>LVTN01000030.1:448751-874453 GCA_001649415.1 Musa itinerans
TGCTTACCTATTACTTGCTTCTTGCGCAGAGTATATAAGTCCGTAATATTACCCAGCTGCTTCTATACGATTGAAAAGTATTCTTTTTACCTGAATAGAAGTTCCTTCCCGCTTCAAGTAACAGGATCCGGATCTAGAACAAGCAGGCTATAGAGAAGAAGGATAAGACTCGGGATCATAATCCGTTCAAAAGGTAAGGTCTGAAGAATCAATAGAATCAGCAGTTTGAGTGAAGTCAACTATAGTATAAGCTAGTGAAGAATTAGTGGAAAGAGAAGGAGCTGGCAAGTTCATAATTCATTCTTTTTCTTTGTTTGACTCGGTCCTCGGCCCAACTAGTCCTGTGGTTTCGGGAGCAATTTCATAGTCAAAGCTCTCAATCATAAGTGAAAAGCCTGGAAACTCAGAAGAAGGGTTTATGCTACTTAATAGGCGTGGTGTCATATAGTTAAGCGACTTGAAAGAAGGGTTGAAAGCAAGCCCGTGCTAAAAAGATGAAATTCCATTCTGCACAAAATAGGGAGTCTTTAGTTAGAAAGTAAGCAGTTAGCGCTAAGTCAGCAACGGAACCAGCAAACGGTTCAACAAGGTCCATTTCCGTTTCATCCCTATGTTTAAGCTGGATCATCGGCAGTTAGAAAGTAAGGTGGTGTGGCGATGAGAATGAATAGGCGGGGTGTCAGCCGTGAAAAAGTATGCTTATGAATGAATGGCAAGTCACTGTTCTAGTTTCATCGTTTAAAGATGCTGTTCGAAGAAAGTCTCCTTTTTGAGTTTGGTTCTGAAAGGGGAGTGATTGTGTCAGTAACTCGCTAACGCCGGTGTAGCTGAAGAAGAAAATACTGACTTTGATGCCCTAATCCTAAGTTCATGAGTTTCATCGTAAGCAGTGCGAGTGAAAGCTACTCAAGAATCAGAAGCGTCCCAGATTATAAGCTGGATCTGGTGATGAAGCCGAAGCCGAAGAGTGAGTAAGCTCTTTTGAAACAAGTAATGGCGAAGCCGAAGATGGAGCTAGATCATAAGTATGCACTTTTCCTGGTTGATTTGACTCATAGCTTCAATCTTTGACTGGTTTACTCGGGGTCGGGAGCAAGGTAAGTTTTCATTTCATTCTATCTAGAATCCGCAGTGACTTTTCTTGTTGTTGGCGAAACTGGGTATCAAGCAATCGATTACTCAAGTTCTGTTTTCGGGGTATAGACCCACGGAGTGGTAATCAGGGGAAGAGATAGATGAAACAAAAGAGAGAGCTGAAATTACTACTTTTGCTTGTGCATTAGAGAGTTTAGCGTAAGGAGTGTCAATTCCAATAATTATATGTGGTAAAGCAGTGAAATGTTGATTTGTGTTCTCCTCGGCCCAAGAAGTCCCCTTACTTGAAGTCTAGGCCAGGCCCTACTGAAGAGCTGGAAGTCTTGTGTTTGAGGGAAAAGCGTGAAAGCCAACACCTTGTAGTGGTCCAAGTCTTGTTGGTTTGCGAGGAAAGGAAATCGAAAGTGCCTAATTCTGGTATCAAACAAAAGAATCAAACCCGGAAGGTAGAAAACGACTCTCCGTTAATTGAGATATAGTGGGTTTCCAGCAGTGGCGAAAGAAAGAAATCTGTCACCATCAGTCAAAGCAAAGGTACCTAATGCACTAGATCGGACCCAGCTAATAGATATTAGAATGCGCTACCAATTATGTATTAGGGCCTGCTCGATAAGCAAAGGGAAAGGAAAAGCCAATTACCGAACCAACAGAGAAAGGTACCCTTAATGCGAGGCGAAGGGTTCTTCCCCGAACCTACTAATTAGATCTTATCCCTACGACTTATCCCTACTAAATGAATGAGTTCTATTTCTATAGAATGAAATTGACAATAGCTCTTATAGTAAGTTGAGAGAACCAGTCCTGTCCTAGGTAGAATAGATTACTGGCTTTGTTGCGAGGTGTGAGCGAGGAAAGTCAACTATCTGCTTGTCGTCTTGCCCTTACTTATTAAGGCTGTTTGTTTAGTAGCAGTTGTTACGGAGTCCTGTATTCATGGCGTTAGTTCGACCTACTTTAGAAATAGAAGATATAATTGGATTTGGGATGGCGCCTAGACCAGAGGAGAACCTGTCCGTGGTAGTCAATTAGGGAGTATCAGTGAAAAAGTATGAATTCCACTATGCTTACTGAGACTTTCCAAGAGTGGAAGGAATGAATATGCTCCGGGCCAAGCAACTCCTTAATTGGAATTGGACTCTCGAGCATCTAATCTAACCTCTGATGTAGTTAAGTGCTATCTTATAATAAGCTACTAATTGGAATTCAAGCCGGGCCCGGGTTTTGATGAGTGACTGGGTTGGTTCAGAGCAAGTAGGCGAGAAAGAGAGCCCGCCGGGCAGGAAAGAATCTAGTCATCAATAAGAGAGGTGAGTGAGTCATCGATAAGAGAGATGGTTAGGCGCAGGAGACACTAAGGCTTAACCGCAGAGGTGGGCAAGGGATGCAGTTCTTGAAGAATTAGCCCGGTAAGATGGATATGGTATGGGTAACTAACCTATGGCTCCGTCCTTTAAGAAGAGAGTTATATACTTCCTAGGCCTTGTTGCTCAGGTAGCGGCGTATACTAATGCAGAGAATGGGTCATAGGTTTCTATAGGCTTCTACTTAATGCTACTGTTGCTATAGTTGCTAAGGCTATTAATAGTACTTATGGGCCTTGTTGCTAAGGTAGCGGCGTATACTGAGTTATGCCTTGGTGATATAGTTGCTAAGGAGTCAAAGAAACAATGTAGCTACTGTAGCTAAGGTAGCTAGGGTTATATTATTCTAGTTTCATTCTCATTCTTCTACTGGATGTGCTAGCCCTATTCTTAGTCTTCTACTGGGTGCTGAATCTTGCTCACACGTTCTTCTATACCTCGTGCTCCTATAACTTAATTAACTTCGCTCAAGTCTGGTGTTGGCTTGGTAAATCTCTTACAGGCTTTGATCTAAGTCAGGAAGTAGGAAGATCTTTCGTAGCTGTTGGAATACCTTTGAAGGTAAGTCCTCTGCTCTGGGTGGTCACTAATCCTTTCAATCCATATGGTAAACTAAGAGAATCACCAGTTCTAGGTCAGCGGTTCAGTTCAGTAAGTGGCATCCATCCTATAATAAGATAGAATTCATTTTCTTTGTAATTTATTAGAATGTTTGTATACTGAGTGTGTATAGGGTAAAGATAAGTCATTTATCATCTGAGTGGCCAAGCTACGACTACAAACGGCCAAACAACTGGAGCTTGTATATAAGGGTTAGCAACTCATACTGGTTTTCGGCATTAGTAGGAGTTATATCGATCCTGCCCCACCTATAACTGATAGATCTGCTATGAAAGATAGTAATTCATTCTTTCCTCAATTAGTTACAGCCATTTTTGTTACATAGAATATATAGCATTTCTAGTGGTCTCATAGAATCAGTAACTACCCAACCATAGGCTCTTTCTTCCCTTGAAAACTACTTAGTGAAATTCCTAGACCTCGTCTCAAAGCAAGTACTTTACCTCGACTCAAAGCAGTTTCATCTATCCGAATTATGTGTTATGACCTTCTCCTTCTTCTCTGGGTCTTCAGCTCTTAGTAGCTTCTCCGGGTTATAGGCTATTGTCAATTACATCTTATAATAGGAACAGATATAATATAGTAGGGACCAAGCAACCGTAGTAGGGACCAAGCAACCACGGCACGGAGGAATTGAATTGGAAGACATAGCACCTAGACTAAACTAGAACAACAAGTGATCTATTTATCATTGATTAACACAAGCACTAGAACCTCCCTCTTGCCCACCTGGTGCTCTATACAAACCTATAGTACTTAAATCCAAGTTTGAATTAATGAATTGAACTCATATACCTATAGCTATTGTTTGTAACCAGTATTCATGGCGCCAGAACTTCTAATAACCGGCAATTATTGAAAGGGGTGCCTCTATTCATTCTTAGATAAGTCTCTATTAGTTTCACTTTACCCGATACGAGTTGAACAAGCACTGCTTACCCTTCTTTGGAATCTTATGAGACTTTACCTGGACCTGGCAATACTGAGTGCTTCAGTCCAAAAGGAGTGGAACTTGCTGCTGGCTCCGTAGTTGCTTGTCTGGTGACTTCCCTGGGCTTCTATACCGACACACAGTATAAGAGCAGAACCACTTTAATGCAATCTTATAATAAGAACAGATAGATACAAGCAGCCTTAATAAGGAAGGGCGAGTTCCTACTACTTAGAATGAAACTATCCGGTAAAGAAATCCACTCTAAAGTAAGAAACATAAGAAATAGAATCCAAAGTTTATGGAGAAGAAGCAAAAGAAGCAACATAACTATGAGAGCTCCCCAGTTGAATACGTCTGTTGGTGTTGGCTAAGGGTAAGAATCAATTCCTTCCTTTCCTGAGCGCCTAAGTACTGATTGATTGCACTTACTTATTAAGCTACAGGAAAGCACTATTAAGATGGAAGAACACAGGAAGTGTAAGAAGAGATAGAGTTACAGAACCAAGAAGTCAGGAATACAAGTGTCTTTCTTTTCTTGTTTAATCCCGAGTGTAATACCGAGTGTAAGTTGCCAGAGGAGAGAGAGGAAAGGTATAATCTTCAATAAAGAGCCCCTTATTCTAAGTTCCCTTCTAGTCAGTTGGGGAATAAATAGTCAATATAGGTAATAACTACTAGGGATAGAATGAAAGGGATAGAATTCAATAGGTGCTCCGAGATAATAGAAATAGGTAATGGAACAGGACTACTTGAATTCGCAGATATGGCACTAGCGGCAGGAGCGGTTAGGGCAGTCAAGCTATTTTCCCTACGAGCGGTTAAGGGAAAGCGAAGACTCGATTACTTACTTTTTCTTACTGTTTCTTTTCTTGAAACTGTCTCATCCGTTGCTTTCATAATTGAATCCAAATCAATATGTACCTTATGCACCTCATACATATGATAGAATACAGTAAACAACCAGCATCTTCTATTCTTCTTTGCCTACGAGTAGTTTGCTATAGTATGGGAGCATACAATCTTTGAATCTTTTAGCGCCCATCCAAACAGGAAAGAAAACATTGATTTTCTCATAATAGGTCAAATCCCTAACTCATCACTTTCCTTGAAAACTAGATATTGGATTCCTTCCTTTCGCTGGTAAACCATCTTTTCAGTATTGAGTGCTCTCTTTCACATGGGGTATAGTGTCGGGTAATATAAAATATTCTAGTGAACAACCTCAACCTCACTAACGTTTAATTCACTCTCTTTCCTGAATTGATTTATACCTTCTTTTGGACTTACCACCGAGTCTACCCAAGTCTACGGGCAATAAAATAAGGAGAAAATAGAGTCAATTCGGTTTGGGCTAAAGGCAACTCTGAAAGCTACTGTTATAGGCTAGTGGTCTTTATAGCGTTAGTTAAAGGGGCTTGAACTTCATCCTTCTCTAAGTTTCACCTCTGCACACGAGCTGTCAACCCTTTATTCCGACTTGCGCCCCTGTTCCTATAGACTTGATTCTATTTTTGTTGTAATGAAATCCAGTACCAGTAGTGAGTCAGCGGAATCACTGTATTCTAAGAAGGATCAGAGACATAAGCCATATCCAGAGTAGGAACAAAAGAAGAAGTTGTTCGAGTTTAGGAGACAAGATCTTAATAATAAGTCGGATCAATATCTGAAGCATAAGACGGAATTAGGACTAGTTAATAACTATTAATAACGTAGTACTTACTGCTAACGCCATAGAATAAGTACTGGGCCACAACTAATGTACAATGTCACTATTTGGTTGTTACGTTGCATCTGTAGTATTTGCCTTGTTCCTGTTCCAGTTGCAAGTATAGTGGCTTTTGTCTATAAGTCTTATGTGAACCTCTGTGAAACTAATACTATAGCTTTCTTTGGAGGAAAGTAAGCAGTAAGCGTGGTAAGTAAATAATACGGCAAATAATGAATACAATAATGGGGGAAAAAGTAGGTAGCAATCGGTTCCTCAAAGGTAGTTCGAGCACGAGCATCGGCGACGAGGAGGAAAGAGTGTCTGCATCCTTACTAAACCACCAGTACTTATAATTTTGGAACCACTACTACTTTAAGGGACATTTCAGAAGATAATGAAACACAAACTTAACTTGTCGACTTTGGCCAATCACTTCCTTAAACTTGAACTACATTTTCTATTTGCTTGAACTACATTTGCTACTTGCTTTCGAGCAAACTCATGTGAAAGGGCTGGGCGCATAATAATCCAAATACAGATCATCTGTGGTGCACGAGTCCGCAACAAACGGTTTTAAGGGTTGGAGTTAACGTTGACAGTGAAGTTGGTTCATCAATATAAGTCAGAGTGGAATCTGTGTTAGCACCGAGATAAGTAGAAAGATCTTACAAAGTGCGAGGTCAAGTTCTAAAGTAAGGTTAAGGCAGAAGGAACTGCAAATTGAGTTCAAGCATTGGCGACGAGATCCGTTTCTAGATCTTCCACTGTGCCCAGGAAAGGATACTCGATAATCAGCAAATTAAGGATCAGATCCTGGCACCTTCGGGCAAAGGTAAGAATCTATTCCATAAGCTTCAGCGAGGTGCGGGCCAAGCATATAAAGTGAAGTTTTGAGTTATTCAAGTGGAGAGTTAAAGGGAAGAGCCTAGTTGTGCATTAGCTTAGTTTGATGAGTTCGGGCGTCAAAAGCAAGTAAAGGTCTGGAAAGAAGGATCTAGGGGGTGATTATGCTGAAGTAACAGAATCCGCTGGATCAAAGTTTCTAGTTTAACATGGAACCGAAAAAGACAATCTGAAAAAGACAATCAATCTATAGAGGTTGTAGGGTATAAGGAACCTTTCTTTCCCTTAAGAAGAAACTTTACCTTAAGAAGAGAGTCGACTTCAATTTCAAACTGCTAATGCATATAGTGGAGCTAGAGCTGGGGATGATAGAATCTGTAACTAGCCTAGTGCTCCTTCTTTCGGGTTCAGGGCAGACAATTCCAGTTTTCGCTGTGTCAAGCGGGCCCTTCTAGTAAGCTCTTCTAGTAAGTTGAGTTGAATCAGTTCTATTATTATTTAAGATGGAAGAATGCCCTGTGCCTGCTCCTGTTCGAGTTAGAGTTTACGAACATAGGTATTGTTGCCAGAGAAGATGTGGATCAGGTTTTTCTAGTTTCATTCTTTTGTCAGCTAGTAAAAGTTTCAAAGGTCTCAATTCGTAGATCAGTTGGCTTAGAAGCGCTAGCAACCCCTTATTATAATTCGTGCTAGTCTAGTCAAGTTGCACTTCTATTAAGTCGGAGAGTGATAAGAGCAAGATGAGAAGAGAGATTCTCTATTTGCTATTCAAAAACCCGGGAGTGAGTGTAAGTATCAGTTGATTGAATTGAACTCAGTTTCAACAAAGGATTAAACTGGGCATTCTATTAGTACGAAAATAGTGCTGATAAGGTTTTCACCGGAATTAGGCTGTAAGCGGAGGATGACTGAAACCACCTTTGAATTGGCTACTTCCTTCGCGTATGACAAAGCAAAGCTTCACGCTCTACCAGATCGGGGGGATAGGCAGGTCTTCTAGTATTGAGTGGAATTTCCCATATGGAATGAATAAGCCAAGGCCTTCAATCCCATTCTTTGGGAATAAGAGTAAACTAACCCTTATCACACCCCTAATTCTAAGCATATATTGGTCAAAGAAGCTTCCCCTCTTTATTCGAATAGTCTTTGATGTCATTTTGTACTTATGTTTGTACTTGCATATCGCTTGTAGAATTCTTTCCTTTATTCGTCTTATGGGGCCTTAGAGTGCTCTTACCGATACCTAAGTAATGAGATTGTTGGTTGATCTAACGGGTCACGAAAGCTAAGAGCAGTAGATTCGTATCATTTTCGGAATATTTGAGTTCTAGTGGAAGATGTGCCATCAAAGGAGGTTACTTTGCTGGGGGAAGGAGGACACTGGGCTTGAAAGCAAGAAAGGAAGTACGGAAAAAAAGCATTAATTAAGCAATTTAGTAAGCCAGCTTATCGGCGTATATATATCTATATATAGTTTTGAAGTGGACTTTAGCCATATGCCATATTATGACTACGACACCTGATAGATGCTTATTCTTATCACTGAAGTAGGAAATGTTTGGTATGCCCCAAAGTGACCTAATTAGGATTCCATACTACCTATACACGGTAGAATCCTACCTTACCCTTTGAATTAGAACGTGTAAAGAAATAAGGGTGAGCTGGAGCAGAATCAAGCGCATCCCCCTTTCCTAGGCGCTTTCAGGAAAAGAAGAAAAGCTCATAGGCACAAGAAAGGGAGTAGTGATGAAATGGAGTTCTGTTAGCCCCGTAATAGGAGAAGAATAGCTAACTAGTGAAAAGATGCCGAGAATGGAAATTAATAAGTAGGAGATTACCTGTTTGAGTTAGAATCCGTTGCAAATGCATGTGAGGTAGAGAATGATTGCACATGAGTATTAGTAAGGGAAGGCAAATGACCTGCAAATGGATTCAATAGGCTAGTAATGAAAGAGATAGTGTTAAAGCTAAGCTATAGGCTAGTAATGAAAGAGATAGTGTTAAAGCTACCATTACTCCCTTATGAAAGGTATTCTTACAACAGCTTGCTGGACCTATAAACAATGTTCTAACTCTTACTGGTTCCAAAAACACATCTCCTTTTCGAAACCCTCCTTTGCTCTCGCTAACCAAGCACTTTTCCGCCCTGGATTGCTTCTGTCCATACCTTCCGGGATAGTACAAGTGGAAATACGCTATTTGAAAGACCCTTTTGGCCGGGATGCAAACTCTTTTCTATTCCCTCCCATCTAATCCCTTGCTCGCAACTGATACTTACCTGCCGGCACAATAAGAGAATGAGGGAGTGCTTGCTTGTGCGTGTTGCTTACTTGCGTGTGAAAGGAGGTACTTTATTTGGGCTGCTAAGTGTAACCATACCATTCCACTTGCCATTTTCACTCTCCTAGGGTGTGATCATAGGGTAATAAGCAAATCCTTTGAGTTATTTGGTTAAGCGTGAGCAGCGTGGGAAAACTATTATGCTTCCGCAGTAAGCTGACTCGATACGGACTCGCCATGCTTAGGAAATAGGCGGTATTCTTCCTTTTCAAGCGCTACGCCCCTTTGTTAGTCTTTAACCGTTAAGTGGGAATGGTCAGAGTCAAAATCCACATATGTGAAAGCTTGCCCGATTGAATACAAAGTAGAACATCCTGCTCTATATCAGTCTGCTTTCCTGAAACCCAAGTCTGGTATCTCTATCACTCGTTACTTAGAATCAATCAAAAACCAACCAGAATTCTATATCTTCAACGCTTCAGGCAGGTGGCCTAGCTAACACAGCAAGGACTTACACCATATACTCAGTGCCTCCTAAGAGATGTGGAATTCCACTTTCCCTCTTCCATTTCAGTTAGACAGATATCGAACTCCTTCTTTGATTCCATAAATGTTAGAGAATAAATAGTATTAAATACACTATTTCATCTTTCCTTGATGCGGCAATAAATAGTCTTTCCTGAAAGCTTACTAAGGTGTGCCGTGCCTTATTTTGAGTCTCATAGCCTTAACGAGAGCTTGGAATTACACTCTATAGGGAGTTAGTAAAAGCCTTCCTTTCGCCCTCGCTTTCGTTTAAGTAAGAGTTAGCGCCTATGGAAAAGAGATTGGAATCGCTTTGTTGCGGGCTAAGCTGTGATCTTCTTCCTAACTTGGGATATTTAAGTAAAATAATCACATCACTCATTGGCAAAGCATGAATTAGCCTTCGAGTTTTGGCTTCTTGTTCATCTTTCGCTATCTTACCTTTCATTTATGGTTCTCTTCCTTTCACTATCTTACCTTTCATTTATGGTTCTCTTCTCTTAGTCTTATCATGACCCATTCCTATAGAAAGCACTTTGGAATAAGCTAATAATAGATCGATGACACACATCATCGCAGAATCGAAAAAGTGTCTTGGAAGGAATTAGCTAACTAGCCTAGCTTACAAGGCATGGCATGAATGGCGGGATGCTAACTCGATTCGCCCTTGCCTCTACGGGATAAACAACCACTTAGGGATCAACAACCATTCATATAATATAAAGAGAAAGAGAATCTAAAGATAAAGCACCAAAGGTAAGCAGTTCCCAGTCAATCTCAAGAGAAAAGCTCTTTTTCTTAGCAGTTAAACAAGTGAATGGAATTCTTCTTTTCTTCTCCCCCGAGGGTGTAAGAATCATTACTACCTGGATCCTAATCTCTGGAACTCGTTCTGGCAGCTAGTTTAATGGCACCGGCATCTCATCTAGTCTAGATCGATTCCCTAAGAGCTTCCTCTCTAGCAGTTCATAAGCCCGCCCTGGAATCTTTGCTCTTCTCTTTTTCATTTTCAATCGGAATTAAGAAGGTGAATCTGGCGATCTCTCTATGGAACCTTTCGAACTTCGACTTAGGAAAAGAGGACAGGTTCGGTACATGCCTTTCCAGTCTATTCGCTTGATAGCCTGAGGAGCCTCCAAAGCCTTGACGAAAGCCTATTTTACGAAAGAAAGAAGGCTTGTGGCTGAAGGGGACCTTACATTGCGGAAACTGGACAGACAACCGTCATATAAGTTAGCACCGGTACTTGCCTTTTATTCTCTATCGTGGCCCGTCTTTGCCCTGACTCACCATTATGTGGTGTAGTGGTTGGCAAAACAAACAGGTGTACCCAGGTACTCTACTAGGTATGCAGTATTCGGTGATGATATACTCATTGCTTATGAGTCTTTTGCGAAAGTCTATAAGCTAGCTTTACAAGATTTGGGGGTAATGATCTCGACCCAAAAGTAGTTGATCTCTGCTCAGCCTAGTTTGCTAAGCGGTTCCGAGTAAAGAGGGTTTTTTGGGACATTTATAAGTCTTCGCTATTTCAATTGCGAATCTTGTGAATAGCCATCACCTCTGTCTTGCTATCGCCCCACACTTCAAGTATCAAGTCAGTCAAAAGAGAAATAGGAGCACCAAGACAATACGTACCTTAATATACACAGTAGGCAAAAGGATCGGGACGAAAGAGAATGATTACCGCGCTCCGTCTCCGTGGAGCTCCAGGCTAGTAGTGACACCTGATTGATCGATATGCGTAGGAAGATGACCCATGCCATTGGTTTGTGCTTCTGTATGATGCGAATAGGCGTAATCGAGAAAGAATTGCTACATACGTTATGTTATGGAGCTCTTATACACCCTGTTACTTCTTATACCCCAAGTGTACTCGTGGGAATTTGAGTCTAACCAACCAGTGAAGCAGTTAGGGGTGGGTACCATAATTCCTTTATATATCTATTTCCGTTTATGTCAGAGGTGCCCCAAGCTAGAAGCCAGGCCAAGCAACTACTAGAAAACTCCTAACACAGGACGGAAAAACAAGGAATATGCACATAGATTACCTTATATGAGAGAATTGATGAAAAGCCACATAACAAGCAACGGGACAAGAGCAAGGTAACGAATAAGCAACGAACGGGACAAGAGCAAGGTAACGTTGTGCTAACATGAGTTCCTACTTCAAACATCACTGCTGACATCTTACGTAGCGGGACTTATAATATAACCTCAATCCTTTCTTTCAACCTAACTGCTTCTCAACTCCAGTTGCTTGGCCCTGGTCTTTGAGCATCTTTGAAAAACAGCCAGCTAACGACGCCCTATAGTTCTGATACGCTTAGTAGTCTAGTATCAACGAGGAGAGACAGACAGAGAGAGGACTCTCTCATACTTGCTTGGAAACTCCTAGATGGGATGAGACGCCTTGTTTTTGGCAGGAACCCGCCTTAGTTGTGTTGCCCCTCGGTAGAGTGAGTCTACTTAGCTAACTGGCAGGACGCTCCGATCGATTGATCAATATGCATATCGAGAGTGGATGGTTTACCGCCCTTGTCCTGTCCTGGGGGCTATCCAGCCGGGGAGGGAAAGTGGATTGCTATCTAAACCCTTTCTCCCGGTCTATGTGAAAAACAAAGACATACAATTAGACTCTTCAGTCTAAGGTTGGTTGGTTGGTCCAAAGAAGGAAGGAGAGTCGGCTTCCTTAAGTCCGTTGTTCCTCAGTAGGCTCAGTGGTAGAGCGGTCGGCTGTTAACTGAAACTCCCGTTAGCGCCGAGGAAACTCAATTCTTCAATGAAAACAGAGTGAGTAGTTGGTGTGACTCGTACCTATATAGGGTGCTCTAAATACGGAATTGGACTTGTGCGCCGGGGCACCTCAACTCTGGAATGCAACCTGAAACCAGGCAATCAACAACAAATTAGGAAACAAACACTTCTTATCAAGAGCCTGTACTCTCATATGCCAGCCTGTACTCTCATATGCCCCAACAACACCCGAACTATATAACTTGCGTAAGCCCCAACACAAGAATCCAACTATTTTGCAACTTCTAAATAGAGACTAGAAGCATCAGTTATGTGACCAACAAGAGGCCTTTACTCAGTTAACGCTGTAAATGGCACAGGACTAGCTCATAACTCTAGAACACTGGAGGGGAACGGAACTCTAATGATTCTTTTTCAGGACTTGGTTTTGGTGTTAACTGGAGTCGCTTGTCCACTTTCCTGCTTGGTTATACGTGACTTGCCTAGTGACTTGTATATTTGCTTGGCTCTCTTCTCTGTCTTTGTAGTACTTGTAGGCTTGGCCGTTGCTGCCGCTAGAACTCATCAACTCCTTCGCTTCTGACGCTTTACTGAATTCCTAAACTAGCTAAGTCACGACGTTCCGTTGCTTGAGCGGGGCGGGCCTATAGCGTTAGCGAATTACTATCTGCACTCCTATTATAGATATTATTAATGCACTCCTCTTATATCTTAAAGGAATAAGAACTCCTCTTATATCTTAAAGGAATAAGTCAGTAAGGGGGGTTGGGTGCGAGCTTTAAGAAAAGAATGTAGATATCCACTAATATGGAAGTGCGGAACAACACTATAGAAACTCCCTACTGACTCTCAACTCACTTATGACTGCTGCTGGCACAAATCACTTTAGACTCTAAACTCTCTACTCTCAACTCACTTATGACTGCTGCTGGCACAAATCACTTCTTTCTTACTTAAGTAACGGAATGGAATAATGCTTATAGCTTCCTTGTTGCTATTATGGAATGTTGCTTGAGGCGCGCTCTTCTTTATTGCGTATGTTTGTGCGGGTATGCTCCTGCTGTCATGTCAGAGAATAAGTAGTTAAGCGATGTTGGCGGGTATAAAAAGTCAACGGTAAAGATAGAATTCTAAGGCAAATAAGTAACGGGAGCACTAAGGATTTAAGTATCATATCTTTGTTTGCTTGTTCTTGTTCCCGCAGCTTTCGTAATTGATTCTAGCGTTATTTCTTTCATAATGAACTCTAGCCTTCCAGCTCCTGCTCCCCCAAACAGTACTTGCTCCGGGCAGCTACCCATCCCTTTTGGTTTACATCAATCTATAGCGGGTGTGCACTTAATTCAATCAACTAAACTAATAGAATCCAAATACATTTAGTAACAAAAGAGAGCATTTAAGTTAATCATATCATATCAGCATCCTGAGAGACAATAAATAGTGTTAGCGCCCCTGAAACAAGAATCAAATCGACCAGTTCCTAAGACTTTGGATTTCCCCCAGTAATATGGAACATTCAAAGTTAGGGAAAGCATGGAGCGGCGCAATAGAAGCAATTAGGCGTTAGTGAATGGTGCGTTGGATTACTTTCAGGGGTGTTCGTTTTTTCAGGATTACTCTCGTCTCTTTGTGTTCCGGATTACTCTCAGGGGGGTGTTTTTCAGGATTACTCTCGTCTCTGTGTGTTCCGGATTACTCTCGGGGTGCTAAAGTCAAGTTTCAAGTCAAGTTTCGGTAACATCCCTTCTTCTCTGGGCTGGAATAAGGTCTCATAGAGTGAGGACGGTAACATCCCTTGCATGGGCAAAGACTGGACTTGGTTTTCTTTAAGAAATAAGACTCGAAAGTATGTTCATCCTAGGCAAAAGCCCCTGTCTCTGTAACAACCAATAGTCAATTGAGCCACGGGAATACGCTTTAGTACGGAACTTAGAGCTACGAGAATAAGCTTTTGTAAAGCAGTACTGTGAACTTAGCTACGGGAATAAGCTTTATTGAGTAAAAGCAGTACTCAACTTAGCGTATTATTATCTTTCTTCTCCCTTACTTCTTATTATACCGTTCTGCCCTACGACCACTAGCTTACTCACTCACCATAACCCCCGGTGCCTAATCATTCTATTGCTTCAGGAAATAAATCACACTCCTTAGCTTCTTCTTTTTTGTTTGTTCCTCCAAGAACAGATATTCCAAGAAGACACTAAGAGCATCGCTTTTTTGAACTAATAGGAGTGGGCTCATTGCCTTCCTTCTTTTATATAGGAATGGGAGCTTGCATGGATGCCATTAGGAGCGATTACCACCTGCTAAAGGCTAATTCACTTCCTCTCTTTTTATTAGGAGATTCTATCCTGCCTGCCATTATGGAGGAGCTTGCATTGGTGCCATGCCATTAGGAGAGATTCCCGCAAAAGACTCATTCCCTTCCCCATCCCCTATCTTGAAAGACTCATTCCCTTCCTTCTTTTTTGATATAGGAGCTTGCATTGATGCCATCTTTATTAGCTTAGGATCTCTGGGCCGGAAGACTAAGATAATAGCCCTTCTTCCTTGCTTTCAAAAAGGGGGAAGTTCTCTGCGCGTTCATTCTCTTTCATGTATGTCGGAAATCCTCTTTGATTCTAAAGATAGACATTTCCATAAAAGGCATTTCGTCAGTCATATGATTGTGAAACTTATGAAATAGGAGCATATTTGATAACCGCTTATTCTAGCATATTTGATAACTGCTTATTCTAATGTCAAAAGGCACCTAATCTCCTTTTCTTAAAACAAACCGGGCCGGGTACAGTAGATGCATTAACCCCATCAGCACCAGGACAGGAGAGGGTGAGGTGGCGGACGACACTCTAGTTTGATGAGCTTGACCAACTTAAACAGAGACTAAGTATCGATTGCCTTTCTGAGTATACGCTGTGATCTGAGATCGTTCAAAATAACTGAACTACACAAACCGACCTTAACGACTTTACTAACAAATAAGGCATAGGAATCTATGAGTATTATAACCCTTGGCCCTGCTCTTTGTTATGATTGAATCTCTACGGCTACTTTCTTTCATAGGCTTATTGTATGTAAGCTTAAGTCCTTTCGCTCCACACTGGAATATAGAATAGCTTAAGTCCTTTCGCTCCACACTGGAATATAGAATAGCTTACATTCTAATTGAGTACAAGATCTCGTACTTTTACCCCACAGATCCAGACTTTAGCAGGAATGAGAGGCCTTCGAAAACATCAAAGACTCAACTCTATCGATGGGATTCTAGCGTTTTTTCGTATTCGTATAAAGTAGAGAATCCACTTTCCTTCGTCTCTTACGAGGTATAAAGAAGGTTCGGTCTTCTTCGTCTTTTTTAATTGGACCTGTACGTTACCTGAGACCTTATCTAAACTCGCCTTTTTCTTGTCCTTTTGGAGCGGTGACTCTCAACCTTCCCAGAGTTTTCTAGGCTTATACTGAAGTAGACGTCTACTTTACTTAATTCCTCTATTTAGTACTAGGATTAGCAATTTCTTACTATGATTAGGATCTTGTTCACAGTTGGATTCTATTACATTCAGAGAATCGATTCATCCTCTCAAACTAAGTAGACTATAAAGCAAAGCAAAACTCAGACTTTCTCATGAAGCAGACTACTCTTTCGAATCCCTTTCCTGGGAAAAGCGGTGGAACATCCTTTCTATAAAAGGAATTAAGAACTAGTCATGAGACCAGACCGGCAAGGAGAAGGCCGACATTGATCGAGTTATACGGTAAACCATAGGCTGAAGCAGAAGCATTGGACAATGGGAAAGACGAACTAAAGACTAGCCCCGATGGCAACCGTAACATTCTGGTAGATCCCTTTTAGCGCTTACAAGCTACAAAAGTGGGAATGTAGTCAATCTCTTCGGGAAGCTGTGGGGGTGAATAGAAAGGAAAAAGCTTTTAACAAGGTGTATAATAGAAAGCGGATGCCTCATCATCAGATTCAACATAGGCGGATTCCAATCACTACTTCCAAAAAGAAAAGAAGTCATTTCCGAAACACTTACTTCCATCTTCCGTAGGTCTGTCTGTTGAAAGAGAAAGCAATTCGTCGTAAAGACCAAGATAATCGTGGATTTCCGCAACTGGGGAAGAGTGAAACTCCTTGTTTGGATCGTTGACCTTATTTTGGACCAGGGGTAAGACGTAGTTGACTACTACCGCCTATGCTAGGGAAGGGCTCTAGAGAAATCAAAGACGTGGGAACGACTTCATACGCCGAAAAACCAATCTGTTATTTCGGGGAGGGTCCACCTGCTGTCTGCTTGTCTACTCTATTTCCTTTATGTATTCCCCGTCCCTCTCAGTACTTCTTTTTCCCATTCGCCCTTGGCTGCCAGAAGATTGACAATTGATTAAAGGGCCCTTGTCTAAGGGAATTCCTGGATACCTTATGCCATAGGATCGCGGTCGAAGTCAGCTCAAAGGAGAATACGCTTTGGAATATAGAATAGCTTACATTCTAATTGAGTACAAGATCTCGTACTTTTACCCCACAGATCCAGACTTTAGCAGGAATGAGAGGCCTTCGAAAACATCAAAGACTCAACTCTATCGATGGGATTCTAGCGTTTTTTCGTATTCGTATAAAGTAGAGAATCCACTTTCCTTCGTCTCTTACGAGGTATAAAGAAGGTTCGGTCTTCTTCGTCTTTTTTAATTGGACCTGTACGTTACCTGAGACCTTATCTAAACTCGCCTTTTTCTTGTCCTTTTGGAGCGGTGACTCTCAACCTTCCCAGAGTTTTCTAGGCTTATACTGAAGTAGACGTCTACTTTACTTAATTCCTCTATTTAGTACTAGGATTAGCAATTTCTTACTATGATTAGGATCTTGTTCACAGTTGGATTCTATTACATTCAGAGAATCGATTCATCCTCTCAAACTAAGTAGACTATAAAGCAAAGCAAAACTCAGACTTTCTCATGAAGCAGACTACTCTTTCGAATCCCTTTCCTGGGAAAAGCGGTGGAACATCCTTTCTATAAAAGGAATTAAGAACTAGTCATGAGACCAGACCGGCAAGGAGAAGGCCGACATTGATCGAGTTATACGGTAAACCATAGGCTGAAGCAGAAGCATTGGACAATGGGAAAGACGAACTAAAGACTAGCCCCGATGGCAACCGTAACATTCTGGTAGATCCCTTTTAGCGCTTACAAGCTACAAAAGTGGGAATGTAGTCAATCTCTTCGGGAAGCTGTGGGGGTGAATAGAAAGGAAAAAGCTTTTAACAAGGTGTATAATAGAAAGCGGATGCCTCATCATCAGATTCAACATAGGCGGATTCCAATCACTACTTCCAAAAAGAAAAGAAGTCATTTCCGAAACACTTACTTCCATCTTCCGTAGGTCTGTCTGTTGAAAGAGAAAGCAATTCGTCGTAAAGACCAAGATAATCGTGGATTTCCGCAACTGGGGAAGAGTGAAACTCCTTGTTTGGATCGTTGACCTTATTTTGGACCAGGGGTAAGACGTAGTTGACTACTACCGCCTATGCTAGGGAAGGGCTCTAGAGAAATCAAAGACGTGGGAACGACTTCATACGCCGAAAAACCAATCTGTTATTTCGGGGAGGGTCCACCTGCTGTCTGCTTGTCTACTCTATTTCCTTTATGTATTCCCCGTCCCTCTCAGTACTTCTTTTTCCCATTCGCCCTTGGCTGCCAGAAGATTGACAATTGATTAAAGGGCCCTTGTCTAAGGGAATTCCTGGATACCTTATGCCATAGGATCGCGGTCGAAGTCAGCTCAAAGGAGAATACGCTTTGCGTGTAGCACCCGTGGTTTTTACTTTTACTACAACATACTCATTCTGATCGTAACGTTAGAATAGGAAGAATCCGTCCTGCAACTACATGCCAAAAGATGCCCCGTTCCTGATTTGTTTTACCCAGCCCAGCTTACTTCGAGACCATAGGGAGGGGATTGGATAAGCCAACACAACGTGATAGCATTTAGCCCCTCTGCCAACAACGGACATCAAAACCACTCTATTCTATCTATCTTCTTGGAGCTTTTCAAACAAGCGTTAGCGACTACTTAAACCATTTCCGTAGTTGCTTGTTTAGTAGAAATCTGGATTCAAACCAGACCTAAAGTGGGGCTACCTTCTTGGCCTGCTTAGTGGGAATGGCGTCTTTCAATAACGAGGTGTGGGAAGGTTTCGGTTCATCCTCGAGGATAAGGGAAGGCCCAGTGCCTGATCGATGAATTCACTTTCGAAAGGAAAGAAAGGGGATTTCACCGTGTTATGATTTCTTATGTTACGCCAAAGCGTATATAGGCCTGATCCTAGGCCAAGCAACAACTACAGTAGCGCGGCGAGTTATGAGCAAGTCCGGTTGCTTGCCCACTTGTGCTATGTGTTCGTAGCTGCTACTCGGCAAAGGCGTGTACTCTTACAAAGTTCTATTTGGAGTTGACTCTTACTTTTATTCTATATACGTTGTTATTATCTAAATGAAAGAAATGATTTGCACCGGAGACAAAGTAAGCAAGCAAAGGAAAGGAATGGAATTGCCTGTTACATACAGATTTCTATACTAACCTATCAATGAACGTAAATTAAGAAATGAAAAAGGTGAACTCGCAATTAAAGGCGACCTAGGATTCCAGTTAAGTATTATTTCCTTCCCGCTACATGGGCTATCAGAACTTCCACAACACAGAGATCCTTGTCTGAACTCCCTTCCTTCCCTTTAGCCGAATTAACGTTAACAAATACTGGATTTTGGAATCTTTCGTAGTCAACTTGATCATAACTAAACTCTCACAGCAGCTTCCTTTCGCCTTAACTGGACTGGAGCAGAACCATTCTCATCGCCCTTTCTTTCGCACAGATCCAGCTTCTCATTTTGATTAAGATCTAATTACCACCTATGGTATATACTCAATCTAAACTTAACCGATTGGGACTGGCATGCCTTAACGCTTTCTTAATTCATTTCCTCTCTAGCGGTCAGGTTAACACAACTCTCCCTGATGTCACTGACGAACTTGATCCTTCCTTTGCCGAGGATCCTTATTATATAACTGCTAGTGATTCCAATTACTTAAGGGCTGCTGATTCTGTTGTCGAACTATACTTTCCACCAGAGGCTTCAGATACCCATATTGAGTCTAAGCTTGTATTATAGTCCCCACATCTTGGAGACTTCACTCACTCCTCTCCCGGTCCTCGACTTGATAAGGCTTAAGATCCCAACTCAAAAGTTTGAATTGAATTACTAGAAAAACTAAGAATGGAGCTGGCACCCCACCGAAACTATCAAGTAAGAATGTAATCTATCTATTGCACCTAAAATCCATAGGAATTTGATCAAGCACCAACCTATCTCTACTCGGGAAAGCAGAAACATGACCCTTGACCTCAGACAGGAGTACCGATACTGACTTCAAGTATTCATTCATATCCACCACACTAAAGAAGAACAGGTAGGCGGGAAAGACAGATGGGGTTTTTCAAATAAGAGATTGAAGTAAGTATTGCCAGTCCCAACAAGACGTTCTGCGCGTAAAGTCACCTCCATGGTAGCCTAATGAAGTATCAGCGTCAGTAGCCGTCAGTTTCATCTCATTTATCAAGTCATAATTAAGGTGGATGTGTGCTAGGTAGGGTGCAAGTACAGTTCTTGTTGTTGGTGAATCCCGAGTGGAGTATCTTAGTATTTGTAGGAGAGTATTAGTCGCTGTTCCCTTATTCTTAAGTATTAGACCTTATTCTTACTGGAAAGAGAACTACCGGTAGTTAGCTGAGTTATAGCTGAGTTAGTTCTTATATATAAATAGCTGAGTTAGTTCTTACTTGGCCTTTGTAGTATATGCTTGTCTGATAGTTCAGCAGATATAGTAGATGAAACTCGGTATGAAACAAGAACTGGAAATTGAAGAGATAGAATAGGGAAACAACCCTGCGCTCTCAACAAAAAAGGAAGAATTCAAAAAGAAGCTGGGTGAGTTAGGTCTACCATTAATTAGAAGTGCAGAGGTTGGCAAAGGAATGAAATTAGTAACTGCTACAATCTCATCAGAATTCAACTCACTCTCTATCTTGTGAGTTGACTCTTACTTTTATTCTATATACGTTGTTATTATCTAAATGAAAGAAATGATTTGCACCGGAGACAAAGTAAGCGAAGAATTCAAAAAGAAGCTGGGTGAGTTAGGTCTACCATTAATTAGAAGTGCAGAGGTTGGCAAAGGAATGAAATTAGTAACTGCTACAATCTCATCAGAATTCAACTCACTCTCTATCTTGTGTTGGAGACAAAAGAAGATACTCGACTTGGACCACTACGAATACGGGAGAAAAAGCGAGGGTGGTGAGGTACTGGCGGGCTTCTGAAGCACTAACTTACTTATATAAGATAAGAAAACAGATGAAAAGATAAGAAAACAGATTCTACTCCCACTGCAGACTGCTTTCCTCGCACCCTAAACTTCCCTTTAATACCCAACAAAGACAGATGAAACTTCCACCATTAACTTAAGGGCAGATTAAGAATCTGGCTAGTAATTTGCCAAGTGACTCTGCACTCTACCTTTCTTACTAGGAAGCCTCAACCTCAAAAGAAGGGAAAACAGCCCCAACTACAATTCCAGTGCCACTTATATATCTGCAACTAGAGCAGGTAATTCATAAACGGACTTTCTCATTTGGCCTGGCAGATCTATTGAACTATTGAATTGAATATCTTTAGTAAGCTGTGTCTTGTACACCACCTACACCTAGAAACTCTCTGGAAATCTAGGTTCGGTGTCCAAGAAGAGGAATAGGCTCCAAATTCATTAGAAGCTTGATTCGGGGCATGAAATTGAAGATTCCCTTTTGCCGAACTGATAGGACTGGGCGCTGAAGAACCCTGATTGAAAGTGCTTTCTTCGTCGCCTTCTTTGCCTTTGTAAGTAAAGCTAGCTCCCTGCCGCCAATTACTTAAGGGCACAGGTTAACGGATGGATGACACTTACTGAACTGCAACTACCCATATTATTTCGGTTCGGGTTCAGTTATTCTGTTTGTTTTCTCTTCGCACTCATTAGTTTCGTTTTCAATTTCATTATTTATTTATTGCCACCAATGATAGATTTCTTTAAATACATAGCAGCTTGGCTTTATTATGAATCTGCCAGTACTTATAATTCTTGCATCACATCTAAGTTCTTTGAATTACCGAGTTTCTATACGTTTCAACTCCCTTATATGATTCTTCCTCGAACAATACTTTCTACTTTTATGCTCTAGCAGATTCTACTTAATAGGGGTTACGCCAGCAGTTATTCCTTTTTGAAACTTGACCTTTGTTGGCGTAGGCGTAGAGAGAAGAGTTATAAGCAAGAGAAGATATATATTCAAATGCTTTAGATACAGCTGAGACTCTGTATTATGATCTTACTGCAATAGCCTTCTACCGACCCGAACAACACTTTCCATGTTTACGATCCAGCATATGATCTTGCTCCCTATTCTTCTCTTGAAACTGCTTCTAATATCTCTTATTATTCTATTGTTCCTACTCTTACTCTTGATCTAGCTTATGCTTACTCTCCTCGTAGATGAACTACTGCCAGCCGTATGGAATGGAGCTGATCTCCTTTATTCCCCTTGAGACTCGGGAAAGCAAATAACCTAACCTATACAACACTAGCATCACGATGAAACTCATTCCATCCAGAAAGGAAACGATGCACAAGCGACATACCTAGAAGCACTAGCTTCAGTCTGTAACTACTTAGTTCCATTCCGAGTAGCACTAGCCTAGTTCTGGTAGTTAGTGGTTTGGTTCTTAGTTTAGTTAGCTCTATTCTGAGGTCAACTCTGAGTACTACTTGTTTCGGTCTTTGAATCACTTGTTTCGTTCTTTCCATGGCCCAGTTACTAGGCAGGTGTCCAACAAAGAAGGAAGGATCCAATTCACACTAGTACGAGAATAAAGGACAAGCTAATAGGCAACAGTGTTAGGTTGAAAGCAAAGATATATCGGTTGATCTCAAGTAAAGTCATATTTGTAGGTGGGAAAGACATACTCCAACTAATAGGCAGGGCAGACTAAACAAGTTAACGCAACTTCCTTATCACTAGGTTTGATTCTATTGCTTATATAAGCTATATCGTATTCTCACTTTTGGTAAGCAATGTAAGGCGGAAGGACAGCTTTGAAGCAAGTAGTAAAAGAACGGTTGCCACTAGTTCCACTATGAGGAACAGAAGCTTAACCATTATGTTAAGGTGAGGTATGTGCCGGCCCTAGTTGAGTTCTTGTACAGTTTTGTATAATTCCTAGTTTCTACTTGGATTCTTACTTGAGAGTTTAGGTCGTTAGTGCACTGTTTCGGTATTCCACTACAGAAGTAGGGATACTCTGAAAACTACAGTTAATATAAGAGAAGTGAATTAATGGTTGCATTCATTATGGTTGCATTATTAGAAGAACACGGGATACTTAATGGAATAATGAAAAGCAGTAAAGGCATACTAAAACCAATAGGGAGGAGCGCGCTAGTAACTTCAGTATGGAAATAAGGATAGTAAGAATTTTGTACAGCAAGGTGAGGCTAAAGGACATTATGGGTAGGCTTCCTCTCTTGCACAGGGGTTGTTGTGTTTGTTGAGTTGCTTGGTGGCAAGTAAGATTTGATATCATGAGTTAATGGACAGTAAGTAAGGTTTGATACCCATAGTGGCATGCCAATAGGTGAACTACAGATTGGATTGAGGTCCAGTAAAGCAAGTCCTGTCGGTACTAGTGGAATTCTCTGGGTTGAGTTAAAGCATTGTTAGGCGCATAGGGTTAAGAAAATAGAAGTATTACTTATGTGTTTCATCCTTTCCAGTAGTAGAAAGATTCTATTCCCCTGTATACGCTATAGCATCTCGGACCTATTACATCGGCGAAAGAGTAATAGGAAGCAGTGCCGGAGTGAGAAAAGGGTAGTTCAGATCCCAGGTAAGTAAAGTAAGGTGCTAAGAGCGCCAGTATTACAAGAATTCAAACCAGTAGCTCTAGTCTTGAAAGTTGTGTTTGGATTCCGAAACACACTGCCGCTACACTCTTCCCCATTCACTTCTATTGTATATTCACTTCTATTGGATTAAAGTAAGCATCTAAGGTTGCAAGTAAGACTTCCAGAAAGGAGTATAAGTTTCAAAGTAAGAGTTGATAGTAATCGTATTAATAGTTAGAATATTCTAATAAGTTCAATTCTGAGTAACAACCCTAGTAAGCCAGCCTTACTGCCTACCCTCTAATGGGCAAAGCCTTTCTCTCATTTCCACCGACAGGACTGAAGCTTACTCAAAAGCAAGAAGACTTGAAGGCTGGAGTTGAAGCAGCGACGGGAGTTATAAGAAAACAGCTCCAACATAGGAATTGAGTGAGTCAGATCCTATTCTCAGACTTACCAGTGGAATTCCAACTTCCTACCTCGCTGCCCAATCTCATACTACTTAGCCGGGCTGCTCCTACTACTTAGCTGCCTTAGCTGGGCTTCTCTCTGAAACTCCTGACTTTAGGCTCTTAGCACCTTGTTTTCATTCTCTATTTTCTGGTTTGGATTCTCTCTTTGAATCATGAAATAGAGAAATAAGAATGAGCTCGTGGATGGATTGGTTCTACCTTTCAGAATGCGTTCGTGGTTGTGATGCGTGAACCTTGAAGAACGAGTGAATGAACGCTCACAGAATAGGGTGAAGCTACTTTCGAGTCCTGGAACGAACAAAGAAAAGACTGACCACCGAGAAAAGGATGAATTATATATCTTAGGTCCGCTCACTGAATGATTGGGCAAATAGTAGCTCTATGTTGGGTATGTTTCATATGAATTAGTTCACGATGGTCCTACTATGAATAAGAGATGATCCACTACGAACGAGGACCGATCAAATAATCTGTTATGTTATTAAAAGAATGGATGTGTAGTTAAGGAATGAGCGACATAATACAGAGAATAGGAGACAGGGTAGTAGGAAGTAGTTACAGCCCGAGAAGCGCTAGTCCAATTCAGGTATTAATGGGAAAAGTGCTCATTTCACTCCTGCTAGGCGTTGTTCTCATCCATATCAGTAGTAGTTGGGATCTAATAGTATACTTACTGGAATTCATGGTTTTGAGTTCGATTCGTTATTGTAAGATAAAGTAATATAATGAATGGGGTGTCGAGTGAAATTCACTAATAAGTAAGGTTTGGCGGCTAGTAGTTACTTGGCTGCTCTTATACTGGTTAATTGCATTCCCTTTACTACACCTAGATCTGAAACTACACCTCTCTCGTTCTAACTACTGGGCTGGGCGGGCTACCATTCTTTCATTAATGATCCGGATCTTAACTTGCTCGACTTTCACTTATGCTAATACTAAGTTCTTTTGTATTCTGATTATTTAGTATAGGTTGTACTACTATAGTCAATAAAACACTTTTTGCAGGTAGTAGCGGACTCACAATCAGACATAGGATCCGTACACCGAGTTCAATCTACTAGGGTAGTAGTCAATTCCTAGTTTTGAGTCTTATTCTGAGTTATGAGTGCAAAGCCTTATCGGTATTGGTTCAACTCTTGCTCTAGCACTAGTTTCCGTCTGAGAAGCAGTAGTGATCGTCTGTATTTCCAACTTCAATGTCCCGTTATCCTTACTTCTTTCTTAGTTGCTTGGCGCTGACTTGGTGGTTTCATTGGCATCCTACCCTGACTTGATGGTTTGACCAATACAACTTACTGAGTGGAATTGTTACTTTATGGTTGAATTATGACTTTCGAGTTGCTGCCTTCTAGTGAGTAGCTCCAATCTTCTAGTTAGTAGCTGGGTGCGCTGCTGGATCGTAACCATATTCTCTATTATGACACTTGTTTGCACACCTCTTCTTATGAGTCGTCTGATGATGCCCTAGAGCAGATTCCCTATTAGACTTACCTCACCAACGAGCAATTTGACTCATTGATATAAGAACTCTACCCGGCATTAACAGGCAGAATCACTACCCAGCAGTCCAAGCCTCATTGATCGTATAGAGGAAAAAGCCCTACTAATTAGCTCCCAAGCTATTATATCAGAGAATTCCCTATTGAAATACTATGTTATATTATATAAGAGAATGTTTTAACAGGCAGTAGAGCACGTATAGGGCCATCAAGACACCAACTAACAAGCGTAGCTAACGAGCAGAAGCCTACAGCGCAGAAGCAATAATGCAAGTAAGTATCCAAATCGGTATTCAGAGAATTCGTTCTGATAATCAACTCCCTACCGCTCCACTCTTTCGATTCATTAGCAAAATAAGGTCAAAAGCATAGAGTGTTTTATCACTTTGTGGATTAGTGTTTCTGCTTTTTTGTATCAATTTCGTGGGCTCTTAGCACCTTGATTTGAGGCTGTTTGTATGGGTGAGATAGCCTATGTCCGGTGAGATAGCCTATGTCCAAGGTACTACCTTCTTTCTATGATGCCCGGGGACGGAGTTTATGACCGTGATGCGCGAACGAACGAAGGAATAATTCCCGAGTGCCCGGACCTTCCACGAGCGATGCCGACCGAACAAAGACAGAATGAATGGTAGCTCTAAGACTTGGTTGGGTGGATGGTTACTTGAAGGTACTGCTCGATGAATAGGTGATGTCCCTTTAAGAATGCGCTTAGATACTTGATGCAGGAATGACTGGAATTATAAGTACTGGCTCTTCTCCTTTTTGCTATGCTTTTCCTCTTTTTGATACGCTGATGTTTCTCTATTACAATATATATATATGGTATATGTACAATATATGGTATATGTTAGCGACAATGGCGTATCTTTAACAAGGCGAGAAGCAGAGATAGTATACCTTACCTCCGTGGGGAAGAATAGATCGAACCTCCGTGGGGAAGAATAGATCGAACCTCCGTGGGGAAGAATATGTTGATGAACCCCCGTGGGGAAGGGAGTTTGCAGATATAGGATCTCTCTCGTTATTGTTATTATAGTATAGTGGTATTTTGATAGATGGTATAGAACCTCTTATAGTGTAGATGGTGCCTTACTTACTTATATCAATAATAGGATATTCCCCGAAAAGAGAGAATCAACCTATTGAGAAAAAGAATCAAATCAAACTAGTGCTGATGGGAACCCAATCACGGAGAAACCCTCTACTGGCCAACAAGTCTAACCTTAACGCTATTGGACTTACTTTGCTGATCTCAGATCTTAACTCCCCTTCCATCATTCTTACTATACTTATTTGAATTGTGTTACTACTTAGAACAACACTGCCTAACAGGCTCTCTTTACTGACTGTGATTCCCGGTTATTATAAGTTCTGGAGCATCGGATCCTCACCTTACTTAACCATGCTTTCGAGGCAATGAAACAAGGGATGCTAGGATGAAAGTAACAATCAAACTCAGGATACGTGGAACGAACATGCGGGGGTAATTATAAAGTCTGCGGGTGCTAATAATTATAGTAGGTGTATGAGTTCGGTGCTATTAGCTTCTTGTTGGATTCCTCTGATATTCCTTTCAATCTAATACATCTAGCGATGGTTCTTACTTTAGAGTTGAAGTCCTGTGCATTGATTAAAGTATCCGAATCGGGAGTTACAGAATGGTAGTTAACCTGTTAGTTTGGGGTTATGATTAGTAATATTCTATTGATTAGTAGCGGTGTTTGTTTGAAACAGTATAGCGGTCAGTAGCTCTATAGCATGAAAGTGAGGTGCTGAAAGCGAGTTGGAATCGAGGCTAAGAGAGAAGTTCTAAAGTCTGTTAGGCGCTAGTTCATTCGTCGACTTATGAGTGCTATTCTATTAATGTATACTATACGCTATATTTCTCGTATCTAAGAGCTAAGCTAAAGAAAGAAAGTAAGCAAACAGTGTTAGGTTGAATCAATAGAAAGGGCATTGATTTCGAGAATGGCATACCTAAACTTTCCATAAGGAATGGAAGGGTATAGGTCGGTGCTGAAATAAGGCATGGAGGTTGAAAACAATGGAATGGGAATCTAGCTTTACAGTAGAAGGAGAAAAGGTGAAATACGGAGTGAGATGAAGTAGCGGTAGGCCAACAACCGAACATATGAATTGAAAGCCCGGAATGACGTAGTGAGATAAGGTAGAGACGTACTTGGAGTTAGGAGCGGTGGACTCCAGTTTCTAAGGACTACCAGATAGAGTTCTTTAGCTGTGTTTTCATTGTGATCGGTACTAGGTGCATTGTTAGGGGATTGATTCTATTCTCTTATAATATATCATAATCTAGTTTGTTCAGTGCTCTTATAAGATAGTTTACTCAAGGATAGTTTGATCAGTGCCAATTGCCAATGTTATTCTTTCTTTCCACGTTTCATTATCTGGGGAACTTGACACCACACTTCTGACTTTAGAGTTTCATTATGTAGTTCTGCTCGCATTCTTCCTTTCGAGTTCAATCCGTTAGGGTACAGTAGAATTCCAAGTTTCCAGTTCTATCCTTTGCATTAGTAATAGCATTCTCGGTTCCATTCTTGTATGCCCTTCCATGTTTTCTCGTACTAGCCCCTTTCTTGTTAGCAGAGGAATCGGATTTGGATGTGAGTAAGCAGTGGGAGACCCCAGTTCGAACTACAGAATTGAAATAGGGGGTTCGAGCTAGTATAGTAAGAATTAGAGGGGAGTTAAAGCAAGGGAAGTAAAGCAAAAGAAAAGGGAAGTATTTAAGTCAGTCAGTAACAAGAAAATGAAGAATATCAATTAGTATATAGAGAATCAAACCCAAGGTGGTAATACTGATATCGGTAGGGGTGGACTTAATCTAACAAGAAGAGGCAAGGGCCCCCAGTGCTTGAGAAGAAAAAGCAGTAGAGCAAGCCCAAGTGCCTAGTTGAGTTCTTGCTGGTAGTAGTCGATTTCCTAGCTATGAGTCAAAGTATTGTCGACATCTCCGTTATGCTACTGTTAGCATCAAACAAGTAATAGAGAAAGGAACAGGGGATCAAACTACCAATAAAAGAATGTAACTACTAATAGAAAGAATTGAATCACTACACTAGGATCAGCAGAGAGAATTCCACTGGCAAAAGACCTAGGTTGTATTGAGGGAATGAAAGGTAGGCTTATACACAGGAGCTATAGACTTCCACTCAAAAGAGAGAATGTGAACCACTCTTAGACTGAGCCCCCGGCCACAACACAAAGACAAGAATTCATGGTTATACTCTACTTGAATAATGAGTTACCCTACCTAATTAGCTTCCAAGCCAAGTCTTACTTGTGACTTTCACTCTCCTCCGCTACTGGCTCTCGCTCTTTGACTCCATGCTTTAATTGCTTCTAAGCTCAAATAGTGCCTAAAAACACTTTCTCCTATAGTCAAGAAAGAAACTAGTGAATTCAAAGCTTCCTTTCCGTGCTTTGATTCTAAGACAGCACTAAAAGGGCTCGAGCTACCATCTCCAATACTGAAACAAGCAGCTGGGAATGCTACTGCTGAGGATAAGGCAACAGCCAAGGCTACAAACAATGAAATCGCTACTGGCGGGAATTGGACCAGTGATAACAAGGCTTAACTGTACTTACCCTAACAAGACGGAACTAACTGATAGGGAGTCAAACACGCATCTAACATCTTGCCCACGAGTTGAGAGCCTCACACTACTTACTGGAATTATTGCTTCAGAACTCACTACTACATGATAAGAGACTGACGCGCTACTCCAATATACTGAATGACTATGTTGGTTCCTCAGCCTTACTTCCCTTTCATAAAGTCTTTAGTTGTTGTTTCTCTGTCGCCTGTGGGGCCTTGCTTTAGGCTTCAACTCTCGTAGATGAGTCTGTCTCCCCCTTAGCTAAGCCCTTATTTCCAGTTCGATTCTAGTAGTCGTAGGTACTTGGCTGGCGTCTTGCCTGTTTGTCTGTCTACTTGGCGAATATGACTTTAGGTATTCTTTTCACTCACGTTAATTCTTCTATTTACCTATGTTTTCTCATATGGTAAAAGAAAGAGAAGTGAAGCGCTATGATAGTCAGTACTGGCCCTGCGATCAGTCTCGTAACAAAACCCATCAAACAACCGCCTACCTTAAACACGGAATAAGGCTGCAAACCAAACCTAGTGCGAGTGCTCTCAAGTAGAAAAGTGAGAATTCCACCAGTGATACTAGCTTAAGGAATGGAACTAGTGAGTCACAGAGCTACTAACACCGCGGAGTAACAGCCTTAACAACTTGCTTCGATTGTCAGGCTTCAACCACTACCAACCAGACGGATGCTAGGTATACTCACCTAAACTTACAATAAGGGAACAACGAATAAGGGGCTCTAAGATTCAGAATTGAACTAGTATGTATGAGAATGGAGAGCTAGGCGCCAGTTGATCAGAACCAAACCTGTGCTTCCAAGCCTGATACCAGTGGTAGCTGATATGGGGAGCTAGGAGGTATACTCAGCATTTAATCAGTTTAGACTTGGAATTACTAGAAGGTCCAGTTCTTGTTCTAGTGTCATCCCCAGTATCATCAGTGTTTTTAGTAGTATAGTGTTGAATTCCTTTCTTTGCCTTTGCCTCACTAGTAGTAGTCCAGAGCAATAACAGTATTTGTAGCCTAAAGATGAGGGTTCCCCTGCCTACCTTTCTTCTTGTCTAGTGATTGCTAGCCGGGTCTAAAGTCTAACCCTTCAAGTAGTGGTGAATTACTATAAGGTTCATCAGTAGTAGTGAGTTTCATCCCTAGTGGAATCCTTCTCCTCACAAAGCAAAGTAGCATATTCTTACTGCTCTGCTTGCGGCATATGAAATGAGTTACAACGACAAGTCGATCTCAATGCCCAATACTCAAAGTGGGTTTGAAGACAGAGGAGACAATAGGTGCCCAACTCGGGTTCTCCATGAAAAAAAGAAGTAATAGAAAGAGGAATCAACTTCATAATAAAGCTCGGAATCCTCTTCGCTGCTCTGAACCACAATAGAAGAAAGAAAGAGAAGATTGATTGGAAATGTTGGAGGAAAACAAGAAGAAAGAAAGAAAATAGGTTCCCAAGCTTAGAGACTGGAATGAGCCCTACCGCCAGAATAGAAAGGAGTATCTTCGGCTTACTACTGTCATTGTCCCAACTCCTGAACTGCGTTGTAAATCTTGACTCTTATCTTGATTATTTCGTTCCCCCATACATACATACTCTTGAACCCTTACATCCATACTATTTATTATATCGTTACCGTAAGCTATCTATACTATTTATTAGATTGTTCCCACTACGTAATAGTACCTTCATCTTCACCTCATATGATATAATATAGTCACTTCCCTGCTGACTCAAATCAAGTAAACAAACAGCTGACACAACAAGTAACGTAGTGAGTTGCGCTAACGGAGCGAAAAGCAAAGCAAACTCGATCAGTATATTAGTTAGTAAAATAAGCATTTTCAGAGTTTCACATAGGGTGTTTACTTATAGAAATCTGGGTTACAGCCGTCAACTTATAGGAAATCTGGGTTATTCAGCGCGTTGCTTGTTCCCTCACTTATGGAATGGAATCTAGCTACACTAAAACCTATTCCTACTTAATTAGAATATCGGCACCAGCTATTATACTTGATTATTGAAAACAAACCCACCCGCACTGGATTCTTGTCTTGCTCCTCAATCAGGACTTCACTCACTGATTAATAAGTTAGTAGTAGGAGCCGGGTAATGGTAGGGCGTCACGTATTCGTACAAGCCATTAGGAGATTAAGAAAAGAAGGACCCCTATCTATCTAGAAAAGAAGGACCCTATCTATCTAGATTAATGAGAATCAAAAGGAGGTTAGCTGATTATAGAATCAAAAGGAGGTTAGCTGATTCTGATGGCCCTATAAGATTGAAGAAAAGGTAAATATCTCTGGCTTTTCTATTTTAGTCTAAACCTTAGAGGATCCCAAGACTTTGAAATAAGAAATCGATTCCATAACTAAGCTGATAAAGGAGAAACTGCCAGGTAAGGGTTATTGCTGTGTTCCTGCTATAATTTGATCAAAGGAATGGAAGAAAAGCGTGCTCGCTCTTTAAGTTTAGAGAAGTAAGATCAAACAAAATAATAGAAAAGAAAACCAGAGATAGAAAACCAAACTACAGAAGTTCCTAATGGCAAAAGAGATGAGTTTGATTATTGGGTGACTTATTTGGTGAGCCAGTTATCCCCTTAAGTAATTGGCGGACAGTGCCCTTGAGTTTCTTTATTGCTTTCACTCCGGATTTTCTCAAAGAAGCAATTATATTAATTCCTGCAGTCCAAAGAAAGAACAAGTTATTCCTCTCGTAAAGAATTATGATCATAATCCCCACAATCTTTGCACAAGAAACTGCGTACTGAAGGAATATTGAGTTTAACTACTAAGTTTCATGCCGCTCTTTTCTATAAAATAAACGAGATGGGAGTCGACTATCCATTCCAATCCTTTTCTGACGCTTGATCGAGTAAAGCAAAAAGCCCAGAGCGGTGGGGAGACGACATGAAGCTTCCTCTTCCACTTGGTCCGAAGCGAAGACCTATCGATATCTCGTCGATGACTTTTCCCTTATTTCATGGGCTGCGGAATGCTTGGAATGTTTTTAGGGGGCTTATCTTTACCTATAGAGGGAATAGTGGATCTTAACATTGTTGGAGGGAATGGAGTGAGCCGAACGGAATGACCGAGTAAGTCAAAGCTGTTTGTGAAAGAATCCCCTTCTTTCTTGGCTCTATAGGGACTCTCCAAAGCACGCACTCTTTCTTGGCTCTATAGGGACTCTCGCACTCTTTCTTGGCTCTATAGGGACTCTCCAGAGCACTCCTAATTCCAGTCTCGTGGTATCTATCCGAAAGCAAAAGCATAAGAAAGCCGGAACTTAAGTACCTGGACTTATAATTCTGGACTTCTATGAAAACAAAGGAAAGCCTGGGGCAACTTCATATCTCGTCCCAAGGAGAGTGGGAAAGCGCTTCTTGGAATTGCTGTAGGCATTGAGAACAAGAATGAAGAAAGAAATCAGTCCTCCCCAGTACTTATAATTTGCGACTGGTAATCTCTCCCCTTCACTCTTTTCTTTCCTGCAATCAAACCCATTCATTCTTTTCTTTCTCGCATAGTTGCCTCTTTCTTTCTATTCTTTTTGGTGCTAATTGAAAGACGCGAAGTTAACTGTTCTCTAACAAGACATTGGTTATCCTCAGCCCCACTCGGAGTCGTAGAAGCTTGTCTTTCAGTCTATATTCTCATTTCAAGAACTCAAGAGGAAGACCACTCTCGGGCTTATTAAATGACTTGATTATTGCTTGCATCTCTCTAACTCTTTATTATCCCGTTATCAGACATATTACTTTCTTTTGTAGTTAATTCCACATCAGTGAGCGGATACCATCTGACTAAGGCCTACGGACAACATACTTTGTTAGGACATGAAAGGGTCCACGAAACTGCCCTATTTCGACACCACGAATAGGCAGTGAAGGGGAGAGATCGTATAGATTTGCTTGCTCCACTTTCCGCGTATAGATTGGGTGCCTTATCTCTAAAGGGTGAGTGTAATATGAGTTAGTTTGACTGTGCTTATCTCTAACTCTCTATTGGTCTACCTTTAAGTAGAACTTCACTGCTGTCTTTCTAATTCATTCAGCGGACTATACAAAGAAGAAAAAGGGGCCGGCCCCCCTAGAATCATATTAGGAAAAGAGCACTACGCAACACATCAATGAACGAGCCCGTGATTTTCTCATGGTTCTTTCACTTCCAAAAGTAAGCCGGTGTGTCATATAATAAGGGCAGATTATTAATCTGGTTCAATACAAGAGAAAGTGCGATGCTGGAAACCTCCTTATGGAAAAGCTAACGTGGTCCCATCCCACTGAGATTCGATTCCCTGTCAATAATCCAGTTTTTTCAGTTCTATTAAGAGCTGATGGAAACTGTGCAATAGGAGAAAGGAAGTAAGCCTGCAGCCTGGGAAAGAAAAGAAGATTGCTTGGATTTGACTCCCTTTTTGACTATCTGCACAATCACAGACGCGTCACTTGCCTTAAACCACCTTCGCTTCGGGCTGATCAGATTCAAGCACCATATCTTATTTCCATAATGCTTATATAATTCCCCATAATGGAACTCTCTTCTTAATCAAAGAAAAGACTCGCGGAGACTTATCGAAAGTGCGCCTAAGAAGGTATTAAAAACACTTCTTCGTTTTCTTTTATTTTCTTCGTTTTCTTTGATTTTGTATGATGGGGCTTAGTAACAAATAGTGGAGCTGTGAAAAGAGACTTGATTCCTTTCAGGAGTCCTGGATATAGAGAATCCAATCTAGAAAGAGTTGCCGAAACCGGTGCTACACCAAAGCATCAATTTGAATGAAGCGAGAAAACGACAAGGTGCTGAAAGCCTTCTCACATCATAGATGGCGCCTACACGCAGGTCAATCGTTTCTCTCTTTTCTACTGGAATGCACGGTATACAAGCATTGGATATCGTAACGTTGTTAAAGGCGTTCGAAATCAATCCCTTTGACTCTGTATGTGCCTTTGAGTAACTATTAGCAGTCTTCTTGGCGAGTCTCCCAGTAGTTCCTTTGTTTCTTATAGTATAGAGCTTCTATTCGCTTGCTCTTGGCAGTTGGATAGCGGGCAACCTCTCCAGTTTGATACTTCTCCTTTCCTTTTATTCTCCTTTCCTTTTAGTAGAATAAGGAAAAGAGCCGCTTTCCGTATTCTTTGCTTTCGCAGAGTGAGAGAACTATACACATCCGAACGGTGTAGTAGTGAGCCATGGGAGCTCTCCAACGTAGCGCGAACCGATAACGATATCAAGTGATAGAAGAAGCCTGGCCTCTTCGCAACACCTCGTGGGCATAATGGGCAGGGTGAAACGAAAGGAGGTATAATTCGTTTTTTTATGAGGCGTCGATCGAATGAAGGCTTTATTGGTTCTCCGGGGGGGATCTCTCCTTCTTCATTTCTCAAGGCCGGGAACGAATCAATAGAAGTAGTTGGGAAAGTATACCGGCTATCCACTAAGAGCTACTAGGAACTAATGGGTAATGCTCTCTAAACCGTAGAATCACAACACCCCTTATCCTTTCAAAGCAGTCGAACGTTCTTGAGAAGGATTCCAACCTCCGCGACGTCCAAAGTCCTCCCCAATAAATCAATCCTTTATGAATAGAAGTCGAGTGGGAATTATGGAGCAACAAGGCGATCAAGGGGATACACGAACAAACAAGTAAGTCAATAAGTGGACCCGCCCTTACGTTTAGGCTCCTTGCCTTTTCCAAACTTCCTTTCCCCGGCTTAAGAGCTCGCTTATCAACCAAGCAGCAAAGACCACCTACCTTGTATTGCACTCTCAAAGTATTCACATACAGGCCTTGTGTTTACTTCTTTTATTCCAGCGAAAGCCCCCCAGGAATCACAAAAGAGCTAGTTCCATTGAATCCACTAGTGCTTTTGAATTCCAGAGGCAAGAGAGTAAGCAGCCAAGTTCCTTTTTCCCTTTCTCCTAGAGTCCTTCCTTCTACCTTTCTTTTATGTCGGTTTGAATACTCTATTTCTTAGGGCTTTTCAGATCCAGTGAGAGTTGAGTTGGCAATGAAGCATTCCTCTTCACTTATTCTATTTCTATGTATTCTATTCCTCCCTCTTCACTTATTCTATTTCTATTATTCTAGAATATTGACTATACGAGTTATTATTCTCATAGTATAGTGTTTTTTCCATTGCTACTTTATTGTCAACCAAGTTAGCTTATATGGAGAGTTTGACTTTCTTCCCCTACAAATCCCTTGTGGGCAGTCCCCTTAGGTAAGAAGGGCAGATATGGAATTTTCCTAAATGGTAATTCCAGAATAGCAAAAGAAAGTTTCCAATAGTGTACATCTTTTTGCTTCACTTCAAATGCTTCTCGAACTAGATTCAAATGCTTCTCGAACTAGATAAGATACCGAGGGTGAAAGAGAAGGACTGGACTTTCGCTTAGTAAGTATCCGCCCTTGTCTCTTACTCGAAAGTGTTTCCTAATCAACCCATCTACCCTGAATCTATCTTTCCTAACCAAACCCATCTGAATCTATCTTTCCTAACCAAACCATCTACCCTGAATCTATCGATGACCCTATCTATTGCATATCGAATGATAACCCCAGAGCTGTTCCAATCCTTCTATCATCTATGGGGATTGTCTCACATATATTGGGATTGTCTCACAAGTGTGAATTGTCTTACATGGTGATTCAGGCCAGCCTTAGGGCATTAAAAGACGAGTTTCCGTCTTAATAGAAACCTTTCTTTGGAGTCGCACTTGGAATGGAGCGCTTTCTTGCATGTTTTCCCTTTTTTGGTTCTAGATCCAAGATATATGTCTTTACATGAGAGAGAATATTAACGAGGAGGTCTAATGCTAATAGAGATCTTTTTTCCTTTTAGGGCCCCAAATAGATAGATTTCTTGCATTTCCAGGCCTTCAATAGAGAGTGGTCGAACTTGCATTTCCAGGCCTTCAATAGAGAGTGGTCGAAAGTAGAAGCCGTTTGGAGTGCCGGGGTTATCCAAGTTTGGAGTTTCTAGCTGTAAGAGTGGGGTCGTTTGAAAGCCCTTTATTCCTACCGAGCCAAACAAAGCAGAATCAATCTAATTCCATCCTTCTATCTCCTCGTCGCTTTGCATTCTAGTTTCTCTTTCCATCCGGAGCCATTTGTTGGAGTGGTGAGTGCTTCCCATGGGGGAGTATCCGTTTCCTGAGAAAACCAGTAGCTGCCTCTGCAATTGATAGAACATCAAGGTAAGAAAGGGATCCAGTTGCAGTGAGTAAGGAAGCGGGTGAACTCTAAGGTCTGGGAGTCAAAAAGGCTAGCAGTACTACCTGTCAAGGGAAAGGGCCCACTAAGCTAGTCCAACAAGAGCAAGTAACCTAGAGAAGTCAAGCCCTATTGAGTAATGGGAGTTCCACTTTTCTTAGTATAAGCAGCCAGGTTACCCTCTAGCCATCGAGCTTAACTTCACTCTTCGAAGTAGGAGTAATATCATACCTTCCTATCGTAGTCTACTGTTCCAAAAGAGAAAGTAGCCAATCATATCAAGGAAATATTCAGTACTCAATAAAGTTTCTAATTGCAGAATAAAAGCGAGTTCTAGAATTTCAAAACTCGGAGGGATCGGATCTGACGTCGATGGTTTACCGGCTCAGAGCGCTACTATATTGCTCGGCTTCGCTCGAACAGCAGAGCAAGGGAAAGTATTGTTTCGGGTGAAGCGGAAGCAACTGGCTCCGTTGATGAATCAGTTCTATACTCATATTCTATTCATCTTCTTTGACTGTGGCTTCAGGCTCAAGAGATTACTTTATCCAATCACACGATGCTCTGTACGAAATAAGATGGCTTATAGAACTTATAGGAGCGAAGCGAAGACATTTTGGTTCAATAAAATAGAAAAGTAATGATTAAGTCGCACCCATAAGAAAGGGAGCATCAACTCGAGGAAAGGACCTATGATTGCAGAGCCGTAAGCAAACCATGGGGAATCTGTTACACCGAGCAATGATGCGAAAATCGCTCCGATGCAACGACTCTCATTTCGAATTAGCATTCAGATCAAGTTGGCGAAGGTGTCTTGATCTACTCGCTCTCCTCCAATCAGAGACTACAAGACCTTAACATACATCTCCACTGGTTTCCGGTTCCCGCTGAAAGCAGAGCATTACCTGAGTAAGATCATTTCAGACTCCTTCCTTCCCCAGTTTGCCAAAAACCTTCTGGGCTAACAGTTAACATCATCTTCCATCTCAGACGTAAACTCTTCAAGGTGTGCTTTCCTAAAGTTGGTCAGGATCCTATCCTATACAGATGCTCAATCCTCCTCGAGTTTGCATTGCATTCAATCAAAATGCTTGCGCCGCTCTCAGACAGGGCATTATTTGTATTGCTCGAGGACCAGAGGACTCATTAATGACTGTTACTCATTTCTCACTTGACGAACAAAGTGGAAGCTCCCGAAAGCTGGAATTGTCATAAGAAAGGAATTGTTATAAGCAGTCTTGATCTCTTGCAAGAACAAAGGGAAGCACTAAGACACTTTTGGAAGCAGGGGCTACTTGAAGAAATTAGGAACTCTCCCCCGCATAGGCCAGTAATATTTCCATCGGTTTACAGCATCAATGAGAGCAGGAGGTCATTCGATTCCTTTAGAAATCAGATCTCTGGCCAGCATTCGAGGCTACTCTTTTGATCTCGCTAACCCCGGCTTGCTTGGTTAGTTTTATTGTGCTTAGCAACTATGGCTCCAGGGTGACTTCTCTGGACACTTGTTTTGCCATCGGTACCGCCTGACAAGGACTGGTTTCTATCTAATCAAACTCTATCAGCCTCTCGATGTGTCCTTTCGCTAACATGGGTACCAACCTTGTTAACAGTAGCAAAGTAAGGTTTCACAGTAACGCCTCTATGACTCCTATATTCGTTCCATTATATTCGTTCTATTTCTCGTTTCTATCTATTGGTCATTTCTGGAATAAGTTTATCGAAGTACTAATTTACGGCCTGGTGATTTCTATCTAACATGGCAAGAAATTCTGCTCGAGTGAGACCATATCTACTTCATTATCTGCTGGTACTTATAGATTCGAAGACTGACTCTGGGGATTTCCATCGAGGGCCTAATCCCCTCCCGACTTTCTAGGATTAAGGAATTTCATAAATAGTGGAATTTCCGCCAGAACGACGTCGCATACCTTTCACCCGTACACCTGGGACAACAACAACACGTAGCACAATCCTCATTGACTCTCAAATCCAAGATGGCAAATTCAATGTGTTAAGCATAGTACCATTGTTGAAGATCCATTGAAACTGCCGGCAATTATAAGTACTGGCTTGCTCTTGGTCAGTATAGGAATTCATTCCATCGACAATGTAAGTGCAAGCGCCCTTCATTCGAACGCACAGATGGTTGCTATTTATTTCCTTAAGTACAAGAACTTACTTTTGAAATCAGAATCGTAGGAAATGGCCACGGTACGCCCCAAAGGTAAGAAGAAACCTTATCTTATTCAAATCCAATTCCATAGTTATAGCTTCTATTTCTCGAATTAGGAACACGGCTCAATAAAGGAAAGAGACTGGATTTGCACTTATACAACGGGCGTTTAACCGCTCCTGCCGCGCAAGCGAAGAGTAGTCGGTCACATCTTTTCTGTCAGAGAAAGCAGCGGATCAAAAAGCAGCTAGCCTCCTTGGTTGGGGTCGGGAATTATAAGTACTGGCTCTCCAAAAGAATGGAAGTAGGATTCGCTAACCTTTGGGCCGGAGTCATTCACACCAACTGATGCCAGACTTCTTCAGTCGAATGCTCCTATCGTTTTAGCCACCTATTGTGATCCAAAGTGCAGCCTATTCGTAACGTTAATGAAAGCCCGAGCTAGTGTTCTTACTACCCAGAAACTTCCCTTATGGATATTTAGAGGGTCCTGTCCTTTCCTTTCACGTACTCCTCTGTCTCTTTCCTATCTTATCTCTTCAATTACGGAGACCCGTACATACAAGGATATAGCTAGCTTGTATCCTTCTATTTAGTAAGATCTACTTCCCATACTCTCCAAAGAAAAAGCGCTTTTAGAAACAGTAAGAGAGGCGGAATGGAATTTAGGAGCTTTCTTTTCAAGCGGAGTATCAAGATCGTAAGAGAAGGAAAGGACCCTAATGGAGCCGCATAGATTTCCAGCATTTAGTATAGTCCGTATCGTCCGGGCTAAAGCCCTTTTTGAGGTTTATATAAAGCAAAGAAAGAATAGAATGCCCCTACCATACTAAAGCACCAAATAGTCGCTGTTGTTTGTTATTGGCAGTGGGATGGTGTTAGGACTGCCCATGCTCCGAACCTTAACTCACTTGCTTATTGAAGAAAGATTGCTTGCCCCCCGTGGGCGTTCATACCATGACGAACTAATTGAAAGGCCTCAGCCCTCTTGTTAGGATGGTAGCTGCTACGCACAGCGTAAAGACTTCTAAGCTTGTTCTAGTCCCTAGTTCTGCTACTTTAATAGCTTCCCAAGGCTTCCTAAAGAAAGGTAATAAAGGACAAAACAGCATGTGGATTAGATAGAGCTAGGCGCATGGTTGTTCCACAATATGGATGCTGGCGAGGATACATAGAATTGATTTCCTGGGAAAAGAGAAGATGAATGCAAGAGATAGAAGGGCCCACTTACCCTATCCTCTTCTTGAATACAAACAGCGAGTCTATTGTGCTTACGAAGGAGTGGAGCGTCTTCAATGCGAGTAGGGAGTTGAGCCTAAACATAAGAAAAGGAAGGTGGCCTTTGTTGTTTTAGAGTGCCCCCTGCCTTAGGAAAGGAGACTCCTACGCGGAATCTCACATCTCGATCTCTCTTTCTGCGACTAAGGAAGATGGAAGCCAAGCCTCTTATTCCATAAAACTGCTGAAGACCCCCTACGACAAGCCTCTAGCCCCCCGTATATATCTAGCTGTGGGTTGGTTGAGTACATGAGAATAAATAGAGTTTCGAACTCGAGATGGGCAGCCCCCGTGACTTGTAAGGGAAAACGCTAGCGCGCAACGGCTGGAAAGCAGGAAGCTTGGTCCCTTCCTTAACTCTCTTTCAGTCACATAAGGATCACTCAGTTCGTGACCTTTTTTGAAGGTGCAAGTTCCAACCTTTGTGCACAGCTCTTCCCTTTATACCCTAACCGAGCCTTATTTTCGCTCCGACCTTTCTCTTTTCAAAGAAGCACTTCGCCAGGTCCTACCGAGAAAAGATCTCATGCCGATATTAGGAAAAAGAAGCTGTTGTCGATTGTTTGAATTTCCGTCTTTAGCCGTGGAAGTAAGAAATCCTATCCCTTACTGCTCTCATCCTAGGTTAGCATTTTATGGAATAGTAAGAGTAGAAAGTAGAAGTCTTTGAGGGCAGGAGGCCTGGGTAGAAGAGCTGTTTCCAGAGAGCTAGGAGACTTTAGCTCCCAGGTTAGAGGGATAGACTCATACACCAGCACTAGGGGTTAGAACGTAGCTTTACTCTCTACTTTTGGGTTGGAGCGTGGGATTAATTAAGAACTATGCCCACAAGGCGGTTAACTGTCTTACCTTTATTCCTTCTCATTCTATATCCCATGGGACTCACTTCTACAGCGCTCGGGATAGCTTCGCCGGTCAGATTACAAGAACCCGCTCCTTTACTTATTCACTCTAGCTTACTTTATACCTTTCCTTATTCACTAGCTTACTTTATAGCGGGATTAGCTCGAAAAAGGGACTGATTCGCAACAGCGACTGAGACCAGGGACTTCCACCATTATTTGATAGGAATCGCTCGGGCACCAGAACTCTTTGCTTACTCTATACTGGCTGGCGGATTCACTGGTTAAAGAATAGACTTCTTCGCGCCAGGGACGAGCTTACTCTCATCTCAATACAATACCTGAGACACTCCACTTCTATTTGTAGGGCAGATACCCTTTGAGTTCATGCTCTTACTCTGACAGAGCTATTCACCGCTGTGGGAGCAAGAGAGCAGTTCCGATACAGCTTCCAATCCTACATGGAAGGAAAGCGATGAGAAGCTTTGGTAAAACTACAACTTTCTACGGTGGCTCCCATATAGGAGCGCTTGGGTCTGGTCCTCTGCGATCTGGTGTAAGTCGGAGGGCAGCCCCTGATCTAGTAGAAGGCTACTCTGTGGGAATCGGTGCAAGTAATTAAGTTCTAGCGGGGAGGGTTGGGTCTAAACCAATCTGGTAATTGGATACCGGTGGGACATAACTGTCGAGTGCTCGTTGGGCTTCATTCTAGAGCTGGTGAAACACTTTGTTCTCGCGTATTTATAGGGGACGTGAAACTGAGTTTCCTGAAGTGGTAGCCGGGCTCTTACCGTCGGCTGGCCGAGACCAGGAGAGAACGCCAAAAACCGGATGAGGGGCGGGCTCCTATTCTCCATGCTCATTTTCTCTATGCTTCAAAACGAGATACTGAATCTAGAAAGACCTAAAAGGAGATGCTCCCCGGAGGTTGGCATACGAAATACAAAGAAAGGCGGTTCTGTTTATTTAAGTCTTTACTTTACTAGATGTATAAGAATGAGGGGGCATTCCTTATTAATTAGATAGAATGAGGGAAGCCCACTTTGATCTTGTTAGAAAGTACGCCCATCCCGAGTTGAATACGTTTGTAGACTTGCCTCGTTGCTTGGCGAACATACGACCCTAGAGCACATAGGGAGATAGAACCTAACTTACTCATAACAAGAAGAAATCCAGATAGAACCCAACTTACTCATAACAAGAAGAAATCCACTGATAACAGAGCTAGAGCTTGGGCATAGTAGAATGAGCTACTACTGGCAAGGCTGATATCACTACGACTAAGCTCACTTCGGATAATACTTTCTATTACAATAGAGAATTGAGCTGGACATCCGGATCCACTACGATACTACTACACCACATCTTTGTATTTACCATAAACCTTACGACTTACTTGATTGCCTTAAAGCTGTATTTCACCTATGATTCTTCTAGAAACTTCCCCTGATAGCCGATACTCAGATTCATAAGATTCAAGTTGAACAAGCGAACTACTACTAATAGAAGGGTATAACTAGAAATAATAGAAGGGTATAACTTAGAAACCCGGAAATCCACTAGTAACTCCGGGGCTTTAGGCACTGTAGGAAAAGAGTGGGACTTATAGGAGCAAAGATCGAACCGATACCGAAACACTAAAACAACAAGACCTATGCTTCAAACTCAGGCTTGAGATCTTGCATCTAATTCTTTGACTCTGCGGATTAAGTCTATCTTTCCTAACTATCAAACTAGAACTACCGATACGCATACTAGCTATCGAGCGAAAACTCATGTCTATTGGGCTTACTACCATCGATCTCATTCTTACTATTTATTCCCTTAGTTTGACTTCCCCGTCTATGGGCCTGTAGCTCATACCTCTCACTATGCCTCTAACTGCTATGGTCTTACTACCCATTTTCAGTCTACCTTTCTTGCTTTTAAGGCTCTCCTTACTGTTTCCTACCCTTGCTTCTACTCTCTGTATTGCTAAACTGAATCCTTATTACGTGTATACTGACTTAGACCAATAAGTACAATCCTACTTATACATATTCCAAGTACAATCCTACTTATACATATTCCAAGTACTATGCTCCTTATCCCTATTCTAACACTTTAATGACTAACTAGTAGTATCCCTATTCTAACATTTTAATGACTAACTAGTAGATTGAGCTAATAAAGCCATAGTTTCAAGAGTTTCGCTGAGGAGCGTAAGAGTGGACAGCTAGGCTTGGCAGCATTGGTGCAACTCTTTTGGAAACTTTGGTGCAACTCTTCTAGTTGTAAGTTCGATCCTATAGTTAATAGTAGAAGAGCCTGTTAGCTGTAGAAGAATCAAAGAGAGTAAGGGAAGGGCCTAACTCAAACATAGGCATTGAAAGCAGTAGGGGACGTTTGAAACAATAGATAGGGAAGAGTGTGGCTAGCGAGTAAGGCATGGGCTACCAGTGAGTTAAAGTGGGGCCGGCCTGGAATACCGATATAGATAGTCAGATTATTACGCCGATGAGTATGATTGTAGCCCCTGTGGAATAAGGCTTTGACTGATAGGTTTATGTCTTTGAATTTAGAGTGTGATTCCCGATTTCCCTATCGTACTACTTGAACTAAAGAAGGGAATTTCACTCACAAGGAGGAAAGTAAGAGACAAGCAACGGGCAAATTGATGGATCCCATACTATTGGCTATCAAAAAACACGGGTTTCTTAAAAAAAAGAAGTCAATTGGGGTTCCACAGTAGGCAAAATGCCAGTGCGTCCACCAGCTCCTGCCGCGCAACTCACTACTAAGCTTGGCCCCGTGTTTCATCAACTTCCAGAAGTATCGGAGCCAGAGGAGGAGTCTCGTTGCCAGAGGTAGATTAGAGGAGCCTAAGGTCAGAGGTGGAGGTGTATAGGGAAGGAAAGAAAGAATCCACGACCAGAATAATCTGCCCTTCTATTAAGTCGTAGAGGTAGTAAAGTAGGATAGAGTTAGTTCGGGTCGAAAGTCATAATTCAGGTACAAGCTGGGAAGTTACGTTCTTTTGAGCAACAGTAGGAGTGAGGCCAATGCTTTGTTCGGTTACGTGGCAGCAATTATCTAGTTATGGAGACTCACTGTTTTTGGGAGCTAGTTTGGATTACACCTGTTTTCGGGGTCAATAAGATCTTTGCTATCAGGCGAGCAACTACTAAACTAGCAGAGAAGTCACTACTACACTAATGGAGTTTCAAGATCTGAATAAGGATCTGTGCTAGGAAATATGATGTTCGAAAGTCAACTGACAGAATTGATTACTATGTTTAAGTTCAATTACGGGTGTTGGCTGTTGCCTGAGTTAGATGAGATGCCAGAAATTATTAAGTACTGGCCTTTGTTCTACCGGGGCTTTAGGGTTAAGTTACTTTCTACATTGCGAGTTGCACGCGTGAAGTGAATTGCCAGTCTTGCGAGTTGCGCGCGTGAAGTGTAGTTAATAGGAACGCTTGTTTTCATGAGACCGGAATAAGAAATAGAATACACAGCTGTCAGGGAAGCCCACTGATGGCAAACTGGAATTCTTCCCTCTGGCAACCATCCTTCTTGCTCTGGCTCTGCGCCAACACCAATAGGGGCCAGCGAGATTATAGCACTTCTGTTGATTCTCTCTGGAAGTAGCCCATCATCCCCGTAAGCCCTACTAACCACTGGGTCCGGGTACAATTCTATTATTACATAAAGAGTTGCCTGAGTTGGGTGTGGGTCTCTTTCTCGTCTTCCGATACTTATAGCTTACTCTACTAGGGCAGATTATTAATCTGGTCTTTCTACTGCCTCCACAGCCTCTGCTCCGGACTCGAAACTTGTGGAATCGATAGCATAATACGTCTCAATCAGTTGTTGAAGCCTATCTCGTAGTTGAGAGTTGATAGTTTCATTCTTTGTTGACTACTGGGTCAGCTACTAGCTCCATTCTTTAAGTGAAACACAACCCTACCTGTTTTATTGGCATTAGCAAGTTTCCGTTTCCAGGCAGGGGTGCGCTAGTTCTATTGGTTTTCTTTGTTAGGTTATTCCACTCCCTATTTCTTGATTGGTTTTGTTGTCGTGCATTTCATTGACATTCTTTACTTCATACTCGCCCGTAGCAAACTTCCCGTATAGGGTTCTCGAGTCAATAAGTCAGTGAATGAGGTGAATCAGTTTGTCTTAGAAGTAGGTTCGAGTGTGTGTTTGTGTTGTTGGTGAAGAAAAAGGAGTTATTGTATGGGTTAAGTCTCCAAGAGCAGGATCCGTGTGCGAGGAAAGTCAACTTGCTCTAGTTCTGTTGCAGCAATCGGGTATCTCGGGTGAAAGTCCTGTGTTTGTAACCTGTGTGAAAACCTAATTTGATCTTTCCTTTCTGCTTCAAAGCCTACACTTCCCGCTGCCCTTGCTTACCCTGCTGTCAACAAATCAAGTTATGGCTCTGGACCTACTTATAAAGAATATGGTTTCCGTACCGCCACTCCTATAGTAATATATAGATCTATCCCGCAACTTCAGGTATACAATAGTTATCAAAGATGAAATGGAGCAAGCCCTAAACAAATAATGGGCCGCACCCACTAAACAAGCTAACCTTAGCAAAGAGATAAATCTACTATTCCTGCACCAAACACCCAAACACCCGCATGTAACCGCATGTAACCGCATGTAACCTAGTGCAGTGAACCACCACTCCTATTCTTGTTGTTGGTGACGAAAGAGGTGATTGTGCTCTAACCCCAGGTGGGTCGGTAACTCAGAAAGAAGAGAGTCCTAAGTTTACAGTGCAATTGATCCGCCTCTTATAGTAAGTTGGGGAGTGGAGAGTTTCATCCCTTGTAGGTAGTAGCGACCCGGCCAGTTCAAGTTGCTTACGCTGATACTGAGTTTCGAGTGTCATTCCCATACAAGGCTCGGGTGGTTGACTTACTTGTTTACTTACTTATTGACATAGTTATGCTTATACACTATCCTATCCTCTATTCTTATTCTGTTTATTTACTTTTTTCTTTCTATACTATATGTCTTTCTATACTCTATTTTGAAGTTCAATTCTCATTTTCTTTCTATACTCTATTTGTAACGTTAGTTCAATTCTTCATTCAAGAAGCAAGCAACGGCGAAGGTGCTGAAAGCCCTATGGATCTCGAACAGGAACTCTATTCCAATGAAAGCACTTAGCACTGAAGAACAAATTAAGGCAAATGTTTATGGTGTTATGAGTTACAGTTAATAAGTCTTTACGAGTGATTTTCCAGTCTAAACTCTTTCTCTTGATTCTATCGTCGACAATCACTTTCTTTGCAGTTTCCTTTCGAACTGTTGATGATCTGCTTAGAAGCTGTTAGGTCACTTAATTCTATACCATGCGTAATAGGGATTCAATTCAATAATGACTTTCGAGTTGACGTTGTTCGTTAGTGAATCGTTTTTTGACTATCTTCTATTACGAGGGAGAGCACTCAATTATTCAAGCAACGGTGCTATAAGTCCACATGGGGCGCTAAGAAGTTGTCCTAGAGAGTGGGTTTGAACATGCAAAGAGAAATATTAGGCAAAAACACATTCAAACAGGCTTTTCGGTCAATGGTATAAGTATAAGCCTATTGGATTAGCCTAAGGATACATAAAGAACAGGATCACAGATGTATTAGTCTACAGATACTTATAGAGCTGGATCAGAAGCGTAAGATAGATAAGGCTCTGGTAAGGAAGCAAGCAAAGGGGTTAGTTGACCACCCGGCCCCTCGACCAGTTGATCGCACGTGAATGAGAGATGATATGATCCACGGAGAGAACGAGGGAATGGGAGAACGAGGGAATGCCCGATCAAAGAATGAGTTTTCCTACGACATTTCTTGTTCTGTTGCACGACCCACCACCCCTAGCCTAGTTCCTTGGGGCCTAATGAATAATGTGTTCTACCACAAAGAACGAGTGAATCCACTTGCCTCCTTGAAGACAGACTGAGTTACCCCTAAACCAAAGAATGAGTTTCCAGAACTTATAATACCCGTAACTTAAGTACCTGGACTGTTGAAAGTGCGCTCCCGAAGCGAAGGATGTACGATTCTCCTTTGATGCATGAGCTACGCTGCCCAAAGACTGAGTGAACCTACCGTGCTTTATTGAAGAACGAGTGTGGACCTACCGTGCTCTATTGTTGCCCAGCCCCTAAATGAATTAGTTATTTTACTTAAAGTGCATGTCCTCCGCTCTAGGTGTGTTTGTTTCTTCCGTGCCGCGGTGGTGGACACCTCGATGAATGAGAGCGATTACAATCTACCATCGAAAGACTTATTCATGTTAATTGCAGAATGAGCTATCTCACAAAGAATGAATGGTTCTACTGATAGAATGAGATCACCTAGCCTTACTTGTAAACTGGCACTGCTACTAGAAGATTGGAACCACTGCTTATAGGAGTCCCGCTCATAACCGGGAATGCATCTAAAAGGTAAGGGAATGCGTCCACTGATCAAGAATGAACTAGTAGTATATGGTATTATAGTAGTGCCTGGTTACTGTACGAGCTAGCGTATTAATAATAGAATGATAGTTGTAAGTTTCATTATGCATTTACTACTTGAAACAAAGGAGTGGATTATCTGAAGTAATAATTGGAAAAAGGAGAGAAAGGCTACGATAAGGTCTAGTAAGAATAAGATAATATGAAGTAGAGGCCTCAAGCCGATAAGCAATAAAGTGAGTATTCTACTTTTCAATAGAAGGAACAAGTACAATCCCTGGAGCGGAAAGGCAAGTTGACTATATTATAGGGATGGGCACCTTAAAGGCGTGAGCCAAAGAATGACAAAGGAATAGCAGATTGCAAGGCGGGGTAGGTAGAGTGAAAGCGTAGCTCAGAAGAAATAAAGTGAAGAGGAGCCCAAAAGCCTAAAGAAAGGTTCAATTCATAAAAGAAGTAAGTAAAAGCAAGATTCAAGGTAAGTAATACAGAAAGCAGGTAATAAGTACAAGAATTTCATAAGTTGGTCATTGAATGAGATAAGGTAGTGGAACACCTGGAGTTAGTAGATTAAGACCCTTAGTTAATAGGTTTGGAATGAGTTAGCGGATCTGGAATTATATACATTAGCTGGATACTAGTGGGTGTGGACATTGGCATGGGGTAGGTAGTTCCAGACCTCTCAAAAAATCAGTAGTAGGCTTAGAACGCCCTCAAAGCGAGAATACAAGACTTGAATGTCAGGCTCTCTTTTTGGGGTCGGTTAGAAAGGCTTTAAGTCATGGATTTTAGTTTGAAATAAGCAAGTGGAAGGCGTACTTTATTTGATTCTTGGCATGATGCTCTTAATTCTCTTTTACTTACTCACTCGATTCTCATGTTTTCCATGTTTCTTCTTGTTGGGCGGCTAGGGTATTATTTCACTCATTAGTAGGATTCTTGACCACTGGGATCCCCCCTGCAGTTCCAGTTTCGTTCTAATACTAATACTAGAAATTCTTTGACTTCCCCACTTGGTATTGGTGGTTCCATTCCCTATTCTTTGTTTGACTCTCTCTTACTTGCCCACTAGTGATAGGTTGTCGAGAGGGTCTTGTACCAATATGAGGTGAATTCCGCCCTTGCCCACGCTCCAATGCTACTATTAGATTAGTCCAGTAGGGGCTATTTCAAAAGATGTAATAAGGCAACTACGGAAGATAGCCCGGAATAAAGGGAAAGAATTAGATAGAGTAGTGTCAAGCTAAGAGACTGGAAAGTAAGAACGAGAGATGGTAAAGCAAGATTGAGATCGAGTTCGGTATGATAAGTACGAGTCTAGTTCCTCCATTTGTTACGATTCCACTGTTATAGGTGTTGGTCCCAGTCCGATAGTCATAGTTTTTGTCTTAGAAGAGGGTAATTCTAACTTTCTATTCTTAGTATTAGAGCTTGTTTCCCAATCCGGGGAGACTTACTTATTTGTTTTGATTCCCTTAAGTACATATCTGCTACTTCTCATACACCTTAGCACATCTGCTCTTGCGTTATAACCTATACTCCTTATTCCGAGTTTCGATGTATAGTCTTATACTCTTTTCTCTGATCCTAATACTTGCTCCTTCCATTCCACTCTTGCTTGTTAGCTGCCCTTACTTGCGTCTCCTTACTTTACATACAGGGTGGATAGTTCCATTCTGCCTTTCGAGTGGGGAGCACCTGGTCCTGTATAACTATGACTTGATAGTGGAATTCCTACTTAAGAGCATAGAGCACCCGGCGCTAGCTCGTGTACCCGCCCCTATTCTTCTCGTGTACCTGTGACCATATTCTTATTAATATTTATTGAATCCATTCTTTGACTACTTCTTTGGATTCTGACCACTACAATTATTATTCCTATAGCACTGTGGGGGTACCCTGACTTAAAGGCAAGGAAGTTAGCCAGAAATTAGAAGTACTGGACTTATAATTCCAGGAGAAAGTTAGCCCTATCTGTAGTCCCGATCTTTTGGATTCTAAGGAACAGTATTGGAAGCAGCGATTCCATTCTTATCTGCCCGTTGTTGTTTGCAGTGGTTTCATCCTCTGACTACTTCATTGAATTCCTTAGTTCTTTTTCTCTTACTATACTATTCAAACTGCGAGTCTTATACTAGAGTTCATCATCTACGAATCAAATTGAGGGGTAGAAGGCTTCAACTGGAGCATAGGCACTTAAGACAGGCATTGAAGAACAAGTCCAAGTTTGCCCTCTAGCAAGTAAGGCTCAGACTACTAGGTTGAGTTCCTTATTTCCTAGTTTAGAGTTTAGTGTCATACGCCCCAGTTCAGTTCTCTGCAGTAGTAGCATTGTTTTTAATGGAGCTCCGTTCTTTCCAGGAGTAGTTGATTTCTTGTTAACATCAGTATCAGGTTTCAAAGCTAGTGGAGCAAGATTCGAGATCAGCAGCTAGACTAATGCTAAGAAGGGTCGAACTAAGTAAACCAAGCCTAACTCACCAGCAGCCCAGGCCTTATTGCCTTACTTGAAAACAGCCACTAATTTCTTAAAGGTTACCAAACCAAATATAGAGTATTGCCTTCCTTACTTTGATTCTGACTTACTTAACTGCCCTCTCGCTACTAACTATTAGGCTTAGCGCTCTACCCAAACTAACATGCCTCACTTTTGCTTTACTACCTTTGCTTTAACTCTGTAGTTAGTACCTTCTTTCTAATACTTTTTTCTTTAAACGATAGCTCTTGTGCGGGTGTGCTCAGTAAACATAATTCTGTGAGGTCAACAGCATTCTTAGAAGTCTCGATGCTAACTACTACTCAACTAGAGGAATGAATCAACTCCGACAGGAAGAGAACTTAGCCACTACCAATTGAGAATTGTACTCATCCGTAACAGAACTAACCAGCAGAGGCTAGACTTCAACAACATAGGGATCAAACTAACTATGGAGTATCAGACTTCCAACTCATAGGACAGGATCCAATCCAACTGTTAAGTTAAAGAAATCAAGTGAGTGGTATCGGGTCAAGAGAGTTTCTAGTACAATTGTTACTAGCTTGGTTCTGACTTGACCAAACAGACCTATATCTCCACTATTGGTGTTAGCCCTATAATGAATAGTATGAGAAAGTATGAAAATACGCTAGGATTGGGGTTAGGTTAAGATGTTAGATCAGGACCTTAGATGCGGTGAAGCAAGGTGATTATAGGAGTAGTTCAAGTTGGAAGGTAAGGATAGTAAGAATAAGAGATAGTATAGGAGCAATCACAGACAGGATCCAATGTCAGTGTTAGAGGATCCAAAAATACCCCAGGAAGGTAGCTTTGGCTAAGTAACTAAAACTACAAAGTAAGACTATTAAGTAATAAGTTGGAAAGTAGAACAGAACCCCTTGTAGCTGACTTGATTCTTTTCTTCTCGAGTCGACAACTAAGGTCAACAATTACCTCTACCCTACGACAAGGAACTAGAGCAACAACCTATTATTCTTATTATTAGATTACGGACGCCTCTTTAAAGCACCGAACTCAAACTTGGATTATGATTTGTCATATAGAAACTGGATCTCCTTCCAGCTATTCTAATGATTATTATCATTCTCACTTATGCAGTAAACCAATATACACCAATGAGTGGGACAACGTAACTTCATGATTAAACACAGAAATCTAGGACCTACACTAGTCACTCGGGAATCCAACTGTACTACAATAGCCCTTATAGTCATTCTGCTGCTAACAAGAATATACACCACTACCGGATAGATTTGATCTTACTAATAAACAATTCAACGGGATTCCAAACACTACTAACAGGACTGTAGCTGCTCTTACTAAACTAGATATCAGGCTTAGTGCTCTACTCGTCATTCTTTAGTTCCCTTCGCTGTATTCCTCTCCTTCGGATCAGTCTATCTCCCTACTGCTTCATGCCTAACCACTGCTCATAACACTAGTGCTTATAACTGAGAATTACACTAGTGCTTTTAAGACTGAGCTACCTAACTACCAGAATCGAAAAAGCAACAAACAATTCCATATATTTCTAATTCATGTGAGAATTCATGTTTGTATTATTATATTCTAAGTGATAAGAGAATGTTTGAACAAGCCCATCAAGTAAAGCACCTGCAACTTATTATAGAGCCTACCTCTACCTTTCATTGTATGAAACTATTCTAGCACCGGGGGGATTCTACCTTTCTGAACCGACAACACTCCAGAACTAGATAATTGCTGCCGCTTAACCTCTCTAACCCGCTTGCAACATTTCATTTCTCATTTATATCCTCTTGTGTCACACTAAAACGAAACGGAACTTGAAGACCCGGTAACAGGACACTTGTTCTTGCCCGAACAGAACTTGAATGGAAGTCATAACCGCCTACACCACTGACTTTTTCATCGTTACTACTGTTTACTCTCCCAGGAATTGCTTCTCTTGCCTACCTCCCCTTTCTCTTAAGCCCCTTAGTCTTGCTCCAGTCCAGTTTCGAGCCGAGCCCTAGTATATATAAGGTAATATTGTGGAGTTCTATATGATCTCAACTCCGATACTTAAGCTTAAGCTGAAGAATTTCATTTCATCTCTATTGCGCCAATAGGGGTTTGCCGGAACAAATACTGTAGTTAAGGGGGTTCGTCTGCCTCAATTCAATAAGTCTAATCATAAGAAAAAAGAAGTCTCATCATAATCAACAAGAACAAGGTATCCCTCTAAGTTTTAGGTAAGGAAGAGGAGTCAGGCTACTCAAAAAGTATGCTAATGCACTACATCATACCAATAAACTAGAGGAGAAGTCCAGCATACCACGTCGCTCTCTCATTCTTATTACTTTTGGAAGTCTCTTAGGTTTCACTCAGTAGTTGTAAACTTACACTGAAACCCTTGCTTTGCAAACAGTATCCCTTGTTCTAGTCTAATACTCGTTTGCTTTCATCATTCTGCTTTCGCTGCTTTTGAGTCTTACTTGCCTTACTTGCTTTCTTTCTTGTAGAGTTTTTGTTTTCTACTACTTACTCTTACTCTTAGCCTGGTATCCCCACTTCTGTGTTAGTTCACCAATGAGATGAGTTGTTCCTCTTATACACTATTCCACGGGTCAATCTGATACTACCAAGTTGGATTCTGCTGTATTTGTTTAGTTTTCAATCCGAGACTACTAAGTGCAAATCCATAAGTAAGGCTTTATTCACTGACTTATAAGTGGAATTCCTACTTCACAAACCTTCCACTCCGGATCTAACATCTTTCTTCTTTTTGAATCCCCTTAGAGACGTGCCCATTCTTTTACTTACTTCTAAAATTATTGATTATTAACACACAGGCTTCTACTTTACACCCACTATTGAGTTCCTTTCTTTATTCTTATTCACCATATCTGAGCTACTCCCTAACACCAACTTATTATTACTTTGGAGTTGAAGTATCGCTCGTTAGTAACATTCCTTATTCGTAGTTTTCTTTTGATTAGTATAGGTTTCATTCATTGACTTACTGCTCCGATACTCTTACCTTTCGACATCAATTAGGGCCTCGGATGTCATACAATACAAAGTCTTACTTATGTTTTTCTTTCTTCTTGATTGATGGTTTCTTTCTTCTTGATTGAATTCCGGGTGAAATAGACTAGGTTTGCCAGGCATTACCTTCTTACTACTAAGTGAAATGCAAACTACTTAATTGAATAAAGAAAAGAGAGAATGAGCCAGGGACCTCGCCAAAGAGAAATCAGAATTAATGTTAGGTTATATAGCTACAAGTAGGGGCTTGGGGTGCGAACAATGAAAAGCAGAGTTCGTATCAATGGTTGGGCTCGGGCTACTAGAGCGAGTTCTTATGCGGTTGATTCTCATTCTCATCTGTAGTGGTTACATTCTTTCCAGTAGCTGTGACAACCTTGTTAGCAGTGATTCCATTCCGGATCATATAAGAGGGGTCAGTAGCTAAAGAACAAAAGTCAGCCAGTTTAGCTTGAAACTAAGGAAGGGAAGTTTGAAACAATAGAATTGGAATGGATATAGGGATCGGAAGGCTATAAAGCAGCAGGAGAGCAGGCAACATAACACAAAAGCAAAGAACCATCAAACAAACTAACTTGTTTTCAATTCACATAGCCCAGCCTGTTAGTGAGTAGTTTAGTTCCCTAGGAGCTGTTTTCGTCCTTACCAGTACAGAGAGTAGCCTGATAGCTTTACTATCATATTCGTTTTCTAATTGAAATAAGTAGTGTCAGGTTACCAAGGAAAAGAGCAGGCTAGCAATCAAACACATAGGATCGGATCAGTAGCGACGGAGTTTGTTTCGTTCCCCCGAGGTAGCGAACCCAAACTCGAACTAAAGAATCAAAGACAAGGTAATACGCCTTCGAAGTCAGTAGTCAAAGCCCCGGAAGCAGTGGTTCTAGTTTGGAAGCAAAGAGATATAGACCGATAGCCTGGCCAGGAAAAGAAGACTTCGCATAAAGAGTTTAGGAACGCGAGGAAGCAGTATAGGGTATTAGGTCCAAGAATAAGATAAGATAAAGTAAAGTAGGACTCAAACCAAAGAGAGTATTACATGTGATATTTGCTGTCAGCGCCCCATAAGTTATGTTGTAGTGCATTTATTATTAATTACTTAAATCCTTCCTCACTGCCCTATTGGTCTTTCTCCCTGTACAACTAAGCTTACTTTACCTTACTCAAATCTGATATTAATGCCAACAATATAATAGCTCTTAACGGGGAATCGAAACACTACTTCTTGACAAACCCCAACTATATCTAGCATTTCTACTAATGCCTTCCAGTCCTCGGAGGAACACCTTAAGCTAGAGCGCACACACCCAGCAGCCTATTGCTTGCATTCCCGCTTGTAAACTACCTTATTGCATTGATTATTCTTTTGCTGTATAGTCAAACTTATTAGGCCAAGCCCCAGCCAAGCTACGACTACAAGCTTAGCTGCCATAAGAAATAACAAATAATCTATTTATTGTTGCTTTTTTCATGAGTGCTTACTTAAGTCGGCAGTGTTGTTTAATCTACTAATGACCAAGCCACTACTAATGGTCAAGCGCCAAGCAACGACGGTAAAGACAAGCGTACCCTGAGTAACAGACCGATCGACAGGTGAATTATAATAGTTTTGGGTAGGAAGGCAGGCTTTATTCGTGGATTGATGCTTATAAGTCCTATCTAGGTAGCACTAGGCTGAGTGAAAGGGAAGAAAGGTAAGTAGGGGAGTCCCATCCTTATTGTAGGGAAATACTCACTTAGATCCAGGAGTAGAAGTCTGACGGAAAGAAGGGCAAACAAGAGTGCGGAGTGACATATATTAGTCATAGAATACAGGACCCAGGTATCGAGTTACATTCTTTCCAGTAGGCGTCTCAGGCTTGGCTAGGTTCCTAGGGAATATGAGTTATTAATACAATAATAAGTACTAGTTATGTGGTTGATTCATTCTACTCCTAACTTGTCTCTTGCTTCCGCTAATTGAGTTCCGGAGTTCCCCAGAGAGATAGGATTCTCACTTTCTTTCCTGGGTAAAGTTGGATTATGATTTTACTTACCTTAATTCCTATCCATTACTGCTCATACTCTCCTTCGACGTACTCATACTTATCCTGTGCTATATCTACCCCTATCCCTATTCTTATTCCTCTGTTCGACAATTCTTTAGAGCACTGCTCACTTTCTTTCTTTAACTGGTGGCTATGTGCCTCGATCTCAAGCTTACTTACTTACCACCTCCCCTTGATTACATAGGAACAGGTATAGGTTGGTGCCCTCAGCAGTGAGACTTGTAGAAAGGAAAGTCAGCCTCTCAGGCAGTAGTTGATTCACAAGCAGTGGGCGTAAGTAATAAGTGCCAGACCCCTAGTTAGTAGTTGCCTTGATGGCTAAGAGAATATGCCATAAGTATGGTTCCCTATAGATATTCTATGGCTTTGCGCTAGCAGTGAGTAAGATTTACTGACTGCGCCCCGTTGGTTGAATAAGGGCAGCAAAGCAGCTGGCTTACATTTCATTATGATATTCTAATCAATAAGGTAGTGTGTAATTCCAATATAACATAAGTAATAACTCAACTATCAGAATCACCCCATTGCTAACAGGGCTTTTGTCCTAGGGCGGGATCCAATCCATGTAAGTCCGAGACAAGCAACGGGACAGAGTGACGGGTGCAAAGTAGAGGTCGGAGCCGAGGTTGGAAATAAAGGAATGGTGCAATCCAAGACAGGATGCGTGGACTTACTGTTTGAGTAGCGGATTCTAATATCACTATAAGGGAGTGGATCGGCTTAGAAAAACTATGAAATAAGGCTCAGACATCGAAGAATAGAGTAAGGCAAGGCAGATTAAGTGCCCGAGGTAGTGAGTTTTGGAGTTAGTAGTGACTTGTGGTGGCTCATAAGTAGGTGATAGAGAAAAAAGGCAGGAAGGATAGCCTTGGAAGCTGTGGTGTTTGCTCTTATTGGTGGGCGGGGGAAGTAAGATTAGGTTCACAAAAAAGGTAGACTTAATGGCGGAAGAGGCAGGCTTGTGAGCTTTAGTTCAAGTCTATTTGTAAGTAGAGTAGCTCCATTCTTTTGCGCCTGGTTCCGTTTGATTATTGACTTATGAGTTATCTTCTTATAGGTTTATACCTGCTCCTTGCATTCCCGTAGTCCTTCTTTCGCTCTTACATCCCTTACTTTGAGTCTTATACTAATGCTAACAGGCCTTTTACTTGGAACTAGGACATAAACCAGTACTATTTGACAGCAATCAATGCTCACAGGGTTGGAACTCGGAACTAATACTTTCGCTCCCACTAATAGGGCTTTCACCACTGATATCAAACCTTGCTACTTTATCTTAACCTCCAGCTACCTACTTTCTAAACTCAACTCAAACCTAGCTCTAAGAACCCTCATTTCATCTTGAGATCGGTCAACAAAGAATGAAACTAAACCCAAGGGCCCAACCTTACTTGCATACCCGCCTTTCATGCTTGGGGTTGGACCACTCCTCTCCTTCTGTCGAGCCGTTTAAAGCTGCTCTTGCTTTCATTCTAGTAGTTACTCGGCGAGTTCATTGCTTACAGTTGATTGTTTTGCCGGTGCATTCCTTAACTTAATTATGGAGCATGCGCATAAGAGACCTAATTAGATACATAAGATAAGATAGAAATAGAATGGATGGTTTTCCTCGGAACAAGCAACGACAGTGTTTAGTTACTTTGTTTCTATACTGTGCACAACTTCTTTCAATTCTATTCTAGGTCCTACTTAGCCCAATCTACTCATACCTTCCATTCTTGATTTATAGGTTATTTAGTTATTTTAGGAGAACGAGTTAACGACCGCTAAAAGAATGAGTCCACGGTAGCTCTATTGCTGTGCGATGCTCCGGCTTAGCTGCGCGACTCGAAAGAATTAGTCCACAGCCGAGGTGCAATGACTCTTGCTATGGAGGAGAGAGATGATCCACGGTTAGTTAATTACCAATCAAAGACCAGACCAATAGATGCTACCAAAAGACTATGTGTTGTTACTTTCAGAATGGTTTCATGGTCGATATAGGTTGTGTTTGTTTCTCCCTTACGTATGTTGGTGTTTGTTTCTTTTCTCCGCGTGTGGGTGCTTGTTCCATGACATACTAAGGTTGTCAATCAATAGCCTTATCGAAACACAGTAGATTTAGGTTTCACTAAGTAGCCAAAGGATGGAGCTAGGGAAAAGGGAGGAGCAGTGGAATGAAATAGTGCATAATAAGAGTAGAAGGCAGGAGCCCAACACTCGAACCAAGGGTACGTATAAAGGATAGTGTGTCTACAGGGCAGGAGCTGCGGACCTAACTAACTGCCCCAGGAGAAAAAAATAGATCCGTTTTAGAGCTAGTGCTACCAGAAGGAGAGTGAGCATATAGTTATGAGGAACGTTATGGGTTATTATCAGTATCTGTTTTACAAGCCCGGTTATTATAAGTTCTGGCTCATAAGCAATAAGGCAAAGATCAGGTGTAGTGAATTAGATTCTTTATTGATTTACTAAGTTAGCGTAGGCTGGTGGGAAATAGTATAGGGCTGTGGGCAAGGCAGTACGCTAGTTTGTTCACTCTAATACTACTGAGTTTGGGTTCTATTTACTTATACTTTGATTCTTGTAATGTTCTAGTAGAATTCCCTCTTTCAGGGTTGATTCCAATACTTAGTATCAATATTATGACTCCTAGGTGCACTACATCGTACCATATACACCTCTAAGCCCTCAAAAGGACCTAACAATACTATCCTAATTAGGGCCTAGATCAAAGTAGTGCTAACAAGGATTGAACTCAGACCAACAAGATGGAAAAAGGCAACTAGTAATTCCACCATCGCTAAGAAGAATGCAAAATTGACTACTGGAACGAGGCTACTACTATTGGATTTGACCACTCCTGTCCAATTCTTTAATTAGATAGATCAGCCTTGGGCTCCGGCTTTGCATATTGATTTATTCGTTTTTTGCCCTCCTATCTTGTCTTCCGCTCTTGCTTCTGAGTTTGAGTATTCTACTTGCTGGAATGATTCCTTACCTACTTGGTTTCGAGTTATCATATTAGTAGTAGCGGTGTCAGGCCAGGAGAAAGTAAAGACAGAGTGCCAGTACTTATAATTCCATTAGTTAGAGAATGAAGCTTAGGAGCGTCGGAGTTAGAGCCCAGAAAGAGATACTTTAAGGCAGGAGCTAGTGGGGGCCCAGTAAGGCTTATAAGTAGCAAAGACAGACTAAAACAAGAGATAAGTAATGAAAGTAGGTGATTGTCAGTTTGATAGAAAGGATAGTAAGAGTCAGAGGCTAAATACAGTTTTCAAGTAGGAAAGAGCAGACTGATCTAACAGGGTGGTTAGAATCGAAGAAAGTCAAGATAACCTCTATAGTATTAGCTATAGAGTCTAAGTTCCGAGTCGAGGTCTTGTTGGTAGTTTTGTAATTCCTTAGTCTAAGTCCAGGTATGAGTTCGGACCGATGAGTTGGATTCCTGGGGTAGTACTTCATTCTTTATTTTACACTTCAAAGAAATGGGCTAATAGTCCTTTTTCACCTAAGAAGGAACTACTAATCAATATTCTTCTAATATAACAGAATCATTATATAATATAACAGAATCATGAATAGTAGTAGCACACTTCGCACATGTGAATGGCAGGCTAATAGACAAGAGCGAGAGACTCAAATCAAACAAGGATAGAAGGGGCAAATACAAGTTATATAGTGGAAATACTGACTTTAAGCGAGGAGGGCAAGCCAGAGTTCCTCTTTTACTACTATGTGAATTTCTGACTTTTGTATATCCTAGCTGGGGCGAGGAACAAGTGTAGTTGATCCTGGTTGAGAGCACCCTCAGATTGGAGCAAAGGTTAGAACAAAATAAGAATGAAAGGTTCAGGGCCTAGGGCACTATTGGATCCTGTGTTAGCAGTGTTTGGTTCCTTATCGCCATTCTTTATTATGATTATGGGTATGCTTAGCGTAGCCTGGTATCCTGCCAAACTTCTTTGTTTGATCTGTGCGGGCACTACCCCATTCATTCTTTGACTACTAACTCAGGGGCTAAAACCAGCCAATACTTAACTCATAACTAGGGGATCCAACACCAATAATAAGGATTTACACCACAAAGAAAAGAGAAAGATAGAAAGCAGAGACGGGGAAATCAACTCGGGGAACTCATTCTTTTAATGGTGGTGGGTTTTCGGATCTTTGTTTTACTTACTTCAATGCCTATACTTCTATTTAGCCTTGCATTCCTGCTTGTCCACTACTTTATTGATTGCATTAAGAACCCGACTCTCAAGTAAGAATACGCTGACTGCTAACAAGGAATCGAAACGGGGCTTCTCACTATCAACACTACAGAAGTCATGTTTGAGTCCACCTCTCCTCTTGACTTGTTTATTGACTTATTCCATTCTTGATTCTGTTTACTTCTATTAATGTAATCCAACCATTAATGAACTTATAAAACCACTTTCTCACTTCACGATAGCTCTTGTTCAGGGTGTGATGGACCTTCACTTCAATACATCAATGCATGTGCTAGGTACTTTGTTTGTAACTACTATCTAAGAAGCAGGAAGAGAAGACTCAAGCTAGGGGATACAGGCTTTAGGCTAGGAGAAAGGAAAGCGAGGCTAAAAGCAGGGAGTTGAGGAGCAAAGGTAAGCTTATAGTTATGAGTTGGATCCCTCCTTGACAGTTTGTGACCCGAAGTGGAATTATGACTTAAGAGTGGTTTTCTTGTACTACTAGCGATGATTCCTACTTTTGGGGTTGGCTCTTTGTTTAGCTTTTGTTTGACTATTGTCACTAATGAGGGGAATTATCCGCCCTTTCCCCGGCACGCATTCAGTTTCTTATTATTGGAATTCTGTATTTCGGGTATGACTCTGTTTCTGTGGACAAAGCCTTACTTGTATTCATTTCACTCTCTAACACTTACCGTTGATCCTGGCTTTAGCTCTTCTACTCTTGGCTATAGGTCTGCTACTACTTCATATAAGTCTTACTTGCCTAGGTTCGGTCTTACTATACGCTCCATCATTCTCATAGCGCTAGGCTCTACCCCTGTACTTGTTCTTAAATACCTTAGCTCGGGTTTGGCCCTACCGACCTTACACTACCATGCCGATGCTCTTTGCTTGAATCTAGTACTTAGTTTGGCGGGTCCTTATTCTTGTCTTGCTTGCCTTCATTCTTTAGCAGCGAATTTCTCTCCTTGGTTATTTGGGTTTCATTGAATCTAGAATCTATAAGTGAGCTTAGGTCTTCTATGTGTAACTAATGCTACAAATTAGTAATTACTTGTCCTGGCTATCACTAGTGTTATTATTGTTATCATTGGCTCCATTCTTATTAGCAGTGGTTCGAGCCTTGTTATCGTTAGATACATTCCCAGTTTCTAGTTAGGGTATTGGTGTAGTACTAAGATAGGTGGATAACCCAGGAATTGCAGAACAGTTATAAAGTGAAGGAGTAAGACCCGAGCTTGCACATAAGAATGAAAGTCAGTAGTATCAGAATGAGATAAAGCCCCCACAGTGTGAGTTTTCTTGTTTGGGAAGATGGGCTTAGAGGCAGGAGCGAGAGGGTATTGAAGGTAAGGGCTTGTGTTACTTGTTTCAATTCTATATTCCCAGTTCCATTCCTTCCAGTAGCAGTGACATCCTTTCTAGTAGTCGTTGGATTCCCTATGGGGTGTTTAGTAGGAGTCCATCATATCACGCCCGTATAGTATGAGAGCTATAGGTATCAAATAGTGTAAGGGGCAACTACAAGGTCTGATAGATAGGTTAGGATAAAATGAATCAAGATTCGGATCTCATATTTGTTGACTTAATGGCAGTAGCGGCAGGCCTATGGAGTGGGGTTGTTCCCAGTGGCTTATCCGATGTATCCTCTCAGCCCGATATCCTTACTGGCTTTATAAGTGAGTAAAACAAATAAGTATAAGTAAGGGTACGAGCTAGCGCATCCACTAATGTAATAAAGAATGTTGGTTAAGAGAATGAACCCACTTATCGAAGGGCAGGAATAAGACGTCAGCAAAGACTTAGAGTAGTTAGTTTAGGTTTTGAACTACTATCAACAAGAGTGCAACTGGGACTGGGAATTCATAACTTTGACTCGGAAACTAGGGCTTGAACTAGCACCTCTGAGACCGGAACCGAGGAATCAAACTGACTGTCTTTCATTCCTTACGCGTATCTTAACTTCGACATCTTATTCTTCCCTGGCTTCTTATTCTGAAGAAAATGTATTAGAGCTATGCCAGGCATCCTTGCTTATTGTTTTTATTGTTCAATTCCTTTTATTAGTAGTCCCATCCTTATTGTTAGTATTTTTCTTTTTTATTAATAGTGCAGCTCCTATTTGTAGAGGAATCAGACCCAGATGTGGTGAACAGGCCCAGTTTGTATTCGGGTAAAGAAAGAAGCGAGTCGAAGGCTAAGAGACAGGGCAGTACGGCCGAGAGAGCAGGGGAGTCAAGAAGAATAGCGGTGAGTCAACTTAGAGTCAAAGAAGCAAATAAGAGACTTGAAGTCAGTAGCTAAAGTATGAGAAGTACTATTTGTAGTTTGAAACCAAGAAGAGGTAGGTTCGAAAGTAAGGCTCCGGATCAGGAGTATTAGTTTGAAGTGAACAAGTAGGGCGTGGACTGCTAGTTTGATTTCTTCCATTTGTAGGTGGATTCCTTCATATAGTAGTCGCTAAGTTCATCGATTCTAGGACGAAGGCACGGGCACCTGGTCCAATAAGAATGACTTGACTCTAGAATAATGATGTTTACTTAACACTGGTACAACTAATATATCATATCGTTCAATGACAAAAGAGAAAGAGTGTAGCGGCAGTATGTTTCACTAAACTATAGAATTGAGCTAGTGCTTTTACTATGATGACTCAAAACAAACCAGGAATAGAGCTATTAACTAAAGAACCTTAGTAGCGACTTGGCTGGTATTACTACCTTTACTTGAATTCTATGTCTCCTTGTTGCAGGTCTGCTTTTCATTACTTAGCTACTGATCTGATCCCCGGATCTTAGCTTTACTGTTAACATCTATCTTTTCTCATTAGAATATTACTATTTCTTTTCTATTCTAATTGATCTTATTCTAATTTATTTATTGAAGTATGTATATTCCCTTTCTATCGTTTAAATCTTGTTGGCAACAGTTAGATTCTCGTACTCCCCCAGCTCCCGAACTCGAAGCACACCCTGCATTGCTTCACATCTTATACCCCCGCAATCGAGTCTGGCTTTCCTTACCCCTATTCCTACTGATATACTACTAGAAGTCTGCTGTTGGGCTCATAGGCTTCTATCTACTGCCGAGTTCCGTGCTGCTCCCTTGTGTAGTGTGGGCATTCTTTTACTGAGAAGGTTCATTCTGTTACTTAATTGCTCGCACTTACTTTCGTGTTGCATTCCTTTACTATTACTTAATCTTAATTCAATTCTCACTTTACAGTAAAGGTATTCTAGCTCGGGTAGACGTACGCATCTAAGAAGTAACCTGGAAAAAAGGAATTCAATCAGTGCTTCTACTACTTTAACTGGGAGCTTAGTCTTTCGCTAAGGGTATAAAACCTTGCTTCCTGGGGGCGCTACTTACCTTTATACCCTTGCTTCCTGGGCTACTTACCTTTATACCCTTGCTTTGAGCCTGCCCTTACTGTATATTAGTCTGCTCTCTCCTTTATTGCATTCCGACTACTGATCTGATGCTAATTAGGGTTATTCAAAAACACATCAAAAGTACTAACGGCTAAGTAATTACAGCAAAGGAAAATGCAATACAGAACTAAAGGAATCAATCTAAGAATAAGAGATAATGTGTTAGTAAGTAAGACTAGAAAGAAGAAGTCAAAGAAGCAGTTACATGCCAAAAGCAAGGATGATTAGAATAGAAGCGAGGATGCGACTAGTGCTTATAAGAAGCCAACTGCTACTATTATAATTATAGAATTCCATTACTATTCCCAAGAACACAACTACGAATAAAAAGAACCAAACACAGAATATAGAATACAGGTAGGATCGGTGCACCTACTAATAAGAACGCAACTCATGCCAACAATGCTTCATCAACTACAGTAGTCAAAGACCCTACAGGAGTCACGGAAATAAACCCAGCAGTCGAGGTATTGTCTGTGTTATCTGCTCAAGCCCAGTTCACTAGCTTACAAATGAACCTAGAAAAACGAGTTCTACCAGGAAGTAAAGGCGGAATTGCACTTAGTATTTTGAGAATAGGCACCATCGGGGAGGATCGAACCCTTAGTAAAAGAATCGGTATCAGATACTAATAATTGGGGAATCAAACATAGGATTAAGGAAGCAACCAACTAAGACTTTAGATACAGAATAACAAGAATGCTTTCACTTTCCTTCTTTTTACTGTTTACTTGGGGAGCTGGCCTGACTTAAGAAAGAAATGAGGAAGCTTTCTATTGAGTAGGAGCAGGCACTTTCGGGTTGTATTCTTGTGTTGTTGGTTCCTAAAGTCAGAGGTCAGCTTATTCATAGCCTGGGATTTTGGATAGCAGTGGTTTAGTGAATGAGTGTAGGTGTTTGGAGCAGGAGTAGGAAGTAGAGCAGGAGTATTTATAAGTTGAGTGATATCAGGTCTGAAACTCACACCAATTACTTAAGGGCAGTACTACCTGGAGAGGAAATGGAAGCGGTTAGCGAGTCTAGTAGTTGCCTTTCATAGCTTCCCTTATTCCTATATAAAGAGAAAGAAAAGAAAAGAAAGAGCCAAGTAACTACGAAGCCGTACGCGTGCCCAGGGCCTATATTCTATATTGACTACTGGCTTAACACATGGAGTATCTAACCCCTACAAGGCACCAGTTGATCTGACGAAAGATCCAATTAGTTTGACTCATTGCTTAACATTTGATTGCCCAAGCCTACCACAGTTCAATTCATCCGCGTGTAAAGGAAGTGAATGAGTTGAAGAACTGACAACACCAAAACAATACTATCTTTTTGCCGACCACGGAGCTCAATCCTATGTATAATTACCCACGAAACTTGACTTATGGAACGGGAGCTTCAAAGCCAGCTATCTTATTCCCCTCGGAAACTTGACTTGCTTCTCGAGCGTCAGTGAGCTACCAGTTGTGCGGTAGTGAGTTGGGAAGTTATTAAATAGTGCATTTCTTCCTAACATATTTATGGCCTAAACTCGAATATCTTCACCTCTGATTCAACTTTACCACTACCCTGACTTTAGAACCAGAACTGTACTAAAGGTCTTCAACTAATAAGAATAAGGGATAGCAAATATCAACTCAGGTCTTCCACTCCGAGGTATACCTATGAAAACAACTCAGATTCGAATTTCACTCACAAGAAAAGAACAGAATGCGCTATTTCTAGTACCTTCCTCTCTATCTGACAGTAGCCTGGACTCTCAGCTAACTCAATGAATGTCTTTTCTACCTTACCGACCCTATCTTGCCTTGTGAAGTGAAGGAAGGAGTTGATCCAGTATAGATCTATTAGTACACCACCCCACTAAGTAATCACCCAGTAAGTAAACAAGCCCCACCTGAACTAGTAGTTTCGTGGTGACTTTATACTTGTATTGACTGGAAAGAAGAGAAAAGAAAGGAGACAGAAATCAATAAATACAGAAATCAATCCATTGCTCTTCTCCGGTCTTCAACTAGCCTAGCCAATAACCTACTACCCGGTAAAGCCTTTCACTCCTGGTTGGTTACCAATCTATATCTCTAGTTGGTTACCAATCTATATCTCTAATACCTCTGGCTAAAACACTCGACACCTATACTAGATTCTTTACCATAACTTCACTTTCCAACCTCTGCACTTATAATTAATGGGAGACCTAACGCACCCTGTTTCTTTATAAGATGAAACAAGAACAAGAACAGGAGCAGTACTAAAGGTTTTAACACAGGCTCCAGAAAGCATCTATTGTAATAACTAATAATAACTATTAGTGTTGCTACCGCCCAACGTCTTACTTAGTTGCTTGGTGCGGCACATTAGCAGTGCCTTGGTCATTAGTAGTTGCTTGGTGCCTTCAATACGATAACTTGGAACAGGGAATTTCACTATTAATAACAAGACTTACCTTGCCAACCAGGAATCGAGCTACTATATCTCAAACTTTCACTGGGAACTTGGACTTCTACTCGGAACTGGGGATGAAACTGTTGCTCTACTTATTAGAATTCTTATTCCCACGCTTTAGTCCCCCTTTCACCGCTTTGACTATGTCACCCGTGCCCATCAGGCTTACTATCCGAGACACAAAAGTATGCCTTTCCTTTATCCTAGTCCTAGGCTCTACCTTTCATTCTTCGGGCACCCAACCAGACTCGTAGCTATAGGTCTAATAATGGAATAAGTATAGTACTGATAGGACTTGAACTCAATGTGTCAGTGGTAAATCCTTTACAGCTAGGGGATGTCGCAAGTCTTCTAATTGAACGATAAGAAGGCCAGTAAGGCAACAACTATGGACTCACCGAAGTAGCAGAATGGTCATTTTGGGCAATAAGAATTGAACTACTTACTGGGGAATTCCACACTAGCTGATAGACGACAACCACCGCTATAAGAAATGAACTAGTGCTGACAAGAGTCGAACCTGAGAATTGAACTGGAGAAAAGGAATCCAATGAAAAGCTAGGAATGCGGTCTACTCTATTAGAATGCAACACTACCCCGATAGACGAGCCGTGTGGGGCCCAGGATGAAACTAGAAACTGGGAATCTAACTACTACTTATAAGTGATAAGATATACCCTAAAACCGATCCTTCCCATACTGAACCTAAACCTTACTGTGAGCTTTATCCTTCGAATTCCCTATTTCGCTCTATTGTTCAAGTCTTTTACTGCTTTATCTCATTTCTAACTACCCCTTCTGGAAGCACTTATTACTTACTTCCTTTACTCTCATTCTGAAACACTGGGAACCCCGATCTTACTTTCTCGGCTATCATTCTGGTATTACTGACTTTGATTCTTGAGCTCCTTTCTTTGACTCTTACTTGTGCATTTCATTCTGCAATTCCGTATGATGTTTACTTTTATAGGATTCTCTAGTATTCTCTTAGGTAAATGGGGTAGAAAAAGGTCTATTGCTATTCTTTTTTTGTATCCAAAATGCAAGTAGTTGTTATCATTGAATTGGAGCTGTTTGTGCCCGAGCGATGTATCTTCTATGCACGTCCGATCCGAGGTACCTTCTATTAAAGGGGGCCTTCTATGCACGACCCACCACCCGAACACTTAGTTCTGTTGAACGTTGTGTCGACTAAGGTGCCGGTGGTTCAGCCGACCAATTCATTACCGAGTTACCGGGGAGTCCACCCAATGAACGTTGTGCCGACGCCGGTGCAATGACAATAGAACCACACCGGACAACAAACTTCTTGTTGTTACTTGAAGAATGGATTGACGCTACTTAAATCAAAGAAAGGGATGAGCTACGTTACTTTGAGGCGGGGCTACGTTACTTGGCGGACATCAACACCATCAACACCGTCACAAACATCATAGAAGAAAATAGAAAACAAACTCCCTTTTTATACCTAATTTACCTAATAAGCATGAAGGGAATATAATCTAAAATAACGTTTCACTTAATACTTAATATCATAAGTCAATAAACTCAAGTCAAAATCAAAGACAGAGCAGTTAGACTCAAAGGCGGGGCAGTAAGAGGGAGATCGAGCTCGTAGGCAGTAAAGTAAGAATAGAAGAAAGGAGAGGTGGACTGAACAAACCCAAAGGCTAGATAAGACAATGCCTGTTTTAGAGCTAGTGGACAAAGGCCGATATTAGGTAAAGTAAAAGGATCCGGCTCCAGCAGTTAGAGAATTTCAGTAAAGATAGCTAGATTTCAAGTAAGGAAAGGTAGCTTTGAAGTCAGTCGAGGTATAGTGACAGGATCCCCGCCAACAGTTAACGAATAAAAGTATGGAGCTACAGACTTAGAGTAGGGAGTTGTAGAACGAAATGCAAGGTCGTAAGGCTGTTAAGAGTCAAGCAAGGATTGTTTCAAGTGATTTAAGTCTCTGAGGTCGTAGTCAAGGGCTAAGTTCTCAGTTAAAGCATTGTTCCACAGGGGTTTTCTTTGAAGATCTAATAGAAAGTCTGATCGTTATCGGCTCAACTCTCGAAGGCATAACGTAGTAACAAAAAAGATAGACGAAAACATCAGCTTAGGTTAACTGCAGATCAGTAGGGGCAGACCTCTAGTTTGTAGAAGCAGAATAGGTAGTCAGCCCTGGGAAGCAGTAGTTCGGAGTATGTTTGTCGGCAGTTCCTTTCTTGAAATCCTTAGTTCTAGCCTGTTTGGCAGCGGTTGATTCCAATAGTCTAGTAGCTCTTTCTGATCAGTAGCAAGTCAAAGCCTTATTTATAAGTAAGTAGGCTTTCAGCACCTTGAGTCTCGTTCTTGTGTTCCAGTTTCGTTCTGTCCATTATGAGTTTTCTTCCCACTATCGTTGATTGCATTCCCTGTTAGTGGGGTCAGTCTTATTGTTAGTGGTTTCGGCCTCGGAAGTGGGAGTCCTAGGATCAAAGCGTGGACAGTCTTTCTTAGAAGCGCGGCACCCCTTCCAGACTAAGAAGTCGTAGTGACCAGAATGAAAGTAAAGATAGTTAGCCTTGAGATCTGTGTAGCTAAAGAGTTATAAGCGCCCGTCCCATTCTAATAGTCGTTAGATGCAGTCTTGACCAAGCCCCCCAGGAAGGATGCTCCACAGCAGCTACAGAAACAAAGTAAGCAGTCGGCTTCCCGCCAAGTAACTAAAATACAATTGTCATAATAATAACAACATAATTTCTTTTGTGTTTGTTCTTCATGAGTGATGTTTTCGGCGGCAGTCAAAAAGCTAGTTGAGTTCTTTAGTGAATAGTGTCATTACTCGTTTTTAGTTTAAGTCCGATCAGTCGTAGTGGATTCCTTGTTCTAGAGTTATGAGAACATGTTATTTATAGCATCAGTCTCCGTTTCAAAGATAGGCAATGCAGGCTTAACCCAAGGAAGGACAGGCTAGCAATCGATCATAGTGGTTTTTGTAAGTAAAACAAAGATCCGAATCAGTAGTCCAAGGCTAAAAGATAGGCAATGCAGAGTGAGCTCGGTACTAATGAGAATGCAAATAAGTTAGTTGGTTTCTCAGTTGCTAGTTAAGGTCTTGTTACCGATGATTGTATTCCTTATTTTGAGTTCCATTCCTGCTATTACTGGCTCACACAGGACGTTGCTTGGCGCGCCGTTGCTTGGCCTTGTTAGCACTAGTCCAATTCCTATTATCCGTAGTTCAATTCCCCGGTACGCCTACTCGCCTCCACCACTACATAATTCTTTAGTTTAGTTTCAAGTCTGCCATTACGATGCTCGGTTTACACTTTCAATCTTGCTTTCTGGGGAGGTCTTTTATAAGTTTTAGTTTCCTTAGCCCGGGGGCGCACCTGGTATCCTGACTTGTCGAGTTGTTGTCTTAGCCACTGACAGCCTTATTAAGCTATTTAACACTGGGATCCTATTACTCAATTCTAACTTCACCTTCTAAGCAAGAGAGGGCAATTAATCAGTTGCATCCTAACTATCTAGTGGATTTCTTAGTTTCAAGTGGAAGCCCTCTACTACAGCTACTGAGTTACTTTCTTTAAGTATGTTTTTCTTCTTACTTTCCCACTAGCAAGCACTAGGTTGTCGAGAGGGTGAATTAATGGGTTACTTATTACTTCCTACCTTAGTATTTTTTCGTTTTGTTCTGATTTTAGTGTTATCATCCTTACAGCGGAGTTCCATTCCATTACTTACTTGTATTATTATTTATTTCCAATTGAACTCTTCTCTTCCGACCTGCTGAGAAATTATTGTATGCCCTGGTTTCGTTCTTGATAGTCGAGGTAGGGTTGTGAAGAAGGTTACTTATTATATTAGAGCTTAATACCTAATTGAAGAAGAAAAGATAGAATTCAACCAATGAGTAAGGGCTGAGAAGCCATAGTTCAATGTCGAGTTCCGCGCTAAAGTCTTGGTTCCGAGCTAAAGCCTGAGTCCAGTTTCTAAGTGGTAAAAGCCCTAGATTTGAGTGGAAGCAGCAATCAATTATATAAGTGGATTTGAGTTCAAGCCTTATTAGCAGTGGTTTGATTTATGAGTTCAAGCCCTATTTTTGTTCAGTAGGCGCATTCCTACTTCTTAGTTTTATTCCCTTGCTCCAGCTTCGATCCTATACTTATTTGTTTTATTCCCTATATCAACTGGGGATGCGCTTAGGGTACCTGTGTACTTCCTGATACTAAGACTAAAAAGATCACAACAATTGAAGAATAAGATAAAGTAAAGTAAGCCCGAGAGACAGGAGAGATAAACTAACAGATGCAATCGAGAATACTTGTGTTTGTAGTTCGGAATGAAAGCAAAGAAAGAGATACTTTAAGCAAGGGTAGGTAGAGTGAAATAGGTGAGCTACAGATTGGAGGTGGGGAAGGAGAGACTGAGTTACAGTGATGTAAGTCTGATAAGTAAGTAAAAGAGTAAGCGTCAGTAGAGCAAACCAGATAGGTGGGGAAGGGGGCTAGTTATATTGATAGGGTAAAATAAGAATAAAGGAAGAGAAGGGCAAGCTCACAGGTCGTATTTTCCGCTTAGGTAGGCAGACTCACTCTCGAACGACAGAATGCAAGGAACAACTACAGGAACTAAAATAGGGAAACACGCCCCACGGCAACAGTCTTACTTAACATAGATATCAGTCTAATACTACTAGCTATAGCTTTTAGAACCTAACTTGTAATTCTTAGGCCTCTGTTCCTCACATTATGACTTAGGAGTGGGAGTCCTATGCCCTTAACCACAAGCCTGCCACTACTGACTTACCCATATCAGAGTTTGAGCTCGACACTACTTCTTTGAATTCTTATTAGTTACTTGTTTGACCCCTAGTTACTTATTTTATTTGGATTGAGAATATCTATGCATGGGTCCGGTCCATAGTATGATGTATGGATACTTGACTTATGAGCCAGCCTTATTGGTTTGTTCAAACATTTCTTATTTCTTGTATATTATCATGTGTTTTGCATGTGTTTTCTTTTATTCATATTGAAGATTGATTCGCGAAAAGGGGTTAAAAAGCTTATTTTGTTATTCTATTTTTGGATAAAAAACCTGCTTTTTGAATTGATTTATTTGAGGTGCGATGGTTGCTTCATTGGTGTACCCACTCATGGGTTTATTACGGGGGGTGCCCTACTCATTGATGTATTGGTTCAACAAGAATACACTGGCATAGGCGAGTACACCAACCGATCAATCTAACTGAGACAAAAAGCAAGACCGAACCCAATGCTTACAAGGGACGAGAAGGATGAAACTTAAGACTATTAAACTGACTACTATATGAATGAAATCAAAACTTAGGGAATGAACTACTACCTACAGGCCTTAACTAAAAACTGTCGACATACGGAAAACAACTACTGGTGGGGGAACCTAAGGCTTTTACTTGCTACCAATAAGAATGAGCTACTACTAGAAGAGTTCCACGACTACTTCTTGGACTGAAATGACTACTGGGAAGAAGGGAATACGAGAATGGAACGGGTGGCTTCTGAGAATAAAATAACTGTCAACAAAACTAGACTCCTGGGGGGATAGGGTAAAGAGAAATCAACTCTACCTCGAAGACTTGAACCAACCAAGAGCGGATGCAACACTACCTGATAGATGAAACAAGAGCATCAGAACCAATCTCGAAACATAGGATTTCTTCAGCTCGATATATGGCATGCATATCTCATAAATAGAATGAAACCTAGTTGTAAAGGCGTTAGTCCAAAGCCTTCCGATCTACTGCGCTCCCCAAGCCTTACTCTTTAGTTGCATCCTTGTTGTTTGGTCTACCACTCCTAGAGTATTAGGCTTCCGCTCCTGAACGAAAACCCGTATACCATTGACTTGCATTCCTATATCCGAGTTTGGGCACTTAAAGATTCCCTTTCCTGGCTCTCAAACTAGAACACTGTCTTCTCATACTTTAGCTACAACACTCCATTCTGACTTGTTTGTTTCAAATCTTAACACCCCTACTGATAAGAGTGGAGCTGGTGCTTCTCGCGCTTTCACTTCACTTTCTTACGAGAAATATCCATATACTGCTTATGATCCGGATCTCGTCGATTCCACTGATGTAGGAACTTACTTTACGCGCACCTGAACTAGACTTGAAGTTCAGATTCCCCACTTGTTGCTGATAATGGAACTGCTTCCCTTGCCCACCTATACTCCGGTATTGAAGTTAAGAATGGAATTGAACTCACTTACCCCTATTTTGACATCTTAACTCACTTACAGGCAAGTAACCACTAGTACCGCAGCACAACTCTACCCGACTCTAGAATACAGGACTTGCTACTGACTCTATACTTGTTGAACTTTGTTCATTGCTTTGATGCGAGGTAAAGTACTGGCTTTGATACAGAAGCTGGAGATGGACTGGAACAATACTTTCACCTTTCATTGCTTAACCTTCACACAAGCAGCGAACCTTAACTCCTATACTAATCCGCTACTAATTAATAGAGTTGACTTACCGAAATGAATTAAGGGCAAAGGACTTGTATACTAGACTCACTCTTGAACTCCTTTACTATCTTATTTACTAAGAAATACTACGACTTCTCTATTTACTACTTGCTTCACACTAGGGTTATACTACTAGTTTGAGTACTTAACGCATAGGTTACCCAACGAACTATTCCACTCTATTTATTCCCCAACTCTTTATGTAGCTATTGTTTCCAGGAGTAGGACTGACGCGTAACAGGTTTTAACTCGCTACCGTTTAACACAGGCTCCTACCGCGGCACCCGAACAAAGGACTCCTTAACAACTGACGCACAACTACTATCGTAGTTGCTTGTCGACTTGCCCAGTGCCTTGGTCATTAGTAGTTGCTTGGCGTTTCTAACTGGTTTTTCTCCTCTCCTTACTTTCAACCTACACTTTCTTATGCTCCTCTACCTAAGTCAACTTCCAAGCTAGTGCAATTAAGTTAAGGTTCAAAAGGTATTAATTCTCTGATGATAAGATCTAGTACACATTCCCACAACTAACTAAAAGAGAACTTACAATAAAGGCTAACTATAAGATAAGGGGCCTATACATTCCTTCTCTATTCTATAACTAATGATCCCAAGAAATTATAAGTACTGGCTCCCTCTGGAAAACCTAAAGCTACTACTACTGATAAAACTTGACTACCACTTATCAACTGAAGACTCAACTGGGTATTCCACTAATTCCAGTTCACGGGGCTCCCAAAAGCATCTATTGTAATAACCAGGACTACTATTTGGTGCTTTCCCTTGCTAGCTCCGTTCTTAGACTTTGCTTAGTTTGAATTCTGAAATTACTACTTATTAGTTTGATTCTGATCTTAGTACTAGGTCATCGGGGAAGAAATGAAGTAAAGGCCCGAGCCTTGTAGCAGTGGTTGATAGTAGCTAGCATCATTCTTATATTAGTTAGCTTCATTCTCAATTCCCATTCCGCATTCATAGCTTTAGACTGACTAGTTCCATTCTCTTAGCAGTTTCCTTCTCTGTCTTAGCAGTTTCATTCCTTGATGAGTAAGTGAAATTCCGATACTTACTACTGGCCTGCTGAGTTTCACTCTTATCTTAGGAGCTAGTAATACCAAGTGACTGATTAAATGCTCTTTGTTAGTAGTTCTTGCTAGCACTGGTTTCCGCCTTACACCTACTAGCATCAGCACCACTAGCTTCAGTACAGGAATCAGTGGAAGTGGTTGAAGGCTTGGAGTTGGGTGTTTAAGACTTGTTGCTAGGTGTACGAGTCCTGTAGTTAGGTGTTTGGGAATTCTAATAAGGGACTTAGTAGCTAGGGTTTCACTCCCACTCTTTGACCTACTGGTTACATTCTTTAAGGATAGAGGGGTTATGCTAGTCTTCTTAGTTTCAGTTACATTCTTAGACTCCTTAGTTACATTCTGTAATTCCATACCAGAGGATAGTTCCCTTCTTCACTTCCATACCTTAGTCGAGCCCGAACTTAAGTACTGGGTAGACAATAAGGCTTACCCAGAGTAGTAGAGTAGTTCAGTTTCAAAAGAGCATATCAGTTTCGAGAGTTAGAGTGGAATACCGGGTTTCATCGCTCGTTTAGTCTTAAGTTGACAAGTATTGGTCTGTTTCTGGTGGAATACCTAGTTTATTAGTCTGCAAGTCTTGTTTCGGGTGCCCAAACACAGGGAAAGTAGTTTCATGCAGTTGCCAAGTAAGGTAGTAGTAAAGTTGCATCTCCTGTAGTGGTCCAAGTCATCTATGCGAGGCTTTTCAGCTGGGGTTCTTCTTTAAGTAGTAGGGTATAAATATAAAGGCTTGGAAGCTGGGCCAAGCTACTACGTTAGTTGCTAGGCAGGGCTGCTAGTTGTAGTCGGGCTGTCAGTAGTAGGCTTTATTCTGTAGTTTTATACCTTCCTTAGTAGCTTGGGGGACGAGACCCGAGACCTTAACTCGAAACAGAGAATTGATCGACTCATAATAGAGCAGTTGGCAAACAGGCTTCCTCATAAGAAAGGTAGAGAATAGAGTATAGGTACGCAGGGTAAGAATGCAACCCATTATAAGCAGTCTAAGAACGAAACAGGTTACGAGCAGTCGAAGGCTAAGATAAGACCGAAACTCAGTAGGGGTGGGAAGTCAGAGTTGAACTCGCAAGTGTAAGGCTTTGGAGCTGGTGTAACTAGTAAGGCTCAGAAGTAGGCAAATTTGAATTGAACTAAGTTGGCAAGTAGGAGCAGAGGATGTAGCTAGTTAAACTCAACTCAGGATGAAACTCGCAGGTAGAAGCCTTAAGCATAAGAGTCTTGTTCTGGTTCTTCTTGAATACCTTGTGGAATCTGCTCCTGCCCTAAAGTGAATGGTTAGAGTGTCATCTGTCTTTGTTGGTTATAAGTCCATTTCAGTGTGAGTTTCATCTTATAAAGAAGAAGGAGTTTAGAAGTGTGTTAGGGTAAGTTCATTCTTTGCCAGTAGTGGATAGTCGCTAGTTGTCTGCTTGCCTACTCGCTATGTGTTTTAAGAATCCAACTTTCTATGTGGTTTGTGAGTTAGGTTAGTTGAAAGAAGTGTTTGGTGAACGAGTCCTGTGTTCGGGTACTAAGAGTGAAACCAATACTCACTGGTGAACTTACTATAAGAGCTTCTTCTCCGCATCTAGGGTAAGAGTGGAGCTGATAAAGGATAGAATTGAGCTGACCAATCAAGGAATGGACCTAGGGCAAGCAAGCCTTAAACCAGTGCTGGGTAGTAAGTATCAGTTGCTCGGGATACAGAGAATGGAGCTGATGGTTATTGGACTGAAGCTAGTTAGTATGGGAATGGTACTGCAGCTAGTGGGACTGGTGCTTAGGCGTTACAGTCCTATGTTGGGTAGTTAGAGGCTGATACTGGTTAAGCTAAGGCTTCCACTCGGTAGTTACAGGCTTCGACCAGGGAGTTTAAGACTGAATGAAGCTAACAAGACTCGGAATGTCCCTAAAAGTAGAGGAGAGGGCGGGGAAGACAATAAGTGTATTGAGAGGAGAGGTAGATTCGTATCGGAGCCAGGGAGTACTAGCTTTGAGGCTAGGGTAGTTTACTTACTTGTTTTATTCGAGTTTTCTTGATCCGATCATCTAGAAAAGGTATAAATTCTCCACTTCTAGGGTACTTATTAATTCTTTGACTACAGAGTTTCATTCTGACTCCGGGTAGTTGTTTGGCTAGTTTCGTTCTTCTAGTTACTAGTTTTCTTCTTACTTTCCTACTTGATTGTGGAATATCTAGTTTAGTCTTCTGTTTACAAGTCAAGTAGTAGTCAAGTTCGAGGTCAAGTTTCATCAGTAGTAGTTAGTTTCATATCAAGTGATAGTTCTAAAGTCAGCTGCTGCTCTTCTAGTCAGTTTCTTTTCCTCTTCTAAAGCCAGGGAAGCTGTGATGCCCTAACAGAATTGAACTAGTAAGTAGAAGACTTCCACCAGTGAGCATAAGCCTGAAACCAAAACAGTAACAACCAGACTTCAACCAGTGCATCTAAGAACAAGACACCTAACTACCGGACTAAGACACCAGCTACTAAGAACCAGGGCAGCTAGTTCTATTATTGAACTCCAAGACTTAACCCCGTGCTGGGCAGGATGATGTTGGGTAGGGTCGGAATGGAGCTAGTGAAGCAGGTCTTTAACTCTAACTCAACCCTTGGAATAAGGAATGTAAGAATCAAACTAGCATTCTGATCCTCTCCTCTGCTTTCCACCACTTATATTTAAGCTGCCCGAACTTAAGTACTGGTTGCCCCTTATATGAAGTTTGGTTTGTGAGCCGCATGAAGGTATCAAAAAGAAATGAATTGAGTTAGATAAGAGTCCTGGTCAAGTGCTTGTTCTAGTTTAATCCCCAGTTGCATATCCAATAATAGTTTCATCCCTTGTTTCAGTAGCATCATTACTTGTTGAAGTAGTTTCATCCCAAACTAGTAGATGAGTAGTAGTCAGGGTATCAATTATGGAATTACAGAAAATGCCACTAGTTAGTATAAGAATTAAACTGGAGCCATTACTAGATGCTTAGTACTAGATTCATAATTAGACCTATTAGTAGTTCTCGGATAAGAAGACCACTTTGTATCCCTTAGTTACAGATTTGGAGTTAGAGAGTGAGAGCCCTTATTGTAAGGAATGTTAATCTGTTCCATTATAGAAGAAAGAATTCCTGTTTTCATGTTTTTAACTGTTAACTTGTATATTTGGTGTTCATAGCGTAAGTAAGGGTACAACCAGTAAGAAGGGAGGGAGAGTAGTAAGTCCGGGTACAACCAGTAAGAAGGGAGAGTAGTAAGTAGTAAGTTGCCGGTTATTATAAGTTCTGGCCTTATGGTTAAGTACTTAAGAATGGAATTAGTTTACTACAGAGAAGTATATGAGCAATAACAGTCAAGGAGAAAAGTGACTTTCAAGTTTAGGCCCTTACCCTTATAGTAAGTTGAATAAGATAGTCGTCCAGCTCTAGCTTCATCCTGAGTTTCATCTGTATTTGTTGTACCAGAGCTGATTAATCACCCTTCTATTAAGTCGTGAGACCCTATATTAAGTTGGTACCTGTTCTGGTTGAATACCTTGGCTTCCCGATCTTGTGGAATACCTTAGCTTCCCGAAACTCATTAATAGAGGCCTCTCATAAGTAAGTAGCAGCGAGAGTTTCATCCCAAACTAGTAGTTGTCCAAGTAGTAGTACAGTTGCATCCCCAACTAGTAGTAGTCCAAAGAGTGGAGGAGTTGTTAGTTTACAGTGAAAGGAGTGAAGTTAAGAATGGAACTAAGTAGTGCTAGTCCAGTCCAGTAAATCAAAGAATAGAACTAGTAGTAGAGTAGTTAAGAGCCAACAGGTTTCTTTCTTTTAGGTATTAGTGCTTTTGAGCTCCTGTTCCTGTTGTTGGTGAATCCCTTGTTGAGTATTCCGTTGACAAGTAGGGGTCCCGGTAGTACTTGTTACTTATAGTGGTAGTGCTTGAGTGTCTTGGCAGTAGCCAGAGTATAGGTATTTGACTACTTTACTGGTTTTGCTTGCCCACTTTCCTTTCTTGCTTGCCTACTTGCTATGTGCTGGGGAGTTTGATTAAGTTGGTTCAGTTAAGTTCATAGTTGACAGCTGCTAGTTTTAGTCCTTCTCCTGTTCCTGTTCTGGTTTACTCCCTACCCTAGTTGGATCCTAAGTTGACAAAGTAGTGATGACTTAATAGTACTGGTTCTTGCCCTTAAGTTAATGGTTTTATACCTAGTTTCGTCTTCTCTGAAGTGGACAAGTAGTAGTACAGGTTAGGGTTAAAAGGGATGGTTATTGTAGCTATAGGTATGTATAGTTTACTTAGGTCAGAGGTAGCATAGAAGTTCTAAGAGAGGAGCACTCGGTATTATATAAGATAGTAGCAAGAGTTGAGGGAGTACGGAGTTTCTAGTTGTTTGTGTTGAAAGGGGTTTTCTTAGAGTTGTGTTGCAAGGGGAGTTTAGTAGGATAGGATTTCCTCTTTAATAACAATGGTCTACGCCAGCAGCAATCGGGTAAGAAAGGAGAGTTTACAGAGGTAGGCAAAGAGGAATTACAGAATAGAACCCCAGCTACCAAGAAGCAGCGCACTAACTACCAGAATGCAGCTAGTAGTACTCAGACTAAAACTACCCCTACTTCAGACTTAATACACTAACTCCAAGACTCCAATAAGTAAGTAAAAGAACGAAGTACTCCAAGACTCCAACAAGTAAGTCAAAGAACGAAGTAAGGAAGTAAAGAATAGAACCAAACCACTACTATCAAGACTTAAAACAGGGGGAGCAAGCCTTCTACTAGTGAATCCAAGACTGAAAGCCAAGTCGGTGAGAATGAGAGGAGGGAGCGACAGCCCTAAAAGGAGGGTAGGGCAGTGAGCCAGACTATTAATTACCCTTACTAGAATTTGTTAGAGAATTCCACTTGTGTCAACTCCGAATGAAGTGTCAGTTTACATAGCCAGAGTAGAGGCGCATTAATGAAGGGCACAGGACTTGCAAGAAGGGAACTAACCCCAATTACTTACCAAACTCGTAGTAGTATCCAACAGTCACAACCCTTATTCTTTTGATGCTTTAGTTGCTCCTTCGCGTCTATCGAAGGTACCTGCATTCATAGTATAAGAATCCTACTAGCTAGGTGTTTTAAGTTGAAGTGCTCTAGTGGAAGTTCGCCTACCTTTAAGGAGAGCTAGTATGAAAGTAAGACTAAACCCAGTGCTAGTAAGACCCCCGCAGCTATAGGTGTTACCACGGAACTAAGCCTACCAACAAGTACAACTAAGAATGCACCGGGGAAACTTAGAATGCAACCGGGGAGTGTAAGGCTAGAAATGGAGTTGGAAGAGTAGTTGAGAATGGAAGCTGGTAAGTAGAAGATGGTAAGTAGAAGACTTGTACTGTTTGTAGCCTGAACTTAAGTACTGGGACGGGACTAAGACTGAAACTTGGTAGTGAAAGAATTCATCCAGTACTACCTATTCACTGATTCCCTGTATTTCCCTACTTATTCAGGGTTCCCAGATTACCTAGTACTAAGATAAGAATGAAACCGAACAACCGCTAAGTCCTGTTTTTGCCCCCTAGAAACTAGTTGTATGCTTTGCTTGCCTACTTTCTATGTGTTTGTGAGTTTCGTTTTCTTAAGTTGGCTGCGGAACAAGACTCATTTAGTTGCTTTAGCTCCTAGTAGATGAGTTGGGTCAAGAGGATAGTCATCTCATTACAGAATTGAACTCCCAAGTAGGGAAGTAGGAGATCAACTCAAAAGGTGAGGTAAAGAATCAAACTCATCAGTGAGCTAGTAGTTAAGTACTTCAGTAAAGAATTGAACCCGAGCTAACAAGAACCCGAGCTAGGCGGACTTATGCTAGTAACTACCAGACTTGAGCCGGTGCTAGGCAGACCTGAGACAACAGCTACTAAGACTGAAGTAGTGGAGTACTATGCTAGGTATTGCTGGTATTGGACTGATGCTAGTTCCTATTTATTAAGTATTCCCTGTATTGCCCCTACCGATCCATTCCCTGCTTCTGTTATAGCTACTTAAGAATGAAAGCCATAAGTCAAAGAATGAAGCTAAGTCGACTCGGTATGGAGCTAGTAAGTCCTAAAATGGAGACTAGGTATTAAGGCTGATGCGGCGTGTCCACAGGCTGATGTTGGGTATTTGTACTACTACTACTGCTCTGCTACTGATGCTAGTGGTATTTATGCTAAGAGTTAAACCCGGGCTACTCAGACTGAGGTGCCTAGTAAGACTTAATTGACCAAGAGGTGTGTGAGCTAGTAGTTAAGTAAGAAGAAAACTAAGCAGTCGAAGAATCAGATAGTCCCCAACCAAGGCTAAGACAACTTACCACAATTCCCTCCTTCCCTCCTACAGGCTTCCACCCCTTATTCTAATTCGTCTAAGAATCAAACACAAAGTTAAGGAGTTACAGAGCCAAACCAGGGAATCAAAGACTTCAAGTAGTGCCAGCAAGAATGAAGCAAGTAAGCAAGCATGGAACTAGGGAACATTGGAGTAAGCATGGAGCTAGTCCACTGAGCTACTAACACCTAACAACAGGAATGGAACGAGTGAGAGAAAGAGTAAACCCAGTGCCCCAGTCGAGGAAGAGTTGAATACCAGTAGTAGAGTGGTCCTGTTCTGGTTCTTGACCAAGTCCTGTGTTCGGGAGCTAACCAATTAAAGAATTCCATTGGCAAGGGGTGAACTCACTGGTAAGAAGTAAACTCAGTAGACTCAGACTGATGCTAGTGAGTAACAGCCTTAAAGCCGGGTGCTCCTTCTCTCGAGTAGTCAAGTTAGAATGGAACTAGGTAATTTAAGCCTGATGCTATGTAGCTAAGGTATTGGTACAAAGACTGATTCGGTGCCTAGTAAGACTTCAACTCAGGGGTGCTCTTGTTCGCCAGTAAGTAGAAGAACTAGTAAAGGTCGCTATTCTCCGAGGTACACCTATTACCCACTGACTAAGAATTTTAGGTAGTTACAGAATGCAACCACTGCTTCTAGGGTAGTAGATAAGAATGCAACCACTAACTTGAAGAGTGAAACAAGTGAGTCAAAGAGAAGCCCTAAAGCACCAACCACTGCCCCAACGAATCAACCTAGGTAGTCTGGGAATGCAACACCGCCTAACGACTTAGAAGAAACAAGGTAGTTGGGGAGTCCACTTCTGACCAATACCACCGAGTAGTTAAAGGCTATAGCTACGTCTAACACCGCATGAAACCACTAAACCCAAGAATTCCACTCGGTAGTGTAAGGCTCTAGCCAATGTTGCCTCAGAATGAGCTAAAGGAGTCCAAGCCTGAAACAAGTACAACTAAGGCCTCAACCACTAACTACCAGACTGATGGAGCAAAGGATAGACTCAAACTAAAACCGGGCAGACTCAAACCAGTAAAAACAAGCCTGATAGTGGCTATGAAGTGATAAGAATTCCACTCATAAGTGCAAGACTTAAACCGATACCACCGATTCCCAGAAGCTAGTAGAGGTATTAATGTAAGCAAGTCATCATTGAACTAAGTAGTCCAGGAGTAAGCCCCTATTTCGTAAGTCTTGGTTACTTGGCTGTGTTCCGAGTAGTTACTTGGCTGTGTTCCGGTGCTAGTTTCATCAGTATTAGTTGACTCAGATAGTAGTAGCTTGGCCCGGAGTAAGGTATTAAGGTAGGTAGTGAGTTAAAGGCTAAAATGAGCTAAAGCAATAAAGGAGTTGGGCTTATGTTATGCGGCAGTGAGCTATTGACCCTTCTACTTGGTGTTGACTTAGTCGGTATAGAGTTTCAATAGAATAGTGGAAAGTAGTTTACTATTTCTTATTATCGCTATTTCTAGTACCTATTGGATTCTATCTTTTGCATTCTATCCCTGCTGGACCAGAAGTAGACTCATATACAATAACTACTTATAACAGTACTCGACTACTACTTGTCAACTGAAGATAAGACTAAACTAGGGATTCCACCCCTTATTAGAATTTGGTAAAAAGGTAAGAATTCCACGAATGAAACAGTAGAGGGTGAAGTCGGAAAGTCATCATTGAAAAACTCACTCACAGAAGAAAACTAAGTAGTTGAAGAATGAACCAAGGCCTGCTCCTGCTCCTAGTAGCTGGGTGTTAGAGATGATAAAGTAAGAATGAAAGTTGTACTTGACGGAATCAAACTAAGCAGTCAAAGAATTGAACTCGGTAGGTAAGAATGGAACAAAGCAGACTCAGAATCGAATCCAGGAGTGACAGAATGACCCCGGAGTAGCTAAGTGGAAGTCTAATAATCCCAATAAGTTAAAGAATGAGACTCAATAGGGATAGAATGGAATTAAGTAGTATAAGAATGGAATTAAGTAGTATAAGAATGGAATTAAGTAGTATAAGAATGGAACTAAGTTGTTAAAGAATCCAACCAGGGGGAGTCAAAGAATGAAATAAGTACTACTACTGCCCCCACTTATTAAGGCTTCCCCGCATCTAGTTAAAGAATGAAACGAAGACTAAGAACTCAGGGGCGCAGTTCAAGTTAGAGACCAACTCATGGGTGTAGAAAGTGATAATTCAACCACTGCCTATTTCTTAAGTCTTCTACTTATACTTACGCTTCAGATCATAATTCACTCCTCACTTACTAGAAGGGCATAGACTCAAACCAGTGCTAACCAGAATTAATACAGTAACCAGTCAATTCAAGAATAGAGCTAGTAAGGGAAAGAATAGAACTCGGGCTGGCAAGTAAGTATCAATGCACTTGAATGAATAACTAAGAATTCCCACCAGTGCATCCAGGGTAGGGTAGTCAGATCATAATTCCACAGGGTAGTAAAAGAATGGAACTGGTTAGTATAAGTATCGGCATGCGGGGGAGAGGAGTGACTTGTTAGGAGTGATAGCTTTTCTGCCCTGTCAAAAGTAGGAGTGCTCGCTTTCTTGTTAGGATTGCTAGTTTCAAGTAAGAATTAAGTTCATAGTTGCCATGCCAGTTGCCATAGGTATGGTTATCAGAGTTAGAAAGAAGCTTAACTCGTGTTGTCTCCGAGATCAGTAATTTAGTAGAGGTAAATAAACTAGTTCAATCTGTATGCTTTCCTACTTTCTATTTCTATGTGCTCGGGAGCAATAACTGTAGTAGTTTACAGAGGTATGCCAGCTGGGGGAGAGCTGCAATCGGGTCAGAAAGTAGAGTTCCTGCACTTAAGTAATTGGTGTGAGTGGAAGACCTTTACTACAGCTCCTGTTCTTATGTCATCCCGAGTTTAGTCTTCTCTTCTGTTTACCAGGGCTAGTTCCAGTGATCAAGTTAGGTTAAGAATTGAACTACAAACACTAGGGTAGTCCTGTCTTTAATGAAGTGAATAGGAGCCCAGTATTTATAAGTAAGTGAAAGAAGCAAGTCAGAATGAAACCTCGTATAAGGAAGTCATCATTTCACTAAGTAGGCAAGTAGAACTTACTAGAAAGGCTCGGAATGCACCTAAGAGGTGTGAGCTAGAGCCTACCAATCTGTAGTTAAAGAATTGACCTCAGCAGTCATAGAATGAAGCCCATAAGTCCAAGAGTCAAACCAGAGCTAGTAAGAATGGAACTAAGGGGATGGGTGAACTCACTGGTAAGAATTGACACTAACTACTAGGAATACTGAATTACAGAATTGACCTCATGAGCCGGGTGTTTAAGAAGTCGTTTCGGGTGTTTGGGTGCAGAGGATAGGTAGCTAAGGTATCAGAGCTAGTAGTTGTCATAAGGAAGTCAAGAATTCCACTCACTCGTCGCTACAACCAGTAGTTACAAGACTTCACCCGGGTAGTTTCGGGCTGATGCTAGGGAGTGCCTCTTATTAAGTTCTATAGCGACTGCTAACCAGAATGCAACCTCGGCAAGGGAAGCAGTTAAGTAAGAAGGAGAGGAAGCTGGCCAAGCAACTAAGTAAGACGTTGTGAGGTGAGCTAGCTAGGGCTAAGAATGCACCTCTGATACAAGTGAGTCAAAGAGAAGCCTTAAAGCCAGAGGTCAGCTAGTAGTTAAGAGAACGGAGCTAGTAAGTTTCAGACTAAAGCTACTACTAGTAAGCCTACCGATAACACCGCCAAGTCCTGTGTTCGGGAACTAAGTGGGAAACTAGTAAGTAAAGGAATTTCACTAAGTTTACAAGTAGTGGTCCAGCCCCTTATTCTAAGTTCCCTTATTGTAAGTTGGGGACAACAAATCTTTATCTTATTCTTATAGGAGAACAGATGAAACTAGCCAAGCAAGAGAACAGAACAGATTGAAACTAGCCAAGCAAGAGAACAGAACAGATAGACCAAGCAAGAGAACAGAACAGATAGAGGTATCGTAGAAAATATATAAGTGGCACTAGCGGCAGTAACAAATAATAACTGTGCCCTTCTAGTAATTTAAGTAGCCAGCAGTAAGTGGGAAGTCTACAAGATCTGAGTAAGGATCCAGGGGAGCCGAAGAAAGGAATGCTATTGTTGTTGGCAAAGCATCTGAACCAGTGGCGTATCAGTGCAAGCTTGAAGCGAGGTGTGGTCCAAATAGAAGTAATAATGGAACTAAGCTCACCGGATTAACGCCGTGTATTAGCTCGCCAATTACTTAAGTGGCAACCAATTAATTAAGTGCACTCGTATTGAAGGGAACTTTCGCCAACAAGGGATGAAACTCGGGATTACTTGATCACTACCTCTGCTCCTGATACAGGCAATTATCCACTCAAAGCATGGTCCAGTTAATAATTCCGCTCTTCTCTTAGCACCAACCTTGGATTTCTATTTCCACTCGCCAACCTACCCGGCGTGCTAGTGCTCTCAAGTAGAAAAGGAAGAATCCAACTAGTTAAGTAGAAGCCTTAAAGCAGGGGCAAGCTACTACTTCAGAATGGAATGGAATTAGTTTCTCTTATATTAAGTTGGGAGTGGTTAGTTTACTTTACGAGCATAAGAAGTTTTCAAGTAAGAATTGACCTAAGTAGTCACAGGCTATAGCTACTACCAGCAAGACTTAAACCAAGGGAGTGGAAGGCGGATGTTAGGTATAGTAAGAATGGAGCTAGTGAAACTCAGAATCAAACCCATATGCCTCAGAATGAAAGTAGTAAGTGTAAGGTTGAAAACAAGTGCTTCCAAGACTAAAACAAGGTAGTTACAGACTGAGAAACTGCCTCCCAACGACTAAAACACCAACCACTGCTCCTCGGCCTGGCTCTTGGGTGTGCCTTATATTAAGTTCTGATACCGGGGCTGCTAAGCCTGCTGCTAGTGAGTTAAGGTCTAGTACCACTGCTGCTCGGTCTTAAACAAGGGCTGCTAAGCCTGATGCTAGTTAAACTCAGAATTGCACTCCTGTTTTTGAGTCCTGGGTTCGGGAGAATTATAATCAAGTGCTCTTATAGTCAGTTTCTTTTCTGGTTTGTCGAGTGGGAGTAGAATCCCATCCCGGTAGTACAGTTATGGTTCTAAAGTAAGGGTAGTGGTTCTTTTACTGTTCTTGTGCTAGTTTCATCCCCTTCATTAGGAGTTCACTCCCCAGTTACCAAGTTAGAGATTAGAATGAAACTCAGTAGTTATAGAATGAAACTAGTCCGTAACAGCCTTAAAGCCAGGAAAGTTCAAATGAAACCAGCGAGTTAAGGAGTGGAACTAGCAAGGGAAAGCACAAAGTAGTAGTTTGTCTAGTAGTTGCCTTTACCTGGTAGTCCTGTTCGAGTTATAGTAGTTGGTGAATCCCGGTAGTCCTGTTCTTGTGATAGTAGTTGGTGAATCCCGAGTGGAATCCTCGTAGAGGTCGGCTAGGGAAGCTATTAGAATAGAAGTGGGTGTTAGTTAGAAGTAGTACTCGTTGCCAGAGCCCGGGGAGCCAAGCCAGAGTCAAAGAATTGAACTAACTAAACTCAGAATCAAACCACCAAGAAAGGGATAGAAAATAGAGCTAGTCAATCTTATCATTCAAACCCACCCGTGCTACTCCGACTGAAGCTACTGGTACTGAAGCTACTGGTACTGAAGCTAGTGGTACTGATTCTAGGTATCGCTTCCCTGCAAGAGGATAGACTCGGAATTGAACTCAGGAGCCAGGTGCTCAATTGTAAGAATTCCACTCGGGAGTAGAGGAATAGAGCTGGTCAGAGAAAGAATCGAACCGGTAAGTCAAGGAATTGAGCTAGTACTGGGTTGTCAAGGTAGTTAAAGAATTGAACTCCTAAGGTCGAAAGTAAGAATCCAACTAGGCAGGGCAAGAATGGAACTAGCGCATCTAGTAATGGAATTGCAGAATTGACCTAGCTCTCATTAAAGAATGAAGCTGAGGGGTTCTCTCCCTATTGCAAAGAATGCAACCCATGTGCTAACCAGACTGATCTGTTAGGGTTACAGGCCGATGCTAGGGATACGCCTTATATTAAGTTCTGATGCAGCTAGAGGTATACTCAGACTTAAGCTCTGTAGCTAGGGTCTTAAACCAGTGCTGGGCAGACTGGAACTACTACTATCAAGAACTGAACCGGTGCTTCCAAGACTTCAGCCACTGCTTCTAGGCCTGATACTGGTTCCACTTATTCTTCAACCCGTGCGTGCTGCCCCTTATTCTAATTCATGCTACTCCTATGACTTGAACTCCTATTCCCTATCCTATTACTACGCCTATGCCCTAGCCAGTGCTACTAAGACTGAAACTCGTAAGTAAAGGCATGGGACTAGTAAGACATCAACTACTAACAACAGGACTACAACCAGTGCTAGATGGATTTGACTCCTTAGCTCCACAACAGTAGAGATTCTAAACGGGCAAGCATCTATGTCAAAGGGAGTTTGGCGAGAAGGAGGTCTATTCTTTGACTTATTTGTTTCATTCAGAAATGACTTATTCCTAGTTGTGAGCCTTTACTATTAATTTGTGGAAGAAACTTACTAGAAAGCCCTTATTCTTAGTTGAGTATCAGATTAGTAGATCCCCAATTCTTATTAGTAGTAGTTGCCAGAGTTAGGTTAGTTTCAATAAGTGGTTGTTGCTCTTATATTAAGTCGTTGAGCTCGGGTCAGGTGCTAAGGTAAGATCATCAGCCGGGTAGCTAGACTTAAGCTATTGAGTTACCGAACCAAACACCTAATAAGAACAGTAAGGCTTCAACCGATACCACCGGCCAAGCACCAGTACTTATAAGTTCAGGCCACTTTTCATTCCTTATTTTCATCCTAAAGTCCTGTGTTCAGGGACTCTGAATTGAACTCATACTAAGATAAGAATGGAACTAACCAGAACTTATTAATTGGGAATTGAACAAGTAAGTCAGGGTATCTATTCTTCGATGAGCAAGTAGTTAAGTTAGAATTGAACCAGTGCATCCCGGGTAGGGTAGTAAGCCCGAAACAAGGTAGTTCAAGAATGAACCAAAGCGGTGAAAGAATGGAGCTGCTGAGACAGGCTAGCCCACCCGAGTTACAGACTGAACCAATGTCGTTAAAGAATGAAATCAATAAGTAAAGTAACGGAACTAAGTAGTAGCAGGCCAAGCAGTGCTACTAACTACCAGAATACAACTACTACCAAAACTTACTAGAAGGGCTGATCCTTTAGCTAGGCAGAATGAAAGTTCACTGGCTCAGACTTCAACTTAGGAATTCCACCCCTTATTCTAATTCGCCTCGGACTGAAACTAGTGCTAACCAGACTTAACCCATCCAAAAGTGCTTTCTTAGACAATCAATCTTCTAGGAATCAATTCATTTCTAGGCCCCAATTAGGGTATTCAATAATATTTCCCAGAAAACTCAAAAAGATATGTTTTAGTGCATTTGAAGCCCTCTTCTTGTGGGGTTGGAAATGGAGAACATGTATGGTAAGAACGAGTCCCGTGCCACTTATATATTTGCTAGCGCATCTATGAATTAGTTGACTCTTGCTAGCATAGTTTCAAGATCATCAGCCGTTTCAAAGGAAGCAGCATAAGTAATTCGAGTTGGGGAAATGTCTTATTCTTTTTGTTTGTTTTCCTCTGCGCGATCAGTATTTGTTGCCCTTATATTAAGTCGGTCTAGGAACAAAAGAGGCATCACTTCTGTGCTTTGAAGCAGGAAGTCAATCAAGTGTTGTTTGAGTTGAAAGAGGAGAGAGATTAGCTGTTTCATCGAGCGAGGTATCTTCAGAGGTGAGATGATCTAATTAGAATATAATAGAATATATGTGGGTGCCGCGCAGTGTTTCACTCATAAGGGTTGCTCATACAGATCCCGATCAAGCATCCTCAATGGGCATTGCTTCCTCAACTTACTAGAAATGCTCGCCAACAAACATAGATGAAAATAGTAGTATTTATTAGTTGCTGGAGCAGGAAAGTCCACATTCGAACCTCTACGTCACTGGGGCGGGTTGCCCTCTGAAGCCTCTGTTAATGCCATTGAAAGCAGGTTTTTTCTCTTACTAGGTCATTTGCCATCCAACTCAATAAGTTATGGTTGAGTGCATTTTGAGTGTATACCTGTTAATAGCTTCTGCCGCGCTACGACTGACGCACAACAAGAAGCTCCCTGCCGCGTAACTCACATAGTGACTTGCCTGCTTTTCTGCTTGGCCCTTTAAAGGCACCTACCGATCCGAGTTGAGTCAACTTTACTGGAAAAAAGGAAAGAAAGAAATCCAGTTCTCTTCGAAAGAGATCAAGTCGAGCCAACTAGTAAGTTGCCCTTCTAGTAAGTTGTATACCTAATTCTGTAAAGAACCTAGTCATCAAGAAGAGAGGTAGGCACGGGAAGACTGAAACAAAGTAGACTAAGAATCTAACTCAGTAGTTAAAGAATTGAACAGTGAAGTGGAGGGCTAAGACTTAAACAAATGCTACTAAGACTTATACTAGTACTATGTATTCCTACCAATTCCACGCATTAGAGTTAATGAATAGAACTCGGGAGTTGGTACGCCTTAGATTAAGTTCTGATGCTTAGGTTTATCAGACTACTGCTATGTAGCTAAGGTCTCTAACCACAGAATCCAACCCCTTAGCATAATTCGTCTTAGAATTCAACCACTGTCGCTCAGACTTGATACTTTAACGCTAAGACTGAAACAAGGAAGTCAAAGCCCAATACGGTGCACAATGACCGATGCTAGGTATTTGTACTACTACTGCTACTGATGCTGGGTATTGATACTACAGGTATTGGTGTTGGTAGCTAAGGTCTACAACACTGCCTAACGACTGATGCTAGTGCCGCTGATGCTAGGTCCGATGCTAGTGCTGCTGATGCTAAGTATTACTTTTATTGGACGGCTGCTAGGCATTACTTTTATTGGACTGCTGCTAGTCGGTGTAAGGATCGAACTGGTGCTGGGTAGTTAAGGGATAGAATGGGGAGCTACTCCTACTCGGACTGACGCTGGTGAGGGAGAGAATTGAGCTAGTTAATATGAGAATAAAACCAAAACTAACAAGCAAGCTATTAGTAAGTCCACCGCTGCTAACTTAGACTTGAACTCACTCCCAGTCGGACTACCGCTATACATTAGTAGTTGCTTGGTGACTGAAAGAAGGGGTACTAAGACTGAACTGACCCAAGTGAGTGTAAGAATGAAACTAGATCCGATCGGAATGGAGCTAGTGAGGCAAAGACTTCGACCGGCCAGTACTTATAATTCCGGGGATCAAACCACTAGGGCAAAGCATTTAATCAGTTCCGGGTATGCTCGGTAATTATCAGTTGCTAGTCAATCTTAGAATGAAACCGGGGAGTCAGAGAATGGGCGAACTATAGAACAACACATGCTATAGATAGCTACTAGCAACCAGAATGCAACAGAGGGTCGTTCAAGCCTGATAGCACTAAAAGCAGGACTCAAACAAGTACCACCGAGAATGCACCTCGGGAGTCAAGGGCCAATCAGTAGTTAAGGTCTGGTACCAGTGCCACTGAGGATGCAAGCTGGTGAATCCAAGTCTGATGCTGGGTAGTTATAGGCTGATGCCATGTAGTATGGGTCTAGTATTTGTGGAGCTAGTAAGAATGCACCTCACTCGTCCAAGCCTGATACTGATGCCACTTAGAATGTAACTAGCAGATCTAAGCCTTAAGCCTAAGGCCAGGCAGTTAGAATGCAACCACTACCAACAAGAGTGAAACAATTGAGTAATAGCTAGAAACCAGGCAGCTTCATAGAAGGCTAAGACTTCAACTTGGTCTTTATTGTTAAAGAATGAAACTCGGGAGTCCAAGCCTGAAAGTAGGGCTAGCAAGACCCAAACTCAGTAGTTATAGTCTTAACTCATATTAGCTACACATGGAACTAAGGTTGGAAAGGAGGAATTGAATTGAAGAAGCTCATCAAAGACTTCACCCAGTGGTAGCTAGTATTGGATGAGCTAGTATTGGTATGTAACTACTAAGACTTAAACCCTAGCTAGTAAGACCTAAACCAGTGCTAATCAGAATTCCACTGAGAACGGAGCTGACCAATTACAGAGTGAAACAAGTAACAACCAGAACCAGTCAACAGGGCTACGCTACTGACTGAAAGCAGTGGATCCAAGCCTAAGACAACAGCTACTAAGGCTGAAACTAAGAGGTGAGCTTGTCCAGTAGAGATAAGAGTCCAGGGCTAGTTCCAGTTATCAAGTTAGGTTCGGAACCAGTTGCATAAAACCCCAGGGTAAGTTAGGTTCGGAACCAGTTGCATCAAACCCAGGGGTCTACGTTGCTACTGATGCTATGTAGCTAGGGTATCAATTGAGCTAGTATTGGCATGTAGCTCCAACTTACTAGAAGGGCGGATGCTAGGTATAGTTAGAATTCACCTAGGGAGTAAGCCAGGGAGCAGCTAGTATTGGTTACTAAGTAGACTAAGACTGAAACCTATTTAATATAAGGGCAACTGTTAACAAGGCTTCCCAGGAGCCGAGCCAGGTAAAGCTAGAAGTAGCAGAGGTTAGTAGTCAAAGGAAGCTGTTAGAATAGAAGTGGGTACTCATAAGTAAGTAAATAAGTGGACTCCAACCAGTAACAAGAACTGTAGCTGTACTACCGCAAAGCCCCGAGTCAGAGGCGAGCGAGTCGGAAAGTAAGATCAGTAGTCAAAGAATGGAACTAGGGCAAGCAAGGCTAAGGCAAAACTCCTACAAGACATGGAACTAGGCAATCTTAGAATGAAACCGGTGGTAGTAGCTTGTCTCTTTCCCTAGGTATTACTAGTATGGGACTTATGCTAGTGGTAAGGGTAGCTAAGGTATATATTATGTAGCTAAGCTAAGGTATCTAACTACCAACTACCAGACTTATAGTAGTGCTAGCAAGAATGTAGCTAAGTAGTTACAGGATCAAACCACTATCAACCAGAATGTAACTAAGTAGACCCGGAATGGAGCTAACTCAGTAAAGAATAGAACTCAGAAGCAAACTCGGGAAGGAAAGCTAGAAACTTGGATTACAGACTTCAACCCATAAGTAGGCTTTCAGCACCTATAGTAAGTTGACACCCCAATAAGGTATAGGTTTCAAGCCTTAACCAGGGCAGAATCAAACTGGTCAGTAGAAGGCTTTGAAGCAGGAGGGAGAGTTCTTGTTTCAAGTCAGAATGAAGTGATAGTTTACAGAGCCGAGCCAGTATCCAGTGGTAGTACTTTGAGAGTTAGAGTAGAATAGGTAGTTTAGTCTTCAGTGGACAAGCTGATTAATCACCCTCTAAGTAAGTTTCCAGTTAGTGGATCCCTTATTCTTAGTAGTAGTTGCCATAAAGGGATAGAATGGAACTAAGGAGTTAGGGAATGGAACTGACGAGGGCAAGACTGGAGCTCAGTAGTCAAAGAAGTGAGCTAGTAGTTAAGTACTGAAGTCAAGAATGGAAGTAAGTAGTTACAGAATGAAACCAGGTAAGGTAGTTAAAGAATCAAACCAGTGTTAGTAGGAATGCAACTCAGTAGTTAAAGAACCAAGCCACTGCTGCTAAGCCTTATGCTAGGTAGTTAGGGAATGCAGCTATTGAGTTACAGGCTATAGTTAGTGGGGTAGGAAGGTAGACTCAGAGTCGTTAGTATCAGAACGAAACTAAGGAGTCACAGGATTAAGCACGGCCCAACCAGACTTATGGTAGGTAGTTACACAGACTGAAAGCAAGGGCACTAAGCCTTATAAACCTATACAACAACCAGAACCAGTGAACCAAAGACAAGACTTAAAGCAGTAAACAAAGAGACTTCAACCACTGCATCTAAGAATGGAGCCAGTAAGGGCAACTCGCTTTCCTCACTTTTGACTTGCACTGGGGATTACACTGCCCCATGAGACTCTATTGAAACACTGATATGCTTTCTTGATCCTTATAATAAGATCAAACTAGGGATTAAACAACTAGTATTGGATGGATAAGATCAAACTAGGGATTAAACAACTAGTATTGGATGGAGGCTCCCTTTCCCTTGGTTTAAATAGAATGGATTATCTATGCTACCGGTTGGCTCATATAGAATGGATTATCTATGCTACCGGTTGGCTCATAAAGAGAGTAGGCCCTATCGCATACCTACAGACAGGGGAGATACCATTTCATCAAAGGATTGACTCCTATCTTTGAGTGCAAGGAAAGTGTACTTCCACTCGTAACTCTACTATGAATAAAGATTAGGCGAGGAAAGAAGAAATCAACTCGATAACTGCTTCTAAGTAAAACTATCCTATACAATACTTACCGCGCGCAACTCTCAATCTGGTTTCTAGCCTCTCCCTCTCACGAACACTGGAATCAAAAGCTGGATAATCAGTAGTTACAAGTAAAGAAGCTGTGGAGTATTTCGGAAACCACTCTTATGATTACTTTCATTGAAACTAAGAAAAGGTCCCTATAAATACATTTCTTCCGCCAAGTCACTTATAAACAAGCAAACACAGTAAAGGATCGGAAGCGGGAAGTTAATTAGTTTCATCGCTAGTTGGAAGCTTCATAATAAGGCTCGGAGTCAGAGTCAGAAATAAGAGTAGAGTGGACTTTCCTCGCTCACACCTCGCATCAAAGGTTGTGCTACAGCGGGACTTCTCTGCACGACCGACATCAAGCCAATCACCAGAAAGAATCAAACTCAATCGTATAAGAAAGCAGGCCCTAATACTACATTGCTACCACAGCTAGTGGAACACTTAGAATTGAACAAGCCTTTTCCCTGCCCGAGCCTTGTCATAGAATGAAACCACCGTTGCTACTGTTACTAAGGAGTAAAACAAATAATGTTGCTACTGTTGCTAAGGAGGGAAAACTCATAATGTTGCTAATGTGGCTAAGGAGGAAAAGAAGGAAGCTGGCCCTATTAAGTAAGTAGGAAACCCGTAATTGAACTGTAGCAGCCCATACTTGCATTTCTCTTGCTCTTTCAACTCAAACAAAACTGGATTTCCTTCTGTCCTTCCCGCTTCGTTGCTTGGTATTTGCCTTCCCGCTTCAAGTCTGGTTTCGGGTGTTGAAGAGGAATCTTTCTTTGATGTGAGGGCAGCTTTAGATGGTAACTTGAATTCTATCTTATCTACCTTTCTATCTTTATTATATAATAGAACAGATGAAACCTCGCCCAGCAACAACTAGAGTATGTGTTGGTTAGTTCACTAAAGCCAGGCCATCTCTTCAACCCGGTCTTCTACTCAGCATCTGGTATCAAACTTAGAATTGAACTCGCCGGTTACCTAGACCAATTACTTAAGGGCAACTAATTACATTATAAGGAATTGAGAATGGAATGATCAACTAAAGGATCTACTGTGACTTTCCTCTTCTGCTAACTTCATTAGGCTTATCTAACTCTTGCAACTCACCCTTACCCTGCTTTGCTTCTCTTCTCGAGTAGACCTGGCCTTCCGCTTAGAGTCAAGCAGTTATAGTCATTTCTTTTAGCCGAGTACCGACTCAAGCCAAGCATCTGATCTTTCTGCCTCTAGCTCTACTTTCTTGATTTCTGGATTTCTTTCTTTCTTTCTCGCCTATCCAGACATTACAACTTTCTATCAATCTTATTAGGAGCGGACCCAGACCCGCTTGCAAACCTCTATTTGAATGGAATAAAAACTCTGATCCAACAAGTAGTACAAGTAGTAGAGTTGCTAGGTATCTTGTGTTGTGCTCTAAGATATGAAGTTGTTGGGGCATCCATCTTGATCGTCTTTAATTCTCATATAATTAGAAAGAGATATTATTGTTTAAAAGAGATATTATTGTTTTGCAAGACCGGAACTAACTATCCTTGGAGTCATAATCATTTGCCAGCCTTATAGTAAATCGGGGTACTCGGTCTTCAAGAAAGAAGTATTTGTTGCAAGAGTTTAGGTAGGAAAGGTTCAATGAGGGGCCCTTTAGCGACCACCAGTGTCTTGTCGGGTGAAATGAATTGTTACAAGAGCTATAGGAGCAGAGCAATTACTTTCTTAGTTGACAGCAGGGTTAGCGGCAGGGCAGCTATGTTCCCCTCAGCATTTCAGTAAGATGGAGGGGTAAAACAACTAGGTCAATTTCTTTCTTTCTTTCGAAGAGCACTGGATTGATTATAGAAGCTTATATAACAGATCTCATTCAACAGCAAATCTCTATCCTCGGGCAACTCATCATAGTGAATTTCTTCCTAGCATCTTGATGGTTCCCTTTAGCCCCGGCCTCTCTACTTCTATAAAAGAATGGAATGCGCTAGCAGTAATTAAGGGCACAGGACTTGGTCAAGAACCAGAACAGGACCACTACTTAAAGGGTGAGACTTTAGACCATAATTGATGATCTACTTATATAAATGCTGTATTTCTTATCGCCAAGACACGGATAGACAAGCAACGGGCCAAACAACGACGAGCCAAGTAACTACTAGACAAGACACTACTAATGTGTCGCGTCAGCGAGTTAAAGAGCGGCAGCCGCCAAGCAACTACTAATGTTGCGCGGCAGGGCTGCTAGTTCCCAGTCATGACAAAGTCATTACAATAGATGCTCTCGGCGGCAGCCATGAAATAGGTAGTTATATAGTTGTAAACAAGTCCTAATTTCAAGTCCTTTGTTCGCGTTGCGCGGCAGGGCTGCTATTAAACACATAAATATGTTCTAACCTCGTTATGAGCAAGTCCTAATCTCGAGCGGCAGGGCTGTTCTACTCTTTTTGATATCTTTTCTCTACTTGTATATAAGGTAAAAGATAGTCAAATTTCATATACCAGATGATCGGAAAACTTATTCCACTTGGTATGAAACAATAAAGTAGGAAAGCTCGAATTCCACTATTGGTAAGGGTGGTATGTAGCTAAGGTATCTAACCACTAAATCAAAGAATGGAGCTAGCAAAAACAAGGATGAAACCGGGTAGTCAAAGAATAGAACTAAGTCATAAAAGAATCAAACTAGCCCAGCTTATAATTCGGAAGCCTTAAAACACCCAGTAATAGCTTGTCCCTGTATAAGTATGAGTTTAAGTCCTGCCCTTAAGTGAATTGTAGAATCCCTTGTTTAGTATGAAGTTTACAAGTCAAGCAGTAGTAAAGTAGCATCTCCAGTGGTAGTCTAGGTAGTCCAGTCCAGGTCTAGTTCCAGTTCTAAAATAGGGTTATGTTTATTTGAAGTTTCTGAGTTCAATTAAGTATCTGTTGGAATTATAGTAAGGGGTTCGATTAGAGGAGTCCACAGAGTAATCACTTGATTAGTTTCCCTTATATTCAGTTGTTAGATGAGCTATAGTTAGTGATTTAAGAAGCAAGCAATCTAGCTAGTAAGTAGGAAAGTGAGAATGAGACCACCTAGTAGAAGCCTCAAGGAACTTAATTACTGGCAGTGGTCCTGTGTTCGGGAACTGAGGAGTGCGAGCCTGATGCTGGGTAGTCGCAGGCTGATGCTGGGTATTAGCAGACTGATGCTATGGGTATCGATTCCCTGTCGTTAGGGCTTGAAATTATAAGTACTGGCAGACTTCAAGCAGACAGTATGGGAATGGAGCTGACAGGTGTAAGATTGAAGCTAGGCACACCCTTTATTAGAATTCCCAACCCAGTGCTAACGAGCCTGATATTGATGTTGCTAAGCCTGAGTTAGATGAGCTGAGAGCCATAACTTTAGTTGCCCTTAGATTAAGTAGGTATAAGATATAAGGTAGTCCTTTTCTTTTGAATCAGTATTTGTTGCAGTGGCACTTATTCTTTAGGGCTTTGTAGCTTCCTGTAGCACTTATTCTTTAGGGCTTTGTAGCTATAGGATAGAGATTAGCTAGTAGGTGTGAGGCCGGTGAGCTGCTAAACTAAGAATCAAATCAGTGCCAACCAGAGTCAACCCAGGATGAAGCCAGTGCTAACCAGAATCAAACCCATATGCCTAAGAATGGAGCTAGTGGTAGTAAGCCTGATACTAGTGCGACTAAGACAACAACGGGTGCATCTAAGACTCCAACCACAGCCTAGTAAGGATGAAACCCCCTTCTTAGAAGTTCCCTTATTAGAATTTCTACAACCCCCTTATTGTAAGTTGACTTATGATAGGTGTCGGGTTTCCAAGGTAAGCTGCGCGTACTTAAGAATAGGCCTCTATAATAAGTGTAGAGTCCAGCTCAAAGTTCTCATAGATAGGCCTCTCAAATAAGTGTAGAGTCCAGCTCAAGTTCTCATAGAAGCAATAAGTACTGAAGTCAAGAATGAACCCCGTAAGTCAACCACTAACTCCGGGACAAGGAACAGTTACCGAGGAATCCAAGCCTGAAACATGCCCTAACGACAGAGACAACAGCTATTAAGAACCAAACCACTGCCCCCCAGGAATGCACCTCACTGGTACTAGCTTGGCTCTTTGCTGGGTTCATTGAAATGCTCTTTTTGAAGAATGCAACTACTGCTAGTAAGAATGAAACTAAGGAAAGGAGTAGTAGAATAGAACTATTGCTAACCAGTAAGTATCAGTTCCCAGGTAGTCAAAGCCTACAACCACGGCCAACCAGACTACAACCAGTGCTAACAAGAATGGAACTGGTGTTAATAAGACTGATGTTGGGAATGGAGCTAGCACACTCAGCCTGAAAAGCCAAGGTAGCAAGAATGAGAGTCAAGGTTGTAAGCCTGATGCTATGTAGGTCCTTACTATCATTTCTGATGCTGGGCAGCGGCGGTATCAAACCACTTCTCTGATTACCAATTCCCATCGATTACCCAGAGAGAGACTATAGTTATTAGTAAGACAACTGATCAACAGAAAAGCTAGTAATTCAATTCAAGAACGAAACTCATAGGTGAGCAGCTAGTAGGAGCCTAGGAAGAAGGGTAGTTCGGTGCTATAGCTTCATGAGTGTGAGCTGAATCCCGGTTTCTTACCAAAGAGAGAAAAGAGCCTACCAGAGGTATAGACTAGTTTGAGCTGAATCCCTGTAGTCCAGGTTAGAGTAGAAAGGGGTAGTTGTTTCATGGTTAGAGTAGAAAGGGGTAGTTGTTTCATTCAGTGACTAGGCTAGGAAGCCACTATTTCTTAAGTCTTGCCTGCATTCGAGTATATTTATGAATTAACCGATTGCCAGCATCTAGTACTAGCTTGGCAGTTGTTATATTAAGTCGGGAGAGGAAGTATATTAGTAGCGTAGCCATAGGAGAAGTAGCTGAGCAAGTATAGTAATTTCCAGTTATCCAGTAAGAAATCCAATAGTATGGGGAAAAGGATAAGAATGCAACCCAGCAGTAAAAGAATCAAGCAACTACTCGACAAGCATCAGTAGCAACGGCTGTCCTTATATTAAGTCGGTAGAGGATCAAGAGAGGTCGACCAAGCCGACTTCATTAAGGGCAACCAGAATTCAACTCAATGGTAAGAAATCAACTAGTAAGTATAAGGCTTTGAAGCAGTTAGAAAAGAAATAGAGTGAGAAATAGTATAGTAGAGAGCCATAACTTTATTTGTCAAGATTAGGGTTCCCCAACTTACTATAGAGGCCTTTCTTCTTGTCTAGTGGTTCCTTGGCTGGTGAACGAGTCCTTTGGGGTCTATTAGTAGCTTGCCCTTACTTATATTAGGCCAAGTATCTTTCTTTTTGAATCCTGAGTTTCGGAGGATAGGATGAAATGCTTTTGTTAAGCAAGTAGTCAATCTATCTCCTTTATCTACTCTCCTTTATCTACTTTTCCCCGTAGAAATGCTATCTGTTCTTATTAAGGATTAAGTTTAGAAAGATAGAAGTGCTCTCGGGGACTAAGAATGCAACTAAGTAGTCAAGTAGGCTTTATTTACAACTTTGGAATGCAACTAGTGGGTATAAGCCTTAAGCAGTGAGGCACAAGCTAAGAATCGAACTAGCCCTTCCTTATTCTAATTTGCAGAACCAAGTCCTGTGTTTGCCGATGCTAGTAAGACTTAAAGCAAGGGTAGCTAGGCATTTAATCAGTACTGACCAAGTGAGTGTAAGACTGAAACCAAGGTAGTTAAAGAATTCAATCAGTAAGTAAAGGAATTGAACTAAGTAGGCTAGGCTAGTAGGAAGTCCCTATTTATTAAGTCTTCCATGCAGCTATAGCTACGGCGATAAGAATTGAACTAGTCAGTATCAGGACCATATAGTAATTGCACTACCAACCAGGATGAAACAGTGGAACAAAGACTCAGAATTAGCTCTAGTAGTTCAAGACCGAAACCGGTGTATCCACTTACTATAAGAGCTGAAAGCAAGGGTAGCTAGTAAAGCACTAACAACAAGACTTCAACAGTTGGGGAGACTTGCTAGGCCACTGGATAGCTAGCTGTATGAGACTGCTGCTAGGGATACTGATGCATTGGGCATTGATGATAGGTATAAGAATACAACTACGAATTACCAGCCTTCAACTACTAACTAGCAGACTTAAAAAAGCCAGAACTTATTAATTGGGAATGGAACTAAGTACTATATGGTATCGGGTATAAGAATGAGAATCGAGCTAACCAATTACAGGATTGAACTAAGTTGTAAAGTAGTAAAGTGAGGATAAAACCAGTAAGTAGAAGACCCCAAGTGCCAACTAAGAGGTAAGCTAGTAATAGACTCAGATCAGGCCCAGCAACTAAGTAAGCCCTATTAATAACGCAAGGGCCAAGCAACGGGACAAACAACGACGTAAGGCTCGGGAGCTGCTAAGGGAAGGAATGGAGCTCAAGTAAGAATTTCACCCCTTATTCTCATTTCTTCGACCAGGGAGTGTAAGGCTTGGAGGCAAGGAGGCAGCTAGTAGACTTAAGTCAAGAATTTCACCAGTAAGTATAGGAATGAAACAGCTAAGCTAAGTAAGCAGTAAGCAGTACTTAATAATAGGGCAGAAGGAGAGTGAAGTTCTGCTGCTAGGTATTACTACTTCTTTTATTGGTATCTAAGGTACTACTATAGGTATTGGTAACTTAGGTATCAAACCAGTACTAATAAGAATTGACTAAGTAGTTACAGAATACAACCACTAAAAACAAGACTTAAACAAGTGCTAACAAGAATTCAATCAGTAAGTAGCAGCCTAAGAATGAACCTAAAGTAGGCAAGAATGGAACTAATAGGTAGGAGTTACTGAATTGAACAATAAAGTAGGAAAGCCGACTAGTAAGTCGCCCTATCGTAAGTTTAGAGTTAGTTGATCCCTTATTCTTATGAGTAGTAGTCTAGTCCAGTTTCCCCAGCCCAGTAGTTTGAGTCCTGCTCTGGCTTATTTAACTATTCCATTTCTCGGCAAGGGAAGCCAGTTTTTCATCAGTAGTAGTGGACAGTTCAATCTGTATTAGTTGACATAGGATATAGATTTGCTGTGGAATCAGTTCCATTATAACATAGGAGAGAGATTAGCTGTGGGATCAGTTCTATTATTGAAGATAGAATTACAGAAGATAGGGGAGCAAGAGTGGAAAGGTTAGTTTAGACCTGTTGTTGTTAGAGTGGAAAGAAATATGAGTTTTCAGAGGATGGGTATTCTAGTTTCCTTAGATTAAGCTTGTATATAAGGGTGAAGTAGATGAGCAATAAAAGTAAAGGTACGCAGTTAGAGTAGAGTATTTATAAGTTGCACAAGGGGTAGAGTTTCATCCCCGGAATCTCAAGTAGGAGTTGGAAGTAGAGCAGGAGTGGCAATAGAAAGAAAAGGAGTATTTGTTTCCTAGGCGCTAATGGTAAGGCCCCTTATAGTAAGTTGCCCTTATTGTGTAAGTTTTCAATTCTTAAGTGCCAAAAGAAAAGAGGCCTTTATGGTGAGTTTCAAGAAAGTGAATGACCTGAACTTATAAGTACTGGTGCTTGGCCCTTGGATTATAATAAGGGCTAGTTCATTTCTGTTACTAGTACTAAAAACTCCCAGGCTAAGTATGCCGGTAAAGAGAGGCTTTCAGCACCTGTATTAGTTGCAAGAGAAGAGGAGAGGTATTATTTGACTACTGCACCGGGTTGGTGTCAAAGAGACTTGTGAGTTGAAGTAGGCAAATAGGGTAGGCATAGAGAATGGCCAGCTCCTGTTACTGTTCTTTCTTATTGAAGTGGAAAGTTCCGTTTTCTCAGTTACAAGAGAAGAAGCAGCTTTGGAATGAGATTTAGATGTCACTAATTTCTACTAATTTCATAGCTGGTTTCTTACCAAAGAGTTCCAAGAGCCATAGGAGAGGTGGGCAGCCAGTACTTATAAGTTCGGGGGGCGGTAGCAATAGTAATAGATATCACTTTGTTATTACAATAGATGCGTTCTGGGCGGCAGGAGCCCTGTCAAATTGGAATTCTTTTGGAACTCACCAGTAGCGAAAATACCCTAGCTATGTTTTTTCCCGGGAATTGGTGAAGATACCTCGCTTCAAAGCAAGTAAGAGAATCCGCATCAGCTCGAGTTGATGTCTACTTAACTCACACTGCTTCTTATCTTGGATACTTAGACACTCAAACGTCACTTTATGATTCTTCTATTTCTTAAGTCTTGCAACACCTTCTCTTGCAACAACAGTTGGACCAATAGGTGGAACTAAAGTAATACCGAAATCCTTACTTGTTTCGTGTGCCGCGCCCTACCTCTAAAGTGATGAATCTCCTCTCTCGTCTCGCGGTCAGGAAAAGAGAAGTCAACGCGTAAGCATTAGCACTCAGTGTTGTTGCGCCTGTGAACAATCAGTTATTTCCTTCCCTACCGTGCAAAGCATCTGATCTTGTAGACTGAACTCACTCCTATCCTGGTCCTGGACTTTCTACTGGGCCTGAGACTGCTCTCTTTTTTGATCCTGCATACAAAGTTAGCCTCTTATTCTTATTCCACAAGGGATTTCAACGAAAACTCTCCTTTCCACGACTCCCTAGGCGCAACGGGTGGCAAGTAATATTTTCAGTGTGACTTGGCACTGTCAATTTGTCAACGTAACTGTCTTCTTCATTAATGTAATCTATCTCTCCCACGCATGTCATATAGTGGTTTAGGAATTGAGATCTCACAAACAGGTATCCGGGCAGAAGATTGCTTTTATCTCTATCAAGATCTGTCAACAAATCATGAATTCTAGTGTGCCGAGTCCAACTATAAGAAATACCCTCTTTAGAGCTTCGATAGTGTGCCTGCCGAGTCCAACTATAAGAAATACCCTCTTTAGAGCTTCGTGCCTTACCTCTACTCCACTTGAAGTTACGAACTCAACAGAACTTATCGTTCCCGCTTCATCACCTAATCTAGCTTATTCTATTGAAACGGGTTCTTATGCCTCTTATTCCAGAATTACTAGTTATAGAAAATACTCCAATTGTTCCTTCAAACTCATTCTTCTGTTGAAACCGAAACAGCTGATTCATTCTCTGATCGACTTGAGTAGGAAAGGATGCACCCAAAGAAACATGACTTGGAGCTATAGCGAAGTAAGTAAAAGCACCAGAACCTGTCTCTCCGGACTTATAGCCAATAACATCTACTTTAAGTTCATAACTACTTGTTTCTAAGTACCCTGTGCTCCAGCCGATTCTCTTTCAATTGCTCTAACAGTTTCCTTTCTTTACTTTTCATCTACAGCAATATCTGCTCCAACAACTTACTTGCGCACTGCTTCTATCTAGTATGAACTACTAAGGTAAAGCGCCAAGAACGTATCTCGTGTACAACCCATATGATTCTTCTTCCTTAAACGATACTCGAAAGTCATTTGCCGAACAATACTTTCCAGCTTACTTACCAGCTCTATCTTGTGCTCTCGTCGATGAAACAATAAAGTCATATTTGGATTGAAATGAATTTGCTCTTCCATCCCTATCACTTGGCTTGCACCTGTAGTTCGCTGTGCTGTAGTATACTGGGGTTCCCGTGTGAGAAGCCCTTTGCTTGTGAAAACTCCGTAAGCTATAGTCTTGCTTGCTGTTTTTCCTATTTCATTTCCCTAAAGGCCTGTAGGTGGACAGTTGTGTACAGTGCTGGACGAAGAAAGTAAGCAACGAAGCTAATGCACCCCAAGAAACAAGCTATTACACTTAGTCTTCTGGTTCTATACCACTAATTTACCTTAGCACAAGGATTAGGGTTCCGCTCACTAACAAAAAAGGGGAGGGCGTTAGCCAAATCAATAAAGAGTTATTACAAGAGTCATTGGTCTCTGGGAGTGGTAAAGACTTATATACGTATACGCGGTCACACTTCTTATCCAGCTCCATCTTCTTACCGTGATCTTGATGCTACTGATTCATTATTGGAATAATCTCTTGCTGCTTCCTTACTTGATACTGCTGATTCGGATTCTTTTTCTTCAATAGGCACCTGCTACTTTCGACTTCCAATTAATAGTAAAGGAAAGCTGTAAACCTATCTTGATTTCCCTAGGGGTGGTTTAAGATATTCTCTCTCTATTCAAAGAACTAAACTCTCAAGTCTAAATTTCATTGAACTCACATAATACATAATAGGAATGTACAGTAAACTAACTTATTGCTTCCTAACTACAAAACCGGTAGAAAGACAGCATTGCTTCCTTTAATAACAAAGGTTAGCGCCCATGCTTGTTGGCTTCTTAACCCTCCATGCTTGTTGGCTTCTTCGCTTGTGGAATCTGGTGCACATAACCACTTGTTGAAGAGAGTGCGCACATTCTATCAATTCAGAAAAACACAGCATACTTCTGACTTCAAGTTATTCTATTGTCGCAGGTTGCTCTTCTTTTCTTCTTTAGTTTGCTAGCAGTGCGCTTCATAAGTCAAGAACCCGATACCCCCTTTTTGCGTCTACATACTGGAGTTGATCTCATTGATTCCATCTACAAGAACACTCGCACCCCAAGAAACTGGATTGGAAGTTCCTTTCGACTTTGACCGTATTAGCAGAAAAAGTGATTTAGGCACGTACAGAACAAGCAAAGGCTTTCGAAGGTGAAGGTACATTCTAAAGGCAAGGGGTAAGGTTTAATGTGTTAGCAGCAAATGACTATAAGGCCGAGTGCCCTCTCAAGTTTGTTACATCAATTGCTTTCGTCGCCAACACAGCCTTAGCCCTTAGTCTATATTTCCCAGAAGGAGTCTTCCGCGTCATAGCAAGTCCTTATTTCGGGGCCAGTGAGCTGAGCTGCCTGATTACATTCCATGCGTATAAGTCCGCGGATAAATGGAATTCTTTGTTGCGCGCTGCGATGCAAGATTCTTTTCTTCGGCTTCTGATGGAGTCGACTTAACTGATTCACTTTAATAACGTCTTGTTTCTTCTTCTTCTGGAAAACAATCATTTCTTACTGCCATTCATTTAAGGATGATAGGAATATAAACAATTCCACTTATAAACTGAGTCTTGCGCATCGCCCCCCTTGTTGCATTTCCGGAACTGACACTGTAAACTACTTCAAAAACGATCTTTCATGACTTGTAATCTACTGCTAGATCAGCTTAGCTTTGGTGGACTTTCCTGTCAATCGTACTCGAACCTACCTGTGCCGGGTAATCATTGACCTTGAGCAAGCTTCCCGGTGGGAAGTATAGAATCCACTAGGGCCCGACCCTATCTGGTACATTCCTAGTCATATAACTAGGGAGGCCCACCTCGCCCCTATCTGGTATATTCCTATTCATATGTATTTCACTCTACCACTTGTTCTTGCGCTGTTGTGCTAGCGCTTCTAGACTATTTGTTTGGGGGTGCACACGTTAGTAAGAGTGATTTTCAAAGAATTGAGTTTCCCCCGGAAAGAAAGTAAGAAGTAAGCGTTAGCGCGTTGCTTGTTTAAGAGAGTGGACAGTTGCTTGAAGGTAAAGGTTAGTTGAAGTTAAGTGCAGAAGAAGTCAACAGATTGCCTTGTAAGATTATAGGCTCCTGAAGCGTGGTGTTGTTCAATCTTTATTTTCTTTTAATTGTAGCTTTCTGACTGGAGAATCTCTTGGGGGGCGAGTTCATGCTGATAAGGGTCAACGATGGTAAGAGAATGGAGTGCAAAAGCATATTTCTTAGTAAAACCACTTTCTGAAGACTCCTCCAAATCACGTAAGCACAAGGGGAACTCAGAACTAGCTAAGCTCAACTCACTGTTTACTGAAGCGCCCAGCTGCTCAGAATCCATAGCTGTTTGAAGAAAGGGTTCCGGTCATAACCTAGTAACTGGTGTGCGAGCCCAGCAAGCAGTAGATTCAAAGTAATGAAAGGAAGCCTCATCTCATGCCCACCCTGCGGTTAAGTCGCAAGTTGAGTTTGACTTTCATGTAAGAATCCGAGAAACAATAAGCAGTATCAAGTAAGTAAGCAACAATCCATTAAGAGAGTTTGGGCGCTAAGCAAGACAACTACTAATTATTGAGTGCAAACGGCAACAATAAAATAATGGAATTTGGGATTACCCAATTGTAAGATCCGGATCATGTTTCGGCTTCCGTATAAGATTCAAGGAGAACCCGATCAAGCTGATGCCTCTTCTCCTGCTCTAGCCAAGGTTAGGGAATAATAAGAATAGAAGAGTTAGATTAGAAGCGAGGGTATATATGGAATCTAATAATCCATAAGAGAGGTACGCTGGCAAGGGAACCAGTATCTGTCCTGAGGTAGAGTTCTGTTCCTAAAGTTCTGTTCTTGTGTCATTGTCTACGAGATCCTTAAGCCGAAGAAGAATCCGCATCCGCTGTAAGAGGTATAAGGTCAAATAATTATATACCAAGTTCTCGAGTATAGGGATGCAATTAATTCTTAACGTAAATGGACTGAAAAGTAGCATCTACCCCGGTAGGTCAAAAAGGATGCTAAGCGGTTGGTATTGACTTTCTTTTTTGAAATACTTTTAGATTCTATACTTGGTGCTCGAAATACTGAATTTCCTTATCCTGGGTTCGTCTCTCTTTCTCTCTGCTCTATCAGCTTACTTTACTTACCTACAGCTGGCTCAACAAATACTCTATTTCGATTTTCCGCCTCTAATCCTGTTGACAAAACTGGAACGGATTCCTCTATTGGCTTAGAGAAGCCAGTACTTATAAGTCCGGCCTGAGTAAGAGATAAGATGTTAGGAAGCGAGCTGTAGCAAGTTAGGGTATTTAGTTCGGGGAAGAATATAGTAGTACTGGCACTTAAGTAATTGGTGTGAGTGGAATCGTGAAGATAAGATCTTTCGGTGAAGTTGAAAGGAACCATATAAGAGAAATCCGGTTGTATAGAATCTTTGTCATTATAATTGGATTGCTCATAATAAGGATTCTAGTCAGGATCCGGATCCTCGGGTACGTAAACTCACTCACGCTAGATGAAAAGAAACGGGATTGGAAGTTAAGACTCGCTTACCACTTGAACCAGTACTTATAAGTCCGGCGCACAGCTGATGATACTGCTCCCCTTGGTTGAAGATACTCCACACTTCAGTACTTTTCCAGCGGGACAAGCAGCAACGTCGAACCTAGACTACACTGGCACAGCTTCCTATACAGTATACGTCAATCCCAGAGAAGAACCATTCTCGTCGACAACACCACACCTTTCTACTGGACCTCGAGCAGCTTCCTTCCCTTAACTCTCCAGGCTATTCTCGTCAACAAATGGAAACTGAGATACTCATGCAGTTGCGGCTGCTGCCGTGCAACATTAAGTCGCTGCCGCGCAATTACTTTAAGGGCCAATTAATAAGTGGGCCCCTGATTTCACTAGTCTAAGGGACATGCCCATCATAGAATTAATGGACAGAGGACAGTAGTTCGTTAGCTGAGCAGGTAATCATTAATGCTTGAAACTTGGTTTAGGAAAAGGGAATAGGATTAGTAGTTGCTGCCCTGGAATCTGCAGTTAGTTGAATTCCCGGTGCAAGAGTCATTGTATCCGGCCGGTGTGGGAATATTCTAATAAGCTGCAATAGAATCTCTCCCGGGAGTGACATATTCAAAGGAGACTTCTTCAGGCTCTATCACAGGGGGGCTAGGAAAGACTCTTTCATTCATATGTTATTCCATCCCTAACATACGATTCCATAACTGTAAGAGTTGATTCAATACGATAAACTTGCTCTCGGGACTGATACCGTCCTACTAGGGAATATCAAATACGTATTAACAAGCGTGCTACTGGCTTTTCACCGGATTGCTACTCCTTGAACTTGGAAGACCTACGGAACTCCTACTGGCAGAATGGCAGGACACAGGATAAGAACTGAGTGAGTCCTGTTCTTTTGCTTTAGAAAGTGAAGAGTCAAGGGAAAGCCAGCTATGAAATATATGCTAGATTAGGTTAGGTAGGGAGAAAGATGTATGCTCTAGATTAGGTTAGGTAGGGGCGGGATTTTCATAGACATGTGTCACCCACTGAAGCAAGTACCTTGAATTAGTCTGCTCGTTCGCAAGACCGATATGAATCCGGCAATTCTGGCCAGAACTTCTAATAACCGGGAATTAGATAAGGAAGTTGAAGCAGCTCTTCCACTCCCCTTAATAAAGTAAAGCCTTGAGAAAGACGTTCGAAGCCAGGTCCCTTTCCCTCCCTAACCCGAGCTATGGTATGGAATCTTATCGTGGTGAAGAAGAGTAAGATAGTACATCTCCTATTGTGAAGTTCTTTTTGTTAGTCTAAGTCCACTTGGAAATTCAAATGAGTTGAACGAGCTACAGCTACCATTTGGACTAGTTTTTATATAAGTAAAGTAGAGGCTCCTGGCCGGTCTTTGGTTTGCGTTTGGGGATAGTACTTTATATCTTTCTTCTTGCTATTTTCAAATATTCCAATATTCATCTAGCTTTTGATGCCTAACAATTGAATTACGCTTTCACCCTCGGTCAGGTGGTCAGTGAATTGGTCTTCCATATGAGTTAGGAGGAGCCGAGCTGGGCTAGAATAATTGTTCTTGGAGGTCTTTGTAGATGGTCAGAGTCTAGGGATATACTCATTTACTAGTCAGACAGTCTGAGTACTCGTGTACCATTCATGGATTAGTTGACCAATCGAGTCAATTGAAGGAATGCATCCGCACTATACTATAGCCTATAGGGGGTAGACCTCTTCCTTCCAGGTCATATAAGGAATAGAGATTCTTTCGGACGTGGTGGATTGGAAGAGTAATCGTAGGATCGTCTTACGGCGAGTGAGAATCAAACCGGCTTGAATTCTATGTTATTATTAGTAAGTCGAAATCTGCAGAGCTATAAACAGATCAATTTCTGCCTTATTTCGGTATTCTCTTCTCATCCAATCGTGGAAGCCATTCAACGCCCCTATACTCGGGACCCCATTATTTAGCCCGCAGCTGAAAGGAACTTGAGAAACCCGCCGAGAGAACAAATCTATGGTAAGCTGTAACCAGGGCAGCAAGGTAAGGCAACATGGGTTCCCAAAGAAAGGCCGCCTGGGAGGTGTAGCTTGAGGAAGGAGAAAGATCTGAGTTAACCCAAAGGAGAGATATAGGTAAGAAGTGACTATTAGAGGCGCCGTTCTTTAAGCCGTATTTACCTTGATAGGTCTGTCTGTTGTAAAAGAGTCTATCTCATAGGTTAGCTCTATGGTAAGCGAGCAGGATTCGTTAAGTTAGCTTTATTCGCTGCATGAGAGCCAGTAAGAAACTTGAAGAGGTGCGTCTAGCCTGAACCCTTTTGCCAGTTTTCTCTAATATTACTTTCTTGCTAAGGCATCGGTTTTATGAAGCAGGGTAATGCTCTTCTATTAAAGGGGCGAATCACTAGATCACTAGTTAGTGGGAATAGTCCTGGGTCGTAAGCCAGCATCCACCTCACGAACAAGCAGTCCCACGTAGCACTTAACTATCCATTTCATAGCGGAGTGAAGTAGAGAAGACGTCTCAGTTCTGCCTTAGCTATGGAGGGGGGAGTTTTCGGTATTGTGCTTATTCGATTGTAGGGTGGAGACAGCACTTCTTCTCCTCATACAACTACCCAGTGGTTTTGGAATAAGATGTAGCCTAGTTTTGATCCTCATATGCCTCAGTAATACATTGACTACATCCGTCCCAATGTGAACTCACTTTTACCTAGTACTTTGTCTATTAAGTATTATTAAGAAGAATTCCAATATATCCTGTCAATTCCATAGTGTCTGGCTTCCCGGCTTTACTTCTTTTCTTAGACGGAAGGAACACATTCTTAGACGGAAGGAACACATTCTTACAATAAGTTGAAAGATGCAAAGTGTTGAGGTTGAAAACGACTTACTATTTCGGTTCTTCAAGGGGAACAGAATATCATAAGAAAGCAGTTTCTAAAGAAAATATCGATGCCAGCTCCGCTTCCTTCTAACATTTTATGGGTAGGGCACTTCGGGAACACGTTCTTCAAATTGAAAGCAGCAATAAAGACCCAAATGATAAGTACTGGCGCGCGCTTACTTGACTTCCCATTCTGGTCGAGTGGTAGCCGGTGCTTATAAGTCTGCTCTTTCTTTCTTTTTTCTTTGCTATCTACGAACGTCAAAAGATGTGAATGTGATGTGGTATCTTACTTATCAACGTCTTAGAGATTTGGGATCTTATTCCAATTCCAATTCAAAGCCAGCCTACCCGCTATGAAATCCTTAGAAAGAAGGAACACAGCCGATTCGGAAACATTCTCTGATGACTATACAACATATGGTGGAGCAAAAGAAACCGACTCAGCAACAAAGACAAGTAGTCGCATACTATGTATCTTTCTTCATAGGATGTAGGAGATATAATATGATCGAGCAACAAAAACGGGTTCCGCGGTTGTTACTATCTTATTGTAAAAGAATCGATTACTGATTGGAGACATCAACCGATGAGGAGACAACCTGGAGAGTATGGAGCAGGTAAGACACAAACTCTTAAGTCCGCCCCGTTGGCACTGGCTTTTAGTTTCCGGAAGTAAGGAAGGCTTTACCCGCGTATTTCTCTATTGCGAGCCAGCAACAATAAATCCTTCTCTATTTGATTCTTTTGGGGCTACTAATCTCTTGTTCTTTTCTAAGTTCTAAGGCCTGAAGTCAGCCATAGGTAATCTCTCAGTAAGTCAAAAAAGGAAAGATTTCACCCACTAGCTCAAAACAGAGTTTCAGGAAAGCCTTCACTTTCTATTGGAATTCCATTCCCTACCAGTCCTAAGAAAATGACTTATAAAAGTCTGCAAACTTACTTGAAGGTTGAGTCTAGCCTTGTAATAAGATCGAATCTAGTAGTTGACTTCTTTCCTTGCCAGTGTAAGTCGCAGGCCTCTATACATCCGGTTGCATACGAGGTTTTCGTGTGGGTAAGGTAATCTCATAGTGGAAAGGTAGTTTGTCCTTAGGCTAAAAGCTATCAGTCAAGAGTCATAGTTCATAGGCGGCCCAGGAAGGGGAAAATAACTAGAACTAACTCTAACCTTTGAGAATGAATCTATTCACTCAATGCCAATAGCAAGTATATAAGTTGGAAAGATGGAAAGTAATGGATTGGATGCATAGCTTGATGAGAATCATAAACTCTAACTCTCTGGTTTGGAATTCCGCTTTCTAGAAGAGTTGTCTTATCTCCTATCCCGACTAACTAAGCGCTTTCAGTCAATTCAGTCAAGTCTGGAGGCATTGGCAGAGTTCAAGTTGACTTGCTTTATTCAGTAAGTCTTAAGATCAGATCATTGGGGATAGCAGTCATCTTTCTTTCTATTTGGAAGGAATAAGTTGACATTCTTTTCTATCTTGTAAGCATTCCCTCTATCACTATCAGTTGGTCCGATGGGAGCTATAGATTCTAGTTAGTTCCTTTCCCTCCCTAAACCCTAAAACTATAGTAAGGTCTAGAAAGCCAAATGAGCGTTCTTTTCTTGATATATATTCTATTACAACATTCTTTTCTATCTTGTAAGCATTCCCTCTATCACTATCAGTTGGTCCGATGGGAGCTATAGATTCTAGTTAGTTCCTTTCCCTCCCTAAACCCTAAAACTATAGTAAGGTCTAGAAAGCCAAATGAGCGTTCTTTTCTTGATATATATTCTATTACATAATTCATTAATAAGCTTATATATATTATATTCTATTACATAAGCCCTACAGTAGGTAGCCCCGAAAGTAGAAGTCAGCAACTTGTCAAGATGCTCTCCCGCATATAGGAGTGAACCATTTGGTTTTTCTAGATGCGAAGACAGACTAGCTATCTTTCCCCACGGGGCGGTTCGGTATGAAGGTTAGTAGGGAATAACTCCGTCATTGTCTGTAATATAATATGGGGATAGAGAATGGATGAATAAGTCCCCAAGGGAATTCTATTATCATTATCTTTATACAATATCTTTCCTTTGCTCACTCTCTTTCCTTCTTTCTAGCTTGGCTTGGATAATTAGATTACGGTTGTTGGCTTACTCTTATAGGACCGGTAGTTTTGATCTTCGGACTCTTCTTAGTCATCAGAGGATACAACATAAATAGCTATGAGACTCGGTAGAAATAAGAAGGATATAAATAGGTTTGATTCTAGTCCTTCTTTAGAGGGAATAGTGCTTACTTTCACTTTCCTGGGAGCTTATTCAGGCAAGGAAAAGGAAGGAGCTGAGCTGCTCGAGTATTCAAGGTATCCCAATAGGAAGGGCTGGTGCACGTGAATAAGAACTAGCGATTTCTGAGTTTAAGTTAAGTTAAGTGCAATCCTATATATCGTAATCGGCTGGGCTACTTTACCAAGGAATCTGAATTGGATTCATGCCCAGTACTTATAATTGCGGGTCGGGTATTTTCTAACTAATGCCACATATGATCTGCTAATAGAATCTGATATTATCCTATTTTCCTCGTTAAGGTGAATCAGCCATTTTTTCTCCATGTCAAGGATGGCATCGAATCAGCCAGCAGTTAGCCTCACTTCATCCAACTAAAGAAGAAAGAGTTCAGGAACCGAGATCACTGCCTCACACCACAGGCATTGAAGAGGAGATGTGCCAAGAATACAATAGCAACTGACGATATTCTTTATTGCGCAAAGATCCGAATCATACAGTAGCTGGCATTGTCTTCTTTAACTGCTTTCATTTATATTTTACTGAAATAGAGACTTTCATTGATACTTTCACATCAGACTTACCTAACCAGAGACTTCGTACCATGATTAGCAGATGCTTCTAAACTCTATCGATTGAAAGCAGACGAGTGTAACATTTCCTTACCTTGCAAAGCTATAGCGCTAGCCAGGTAAAAACCCTTGACATCCCCAGCGTATGACCCCAGCTAGAGGAATATTCAAAGTAGGTCTCATCAACCCTAAAGCATACTCGCTCTTCTAATGTGCTCCCAGAGAAGATAGAGGCCTTACGACAGCTAATTGTAGCCGATTAGTGAACAGACGATTTGCCACATCGTTGAATATCAACATCTTTCTTATTACAGCAAAAACCGCTTCTGGGTCTTTGAGGGATCGGATCAACCCTTCTTCAGGTGGTAGGTACTGTCACAATGTAACCAGCAGCTCTTCATAAATGGAAAAAGAATCCTTTCGTTTTAGAGGGGAGGGGCATAACTGGTAATGCGAGCAGCCTTTTCATTGAAAGTACTGAGTGCTCCAATCATGTTTACTTTCCCTGAATTGCTAGTAATCGACGATCAGCCATACGGCGGTGAAATATTCGTATTAATGCCTTGTACACACCGCCCGTAACACTAGGGGAGCTCGACATACATGCCCGAAAAGTGCGTACCTTAACAGCAAACAAGAGGATGCCGAACGTGGGGCTAGTTACTAGAATGAAGTCGTAACGCCGAACGTGGGGCTAGTTACTAGAATGAAGTCGTAACAAGGTAGCCATACAAGAAGGTGCGGCTGGATCACCTCCTTTTCCGGGAGAGCTAATGCACAAAACGGCTTTTTGGGGGTATTTTCGTTTTACACTGATTCACACCCAAAAAGAAGCGAGCTACGGCTGAATGAATGAATGTTGCTTTAATATAGAAGTTCCGTCCTCTTGACTTTCTCGACGGTGAAGTAAGACCACCAACCTCATGAAGCTGGTTTCTTATCCTAGGAGATCTCTCTCTCTCTCTCTCGCCTGTAAACTCTTAGGGTAGCTCTCTCGCCTGTAAACTCTTAGGGTTAGGGTAGCTCTCTCGCCTGTCAACTCACTATTAGGGTAGCTCTGTAGATAAAGGGTTGCTCTCTTCAGTAAGTAGATAATTAGGGTAGCTCTGTAGATAAAGGGTTGCTCTCTTCAGTAGATAATTAGTGGTGGTCCTTAATAACAGGTACTGGAAAGGCGAAGTATAAACAGTAATAATAATGTCTCTCCTCTTCCTCTATGTCCTTAGAGTATTGGGTGCCTCCGCCTTTAGTGAGTCATCAATTATTCAAGTCTTTTATTCGTCCCCAAGAAGTAGGGATTGGATTCTTCAGCGCCTAGCCTTGAGCATAGGCATCTAGTTAATCGACTCGAATTGTGCCTGATCTTCTTTGATTTCTTTTACTCTCTTTGTTGTGGATAGAGGTAATTGTATTGCAGTAATTGAATATGCGGGATCATAAGTTATAGTGTAGTCGACGAGATCTGGATCAAAAGCAGAATACGAATCAAGATCCGGTCAAAAAGAGAGTCAAGGCCGGTGTTGGGCTGAAAGCGGGAGGGAACCAGCAAAGAAACAAGCTTAGGCGCAAAGCTTAAAGTAAGGGCAGAGGTTGATGTCACTAAACTTCTTGTCCAGCTGTAGCTCCAAGTCTTGTTGGGGTTGTAGAAAGTATACTCGATCAGGATCATCAACATAAGTAGTGCGCAAGTCGTCTTCAAGTCAAGTTTAGTTCGAGTACGAGTGTTGTCTACGAGAATCCCTTGGGTGAGCTTTATAAGCAAGTCTGTATTTCGAGGCAAAAGTCTGGGCTGGGTATCGAATTCAACTCACAAGTAGGAAAGTCAGAAGAGAGTCTCAAGTCACAAGTAGGAAAGTCAGAAGAGAGTCTCAAGGGATAGGATCTAGCGCATTCCATGATTTTCTAGAAGTAGAGAGGCCCCCTCTAATAAGTTGAGGCAAGGGAAGCAGTTTACTTACTGACAGACAATCAACGTAGTTATTAGTATACAAAGGCAAAGACAGTAATGAACTACCTGGACTTTGTTCTCTTGCGAACTCCCAACTTAGTCTTTCTGCTGAACTAAACTGCCATTAGCACTAAGTCTTTCTTCACTCCCTTGCTCTTGCTCTAAGAATTGAACCCTTGCTCTTGCTCTAAGAATTGAAATGAGCGTGACCCATCTATTTGAACGTAAACTAACTGCATAGCTCTTCTTTTAATTACACTGCATTGCTTTTCCTTTAAGAAGGAATAGAGGCACCTCGAAGTAAGCGTTATAACCCGCCACTATAGTAAGAATTAGCACAACTCATAACTCTAAGCCCACTCCGGACTTGTTGAATGGAATCTTTATCTGGCATATGACATTAGGGAAGTAACAAAACACCGAAACTCACTTAAGCTAACGTGAAACTAAGAACTCAGGCGATGAAAACCACTCATACTAACGCGCAACGAAACAAATAGAAATAAGGTTGATTCCACATATGGATAAAGGTAAACAAACTAGAGGGTTGATTCCACATATAGATAAAGGTCAACTTGCTTTGCTTCCTTTAAGACAGTACAACGCGCAGTTCTTGGTGTTATAAGAAAGAGTGATTCTTGGTGTTTGTTATATAGAAAGAGAAAGAGCTGCTCTTGGTGGTTATAGAAAGAGTGGTTGTTTTTCGTACAGAGTGGGTAGCCTACACGCCAGGGAAAGAGGGCATCATTCTAGTGCCTACTTGCTATTTGACTTTGAGAATGGAATCTAGACTCAACTCTTATTGCCTAAAGCCCTGCGCTTGTATACTCTAAAGAAAAGAATGTGAGTGCAAGTAAAACTCCTATTATAGAATTGTAAGAACACTCTAAACTCTAAACTAAGTAATTTATGAAGATTCCAATAAGCGTTAGCGCGCAAAGGGCTTGTTGAAAAGGATGGAGGCCTTGACTTGGTTCCACCCAACTCACGTAAGCAAAAGAAAGGGGCTATGATCTCTGTTTCTGTCTTTAATCAGGGGTTAACTATGATCTCTGGGAGTGATATCGGTGCCCGAACAACAATATGAAGTTAGCACAACTCCTTACTTGTTGAATAGAATCTCTCTTGCAACTAAAAGATAGGAACAAAACAACTCTAAGCTATACAAAACTCTAAGCTCTACCGCCGAATTGAGTTGAGGCACATTGAAGGCTAGACTAAAGTACGTACTTATTTTATTGCCCAGGGCTTATAGGTGGATTTGCTTGTTTACTTGAATTGAACTAAGACTAGAAAACACATATGGAAAGAAGATTGTAACCAACCAGAACATTGCTTCGTTTCCTTGCCAAAGCGTTAGCACAAACAAGCTATGGCTTTTGATCCACCCGGCATTAGGAGTTTCGTTCACCTAAGCTTGCTTCTATACGGCATATGATATAATTGAGTAACAACCTTCTAAACTGCTTACTTCACTCTAAAACAAACCTGTTCCCTTGCTTGTTCAAATGTTTTGGCAAAAGAAAGAATGGAATTGAATGTACCCTTAATGGTTTCATGTAACCTGAATGCTTCTTCCGGACTCTGAGGCATAGGAACCGTGTTAGATAAGTTTATACGACTCCCTTGCCAATACTGAAAAGAATATAGATAGTGTTCTTACAATAGAATAAGGTAACCTCATCACCTATTACTTGGATTGTTTACTTGTTCCTGTTTTCGGCTAAAGGGAGTTCTTTCGCACAACGTCTTGTTGAACTCAGCTAGGCACCGCTATCTCTAACTCTATACTCTAAACTCACATGCTTCAGTAACCCAACTCTAATCTCACTGCTTTGTTTCCTTACTTAATAAGCAACTTGATACTTTGTCGAGCTGTATGGCATGGCTAGTAGGGCCGGGCCTGTTTCATATAGAAATAGAACTCACTACTGCGCTTAATCTCGCTAACACACAACAACAAGTAACGACCAAAACAAAGAAAGAGATATGATCCACAACAAAGAGATATGATCCACAACAAAGAGAATATAGAGGTATACCACATATCATAAATAAGCCTAACGCTATGGCATAAGTAAGCCTAACTATAGTTTAGCTAACGCGAGCTGAACGAAAGCTATTACTAGTTCCCCAATGGCGAACTCTCTAAGGCGAAAGGGCGAAAGAAAAGAGTGGATTTAGGCACCTGAAAAGAGTGGATTGAGGCAGCCTCACCCTAGACTTTTGTGAAGAATTATTGCCTTGCTACATTTCCCTTGCTTGTTAGCTTGTTTTCATGTCATATAGCTATACGGATATAGAAGCACAAGTAAAAACACTGCATTGCTTCGTTCGAAACTCACTGTTAACTTTGAGCTACGTTGAACATAGGCGCATATGGGTGAAACTATACTAAGCGCTACTTTCTATTTGCCGTTGCTTGTTGGGTATACAAGGAAAAAGATCTAGGTATGGCCTGCCTGCTTGACTGTCTGAAGCGCTAAGGGAAGAAAGTAGGGGATATCAGTGCTTGTGCTAACTAAGCATCTATTCGAAACTCACTTAAAACGACGAACTCGCCCGCCCCCGATACAAATAGAAGTTCAGGCGCAAGAAACAAGCATTAGTTAAGGAGTTCTTTGAATTTAATACACTGATGAGCATATGATATAAGCTAGTAATTACACTCTACCACGCTTGTATACTTACCTAGGTGCTTGGCCCCTTTCCACTCTAGTTTTGGTAACGGGACAAAGATACTAGTTCGGGGAATTCAAGTCAGGTTAGGGTCTATTCTTTCTTGTTCCTTTGCTCGAACTCAACTTTATTAACGAATTTATGGTTATGGTTCATCTGATCCAGATCCTTATGAGGCTTCTTATCGGCTGAAACTTGAAGTCAAACTTCGATTCATTTAGATAGCACAAGTAGTAGTAGTATAGGATACCACAAACTAGTAGGATACACCACTTGACTCTCCATCTCGCATTAACCTAGCTGTCAAGAAAGCAGCGCAATTAATACTTTCAATACTGAACTTACAGGCCTGTACTCAGTCAACTACTAATCATCTACTGTCGCCGAGTCCACTAAGAATTCATCTATGTCTATTTCCACTCTGGGTTTTGTCAACTGAACTGGTTGTTGCTTGTCTCTTACTTGCAATTCATACTAAGAACACTCCATACTCTAGATAAGGATCTGGCTTTGAAGCAGTAAGGAAATCAAGTTTAGGTTGAGATAAAGGATCGGCCTGCTGTAATAGTTTAGTATCCGAGATCATATGCTGTTTAAAGTTGTACTTAATTGTCTAGGAAAACAGGCTCTTTGAACTCTTTCTCCACAAACACATAACAAGTAATAAAGAAATACTTTGTGACTCTTACAGGATCGGAAGCAACAAAGTCATTCTTGTTCCCCCTGTGCTGGGTCTAATGGAAGAATTCAAGCAAGTTAGCCATAGGTATTCGAGATAGAGATTGGGGGGACAATTAATAGATTGGTAACCAACGAGCACTAGGGTAAGTGAGTCAACTCTATGGTGAAGTCGAACCCTAAGGATATAGGTTGAAAATGAACTAAAACATATGCTTCCAATTGAGTAGACTTTATTCGCACTCTTTGAGATAAGTAATCAGTATACCTTGCTTAAAAGCCAGTACCTGCTCCAGCTAGACTTACTTTGGCACAGCTTCTAACATAGATGAAACAAGATCTAAGTCCTCTGTCTTTTTTAGGGTAAAGAGCAAATTACTATAAGTCCAGCCCTTAAGTTAATGGTGTGAGTTGAATCCCCTTCATGAGTAGTTTCATCCCGAGCTGAAGAAGTGGAATCCTTAGTTTCATCCTGCACGAGAACTCCTCCTTTAGAAATAGGTTAGTTCAGGCCCAGACTCTTAGTAAAAGCCTTTCCGGGCAGTCAAAAGTATGTAGTTGCCGTTGTGCTTGACTCTTAAGTGCTTTACTTTGATCCTAATCCAACTATTAAGTAAGAAGAATAAGAATCGAAAGATGAAATTAAAGGAAGAAAGAAGCACAGTGTACTCTCTCGGTGGAAAAGAGATCTACGCTGTGAGAGGCTGCAAGGTATTTGTGCCTTTGCAGAGTAAGTATACCTTTGTAAAAGTAGGGTTGGGATAAAAGGGCAATAAAGACTTTTCGCCCGAAAGAGAGGGACGGAAATTTGTACACTCGTACCTGAGTTAGGAGTGAAACTTGTCTATACGTAGCTTGGCCCGGATTGAGCTTGAGCTCGCCTTTCCTCTTGAGCTCGCCCTTCCTTTCTAAATACCTTTGTTTGTTCACTAGCTTGTGTCGGTTAAGTAGGCTTTAGCTCCTTCTCGTAGCGTAGAGATGGGTTCGGCGGTAGAGGGAAGCAGTTTATTTACTAACAAATATACCAAGTGCTAAACCAAGGGAGGAAATAGAATCACCTGAAGCAGCATGATTAAGTTGCGAGTGTTGGCGACTCGAAAGAAGAATCTTTTCTTGTTTTCATCAATAGAATCACCTGAAGCAGCATGATTAAGTTGCGTTGGCGACTCGAGAGGTAATTACGTTGTTGGTTAAGAAATAAAGTATAGTTCCATAGTGTGAAAGTTCTCTACGATAGAGAATCAGAGTATAAAATCAGTTATGAAAAGATCTGGGATAGAAATACGTACTGGCCGGTTAAGAAAAGCAGAAAAAGAGAAACGAATTAATTAGCATTCTTGCTTTGAAGGGAAGAAGAAATTCATGGTTTTGAAGCATGGCTGTCGACGATATAATTAATCAGCTGTGCGCGTAAGGTAGGAGTTGTGGAAATGAATGTTTTACTCGGTGCAACAAGACGAATAAGCTTTGACTCGCCACAAGACAACGTATAATGAAAGGTTGTCAGCAAGTGCATCCCTTAGTTATTAGTTATATGATATTAGGTGTTATAGATAGAGAGCATGTAGTTAAGAATGAAACTTTCATGTTTTAGTTGAGTCCGTAGCAGTGCTAACGGTAGCTTTAAGAGCGAGTCCAGATTTAGTTGATTTGGCCCTAAGCTTGCTTGGTCGCACCTAACTACGTTGCTTGCCGGGCGAGGAAGCTATAAGTAAAGATACTGAAGTGAAGGAGCACATGGGTTGGTGCCCTTATAGTAAGCTTGCCAATCAATCTATTCTCTTTACCAAACTACCCCAACCCCAAGTCTATAAGGATAAGAAGGAAAGTAAGAAGAAGATACTAAGCGGACTTAGCTGCTTCTGCTCCAGCTCTATCTGTTGATCTTGTTCTTGTTCCTGTGATAAAGATACTGAAACTTACTATAAGGCACTCCCGACAACTGGACGAGTTTCTTGCTTAGCGCCCCGGTACGACTTAGAAACGAAAACAGGCAATTCTATACTATGAGCTTCAAAGCTATTTCCTTCTGCTGCTCCTCTTGCTAATGCAGATCTTGTGGTTTAGACTTGCGTTACCTGGCTTTTTGACGCTTCCACTCGGGATTCCACTAGGGTATTCCATAGGTACTTTATAATAACATAGAATTCAAGCCGGTTTGATTCTCACTTGATAGCTGACTTCCACTTCCTATGGCTCTTTGAACTCTTGCTCCTCTACCTCTAGTCTCGCTCAATGGTTGAGACCCTGTGCTTCCATCGGTAATGTCATTCTCTGTTGGGGCACTGAAGTTATCGGTTAATAAGTCATCTTCCTTCCCTCCAAAACATCACTAGAGCTCCCTCTCACCTTAACTTCGTCTCTGCTCACGGCCTTTTGTGCAACTTACTGGTGCTGATGGGAAATCTATATGCTCATAGCTTGTGTTTCTAGGCCTGCTCAAGCTTAATTCAAAGCCCGAAACAAAATGATTGGTCCTCGGGGCTCATAAGAAAAGTAAAAAATTAGCTTCTTACCAATAAACTGATCAAGGGCCTGGGCCCATACGGAATGAGACTATTTATCACCTATACACCTAATGATTTAGCATCGATAGCAGCTTGAGAATGGCGAATAGTAATAACCGGCCTCCTATCTTTCGATAGCACTTCTTCTTCTCTATCGGGACGTGGTCTAGTGGCCTTCTCTAAACTCAAGACAAGATAAGATGACTTGGCAGGGTCATTTGGCTCTTAACTGACCTACTACTTCCTTCCCCATGTGCAAGAAGTTCCTTCACACCGATCGATGGCAAAAAGTCTCCCCATAGGCTTTTCCTAATTATTGCAACAGAATCAAGGGCGGCAAAAGGTAGCTGAGAGGCTTGTTATAGAGAGTGGGAGACACAAATCAATCGGTTTTCAATGCTTTCTCAAAGTCTGACTCTCTCTTTACGATATCATCCTGCAATTCTAAACACTTCTATAAATTCATCCAAGCACACCTTACATCACCACAATAGAAATATATCTGGGAGGAAAAGACTAGATGGCGCGAGAATTCGTATGAGTTGATAAGCGAGATCACAAAGAAAAGTGTTATTCCAAACATTGGTATCGGGATAGAGTCGATTCCCTGTGGATCTCCATATCAAGGTAGTGACTAGCGCTGTCAGTGAACTAGTATATGGCTCGGCTATGTGGGATTTCTAAGGGGGATAACATCTCTTTTTGAGAATAGGGAAACCTTGACTCTAGTAATTAGTAAGGTGTCTGGCACAGTAATAACTTGCCCATATTGACAGGTAACTCCAAATCTATCTTCAAGTAGGTATGTATACCGGCCAACGCTTATGAGATAGTGGTTTTTGTGGGAGTGTTTTTGACCTTAAGATGTATTTCACGACTATCGCTCATGATTCTGTTTCCGACCTTGCAACGGGATAGGATGGGATGCTTACAGCTGAGCTATAAAGTAAGAAGAAAACAGGAAGGTATCAAACAAAAGAAGAAAACCGGCTTGAATCCAGCTTGAATTCCAATTATGCTCTTAATATAGGAGACTCTCTGATTGCCCCAACTCGTATACTAGCTGAAGCCTTAGCCCCCAACTCTCTTCTCTTGAGAAGTCTTATAAATACCAGAGTAGAGGCCTATATAGTCAGTTTCGGTAAGCTGTTAGGTAACAACATTCTTTACCAGGTGCTCAAGAATAGAGATATGGAATTGTGGATTAGCCTGAGTTCAAAGAGCCAGAGCCAGAGGATGGGTATCATTTTCCAGAGGTATGTATATTAGCCGAATTGAGTTAGATGAGCATAAGTTGAAGGTCGAGTTAGAAGAAAGTACGCGCCCTAAGGGAATGAGTTGAATCCGAGTCTCCAAGATCAGAGGAATCTTAAGGATCAGTAGAAATATAAGGAAAACGACTCACTGACGCTCGCTATCTACTAGGGCAAACCTCTGGCTAATTTCATATAAGGGCCCAATTAATCAGTTGTTTCAATTTCTATTTCAATCTATTTTGACCGTCTTTTCGCGCTTACCCTTTTGATTTTAGTGACTTCCCCCGGAGAGTGGGCTTCTGGAAGATGGTGCACAACTACTAGAATTGCTCTACCTAATATCACTCCTAACAGCGAAACGCAAAAGTCCATTACTGCTCCTAGAAAGAATAGGCGCATCAAAAGAAAGAATAGGCCAATCAACTCTAATGGGGGAACATCTTTAGGTTTACTTTACGGGCGAAAAGGAGTCAGATTAGTTGTAAACGAGATCAGGATCATAAGTGTAATTCTTTGTTGCTTGATCTACTAGATAAGGGGGAATATTCTTAGATACTTAGAGAAGGTGGTCTCTTAGATACTTGTAGAAGGTGGTCTCTTAGAGACTCAGCGCAAGAGATGGATTCTATTCTTGTTTGACAAGGTGATCCGCCCGCAAGAGATATTCCATTTCATTGTTAACTTAAAGTTTCTATTGGCAAAGGAAGTGGAAGTGTAGTTTTGGGAATCTAAAAGTACTGGTGTGCGAACTGGATTGACTTTCCGTGGAGTGATAGTGATGTTAGCGAATGGAATTATATAAGGCTATAAGGCCGAGGTACAGAGGTAATTAGAGAAATCTACTAACGCACAACAACAAGCAAAATCCAATAATCTCTCTTCTCTTGCTACCATTGAGAAGTATGGACCAGTAGTGTTCTGCTACCCAATTTCTCATCTATCGAGCTCAACTCCACTTGAAGAATCGATTGCAGAGTAAGTATCAGTGCTCCCTCACTCCACAAACTAGAACTAATTGAGACTTACGCGCAACTCGAACTAGAAATGATTCATAGGACGACTTCACCTCAATCTCTTCTTCAACCCCAGCTGATGATCTTAGTTCCTGAATAAGACGAGTTATAACCGAGTCCTTTTTTATTGTCTATACATTGCTAAGTGACTTGTTTCATCCCAGTTTCCCACTGGTCATTACTGAGAGCGGTGAGCAGGACAATGACTTCGTAGATAAGGAGCGGCGAGCGGGACAACTTCTTGATACTCAACCTCGAACAAAAGGAGACTCCTGCGTACCTTGGCACAGTATTAGCTTGCCAGGCAGTAAGTGCTCTTCAATGCTTCTCTTTATATGACACTTTCAATCAGGGTTCTTCATAGCCAGATCCTTATTCTACTCTTTCTGCCTCAGATCCTAAAGTTTCTGATCTCTACTCTTTACCTCGAACATAAGGAGACTCCACATCAACAAACACTCGCACCCGGATCGGATCGGAATAAACAGAATCATTAGCCGAGGGGGCAAGCAGAATTAAGTAGTTACAGAATGCAACCAATAGCCACTGAGTCCGGGCCTAACTTTCCTATAGCCACAACACTGGACTTGCTCATAATTCTAGTACACAGGGACTTGCTCATAACTTGTCATAACTTTCCCTACTTATATATCATATATCTGCATCTGCCCCGGGGTTTAGTCAATTCAACTAACTCATAACTCCTCACTCATAGCCCTAAGGTTGGCAATAAAGAAAAGAAAGAATTGTTTCCTCTAAGCGGAAGGGAGTTGGGCTAAAAACACATAGCAACCAATAAACACGTTATAATGAAGGTATTATGAAGTCCTAATTAATAGCGTCAGTCTCGGCAAGAGTTGAGGGTTCCCTTGGTTCACCCGTAGTACTGCTCTGGTTCTTGTTTCACCCCCTGTTTCATCTGTCTTTGTTGGGTCTGCAAGGGGGCAAGCTAGTAGTTGCTTTCTAAAGAATGGTGTTTACTTCACTCTTATTGGCTGCCGAAACTGACTATATAGGCCTCGGCTTTAAGTTAAGTGACTTGGCGGGTCACAGCAGGAAGTTCACTGTTGTCAGCAGGGTCGGCAAGGGAGGAAGAATACTGATCTAAAGCATAAGCCAGTGCCTTAACCTTTTCGTTTATCTAGTTTTGGTGATTTGGTGAACGAAGATCTTTTCTCTTTTACATACCTGTCACTGCTATCAGTCTCCTTTCTCAGCTAACTCTCTCTGCATTCATTCATATATAAATAAATAGTGGATTTCTCTCGAGCATAGAACTAAGTGTTGACCTACATCTAGCCTATCTAGTGATCCTGCCTTTAAGAACCTACATCTAGCCTATACCTAGTGATCCTGCCTTTAAGAATATTGTTTACTTACCGGTCCTATACTAATGGTACCTGTGAAAACCCCTGTTTCTGGTATCGGTGAACAACCCCTATGGAGTTATCTGAACTATCCACTTCTCCGGTCTTCCACTCAGGGATTCGAATTCTCTACAAGTACAGGGGCCCTTATAGTCAGTTTTCTGAAACTCTTCCTCGAGCAGCCCATACTTTCATTTCTATTGCTCTACTTTCTCTACTTCCCTTCTCTCCTTCCAACAAGCCCTGCGACTTAATAGAAGGGCACCGGAGTCAACAAAGAATGAAACTAGCTCGACCTAGACCACTCCTTACCTTCCCTATGACCCGACAATCAACTACTACTAAGGCAAAGCTACCAGTACTTATAAGTTCAGGCTGCTTCTATTCCCGCTTCAAGTCTGGTTTAGGGTGTTGGTGAAGATACCTCGCCTGTACTTTCCTCTTCAATGCGCATGCTTCCTTGCATGTTGAATATGTATTTGTTTACTAATAGTTGTTGACTGAGAACCCTGCTGGCAAGAATACCTCCGGCTCTTTTCACTCTTGCTCCTCCACCGTAGTCTGCAAATGCAATTCCATTCTTCTTTATAGTACAATAAGTGGGCAGCTCTATTCTTTATTGATAAGTTGCCCATTCTTCTTTATAGTACAATAAGTGGGCAGCTCTATTCTTTACCGAGCCCACTCTTCCCTACCTAGCACTCAAGCCTTTAAGAATAGAGTTTACGCAGTGCCAGCTATTTACTGACGCTCCTATTAACTGAATTAGGCTCCTCTACTTCTGGCTACTCGGTATTCTACTAACTACTACTGTTATGGCAAACAACCAATAAGGGCCTCTGGCTACTATTAACTGAATGAGGTATACCTCTCTACCTCAGAATAATGGAACCCGGGGGAACTCGCTGCCGCCGAAAACATCTTTAGTAGTGACTTGCCTGGTAAAAAGTAGTTGCGTGGCAGGCGCTTGGACTTCTTTTGAGTCCCGTAACTACGATTTGACTCGAACCGTATACTCTCGCGCTAACATGTAGCGGATACTATGCACAATGGATGCGTTTGACTCATAACAACCCTTCTCACTCAATAAGCTCCGCCACTTATTTGGAATCGACTTCTAGACTTCCTTATCCCTATAGGCCCCACACTTCATTAAAACCTGTGAATACACCCCAGAGTTCTGCTTTTGTCGATGAGGCAGATACCAATCATGTACGTAAACCCAGCCCAGGTCGGTCGATGAGGCAGGTACCAATCATGTACGTAAACTCAGCAACTGCTGAAACTTTGGAATCTCTAAACTCACTACCAGCTCCTGCCAACCCCCCCGAATACTTACGTAAAGGCACCATTAATATAAAACGGATCACTTTAATAGCGATAATGCTATCAAATAAAAGGCTGGCAAAGCCACTGAGCAAGAGAGATGCCACTTAACTAGCAGCAGCCATAAAGAGTGGAAAGATGAGAGGAAAAAGAAAGATGTTCAATATTTGCGAAACTTCATTCTCTGTTTTTCTTTTTGTACAAGAGGTATTCTTCTTTTTCGGGGATATCTTGACTCTAGCCAATAAGGATATCTCTAGCCAATAAGATAGGCGCCGAGCTTAAGCCGGGATAGTCTTTGGCTTATGGGTCCTATCCTTCTTGCTTGGCTCAAAACCACACTCAATGGCAACCTGCTTTTCTTTTGGATTTCTCGAAATGGGTCTTAAGTCTGGCTTGCTTATAGGTCGAGTAAGCTTCTCATTAGCTCGTTTGTGGGCTTTCAACATCACAACATCAGTGTGGGAGCCATAGCTCTTGACTTAGAGGGTAATGTACCCAATGTCTTTCTCACATAGTGATAGATCACGAATAAGGTTAAGGTTAAGATTGAATGTCTCAGGAGGGATTGCTTGACCTGAACCTATGTATAGCCCCGCTTACTGTTGGCGAAGAAGCCCGAACTTAAGTACCTGTTCTATGCATGACATGAAATGAAAAGAGTGACTTCGGTGCTTGATTTCATCATCTCCCATGCTACCCTTCTTTATCGGGATAGCTACTACCCTTTGTTCATGACCTACTTGCCTTAGACTACCATACTCTGAAAGATAGTGATATTTCCAGCATACTGTACATATAACTAACTACCTTACTATTAAGCGGGGGATCTTTCCAGCACACTGCACATATAACTAACAAGAATTCCAATTACCAGATAACGCTACATTCTAAGAAAGAGCTATTCTGACATTCTAAGAAAGTTATGATATTAGAAAAACCCAACTTTATAAGCTGTACCAGCTAGCACAACTGAGTAGGCCAGTACTTATAATTCCAACCCGATATTTTCGTATTTGTGAGTTTAGGATAGTAGCATTCTTTGCTTACCGATGCTCTCTGTACACGAGTAGCGATCGTAGTACTTTTCAGAAATGGGAAAGGTCTCTCTTTTTAAGAAATAGGAAATCAACTTGCCTGTTTTGTAACATTGTAAACAAGCCAAGGAAAGAAAGGAATTTGCCCATTTTCATCATGAACCGCCCATCCTCGGGAATGGCTAAGGCAATCTACTGTATAGCTCCTAACAATGTTTCTTTTGCTGAGCTGGGAACCCACTATCCTTTCATTATCCTATCTTACATCTTCACTATCCTTTCATTATCCTATCTTACATCTTCACTATCCTTTCATTATCCTATCTTACATCTTTTTCTCAATAAATTATAAGTACTGGCTTCAAAGATCGAGTATACCTATCCTCGGACTAAAACCCCGTATCATATGACCAGTCCCATACAACTATCTCCATACACTGGGAACACCTAAACCGATATCTTGTGACCTTTACCACTCGAAATGGAATACATAATTTCCCTATACTCTATACTAAAGACGACTTCTTACCGGGGGGAAGGAAAGGCAGTGTCAATTTCGCTTATCAGTGACGTACTCTGCAATCTGCATTTTGGATGTCTCAATGAGAAATGATATAACAAGCAAGAGGAAATGATAAGATAGTTGAGACCCATCACTTCAGATACAAGCAAATCACCTAGATCAAGTGTCCTTATAGCTTAAGAATACCCCAAAAGCCTACAATACAACCCGCTTTAACTGTCACGAATGCTACTTTAATAAGTTACCGAATACAATCCTATATATTGACTTTCGGTTGGGTGGCGCATAATCAATGATAGGGTTGATCCCTTATTCCTGAGGTGTCAGAGGTTCATTATCTCCGATGGCCATCAAAGTCCAAAGTAACACTCATATATCAGGCAAAGGTTTTTCTTTTCTGAGTTCCTCCATGAAAAGACAAGAAAGCCTTTTGGTTCACACTTCCTCCTTACCAAGCTAGTCCTTCCATATCTTACACTCGAAGATCTAGTGCGAGCTCCCTATTTCTTCTGTAGATCGGTAATAAGTCGACAATCAAGACCAATCCACCGGCTGCAGTAAAGGAGAAAGCCTCATTGGATAAAGACCCTTCATTGCTAGCTTCCTTGCCTATTGAGAGAAAGAGAAGGCAACGACGCCCCACTCGAAGCTTGGAGTTCATTCCGCTAGTCTGACTTTTCGCTATAAGGAAAGGAGAAGAGACTAGCTATCAATTGCACTTCCCCGCCTTACAACATTTTATCCATGTGCGTGCCCCGGATCAAGGGCTATGCCCCCCTATAGAAGACGATCAGACCTAAGAAAGCGAATTTGGTGAGGCCTCAGATAGCAAGCCGGTTATTATAAGTTCTGGGAACTATATTGAACTACGGTAGGAAGCCTTCGACTAAAGGAAGGGAATGAAAAGAAGGGGAACTTCTTACGACGCTAAAGAGCTTGAATCCAACGCTTTTCTGTCGAGTAAAAAACATGTGATTAGATTGTATATAGCTTTCAGTATACGGGCATAGTCATTTCCCTTCCGAGCGCAGGAAGCATTTGTCCAATCCAAGACATATCGGTATCGGTCAAAGAAAAGTAGATTGATTTCTCTCACTTATTACTTGATCGGTCAAAGAAAAGTAGATTGATTTCTATCGCGTGAGACCTGTATCCGTGGGACAGAAGTGGTCTTGCCTCCGCGTTGGAAAGCCCCTCTCGAAAGCTCTCGATCCGAGAAAAGGAAAGGCAATTCAATCGCTTGCTAAGCTGTTTTGACTTTAGAAGCTATAGCCTCTGACCCTAGCTTCCATCACATCAACCATAAGAAGAAGGAGTTTAGGAATAATACGCTTACCTGTTTGATAGCCGTGCCCCTTTTGGTTGGAGCGCTTCGCTTCGCTAGTGACAGTTGTGCTATTCCTTCGCTTCAGACGAGGCAATTAGAAAACTCACAGCTGCTGCGCTTCTCTTCTCATTGTGTCCGGTAGTGCCCAACGGGCTATTCTATGACTCGTCTCAGTCGTTGAAACCTCGATTCGATACCTACAATGAATTGCGAGCTATGCTGGTTTTTTTCTGTACAGTTAGTCTCTTTCAAAGTTGGTGTTTTAGGATAATAATAAGAATCCGGGGAATACGCGAGACAAGGGGCAGCTACCCTTGCTTTCTTTACTCATTCTAAGAACTCTGAGCTTTGCTTCTGTCGGCTGTATTGGTTACGCTGTGCTTTCTTTCTACAAAAGTATGCTATAGCTTACAGGCCGAGCCTCCTCATTCTGCTATGCCCGGTGCTCTAAAGCACGGTTCAACTGCGGTGTGTAATGTGATGTCTGAATTGCCCATTAAGTTCAGGGCGGACTACGAGAGGCAAAGGCAAGAGGACCAGACCACTACAATGATGTAATTGATGATCAGTTCACTATTATTGTAATTGATGATCAGTTCACTATTATTACTATACTACAGAGCCAGGATTGTAATAAGTAATGCCTGCAAAGAAGGTGGTATAGGCATTTGAAAGGATCTCGGGTGTAAGAGAAATAGAACCTAGCACTAGCAGTAAAGGGAAGAGCTTGTCCGAAGAGGAAATCTTCTGGATGTCAAGCATGAAGGAACGGAATTATTGCACATATTCCCTAACCGTGCCAGTATGCTTCAATTTCTTGAGTGAGTCTATCAATTGAAAGGAGTCCAGTCAGAGGGTTAGAAAAGCCAGTCTCCTTAAAGTAGTCAATTACCTATAGTCAGGGTCTCCACGGAGAATCTGGAGTCTTGTGTGGGCCCCATAACGCTGGTTTTTTAGGTAACAAACAAGTGATAGTGGGAATAAGTAGACCTATGTGGATACTTGTTTGAGAAGATGCCGACTCCTTTCCATACTTTGTTTCATCCCGGGAGTAGACAAGAAGCTAAATAGACTTGTAATGAAGAGCAATGGCATATATCTACAAGATACTAATTCACTCCCTTACCGGTAGATTGAGTGGGGACTGTGTGATGAGAGCTTTCCAGAAAGCCAGTCGTGTGGTATGTAGGTAGGATTGAACCCTTTTCGTTAGCGAATTTCCTTCTTAGCTTTGTTTGCTTATAAAACCCGTCTTTTCAACCGTTAAGTCAGAGCAGAGTACCTTTACACTTTGATTCCAGCTTGAGTCCTCTTTTCCTTTTCCTGTTAACGTTTCCAGTAGCTCGGTTCCATAAGTATGGAAAGATTGATTTCTTTGAGGTTATATCATATATGAATTGGAATAAGCATCAAGCAGAAAAGCACCTTACTGGATCTAGCACTTATTACTTGCTTACTCACCAGGGTCATTCGCGGGTTAGCTTGTGGGCTTACTGGACTGGATTAGTTGCTCCAAATAGAACTACAGGCTACAAGAAGGAGACATTTACCAAGAAAAGAAATGTTCCCATGTCGGGATGGACACCGGCCCGCACCTACATGGACTTCTAATTGACTTCTTAATAAACCCGTCTGCCTGCCGCAATGTATACCGCTGCGGGGTCTTTTCAAATAAAAGAACAAGAAGGTAGGTGCATTTCCTGCCTAAAAAGAAGCGCGCTACTTACACTCTTCTTTCCCCACCCCTTTCTTTGAACCTTGTCAATGATCGAAGATATGAACGGAGTTGCTATTTTATGAGTAACATCGAACAAAGATTAGGGGGATATAGAAAGGATTAAGTAATTAAAGAAGAAGCTAGCTCTTTTACCGATGCTGTGCTATTGAATCTCTTTCTCAAGGGCTAGTCTAATGCTAAAGGCTGCAAAAGTGGAACTGATAGGATAGTAGTAGCGCATCAACAAGTGCCAACGAGTCACATTGAACCTGAGCAGTCATTCTATTGCCATGGATTCTTTCAACCTAACCACCAGTACTAGATTGTAAGCGTAAGCTATCAGGGCAGCAGAGCTAAAACCAGAAGGGGTCGTTGAATAAGCACAACTAAGCTATCAGGGCAGCAGAGCTAAAACCAGAAGGGGTCGTTGAATAAGCACAACCTATGTATGATCCCCAATTAGGAATTTGGAAATGTATAATGTAACTCCTACCGAAGCGGGGACTCAAGCCCAAGGCATGGATCTGGTTCGAGAAAGGGTAGACGAGGACTTGGTTTAGCCTGAACCCAGTCCTTTGAGGGATCCATAAGTCCTTAAGTGTTGTAACAAAACAAAGAGGCCCTCCTCTACCGACTTATTCATTAAAGCGAGCTCAAGTCTCTCCTTTCAATTTGAAGCAGTCAATCAGGCAGCAAAGACCTATACCTCTTGCCTTCGCCCCTTTCTGGCTGTGAAGAAGAAAGCAAAGAAAGACCCTAGCTGAATTGGAGACAGATTCGGGTCAAAATCCACTCTCAATACCCTTTCTTTCTCTCTTAGACTTTGGTTTGAAGTACGGAATTCATAGTCTGGGAAAACAAAAAGAGACTCATTAGACCTATTAGCAAATGCAAACGTGACGTGAACGGAGAAAGCAAAGACACTTTGTTAGACTCCACAGAAACCACACTTACTTACTTACTTTGGATTCCTTTATGGTTTCATTATCTATCTTACAACCAACTAGCTTCCCTTTTGAGAATCCGGTTCCTCCACCACCCGGAGTAAGGGATCTGCCGCTCATCCAACCAATTGGGATAGATCGAGCATGCGGCGCGAGCGGGTCCTCTTCACCATTTATTGTGGGGCCTTCTACCCGATATGAGATAGGTTGCAGCTATAGTAAGAATTCACACAGGACAAATTGCGTAATTAAGACCTGAAATAGCGAAACACGAGACAGAAAATAGATGTTGAGTATCCACTTATCCACTTAAGTGCTGCCCTATTCTAAGCATCCTATTATGGGGAGTAATCTTCTTCTTGCCCTTGGCCTTAACCGCTTGCCACTTACTTACTTTCGCCAACGGATCCATAGGTATTTTTTGACTCGTATGCGAAAAAGTATAGACGAATCCATCCGATATTTCGAAGGTGAAAGGGAAGACCAAGATCAAAACCAAAGCAATTAATTCGATGATACGGGCACGCCCACGGTTTCGTTTTCTAGCGATCGAGACCTTAACTTACAAGCCGGCTTAAAGGTAGGTGCCTTCTCAGCTACTTGTGTAATCTCATCCTATGTTATGTATGAGGTGCCAGTACTTATAAGTTCTGGCTCTATCCCAAGGTTCAACAAGTTATTAGCTATGATAGGGTTAGAGTGGGGGAGCTCCATTTTCTCTCTCTCGTAGCACCACACGAGTACTCCTCTTATGTCCAGGCAGCAGAACAACGTGAGATCAAAGGTAAGCAGGAGGAACGGCGGATAGGAGACAGCAACCTACCCGCTTCTTTCCATAGGAAGCCTCCATCATCATATTATTCATTCATGTTCGATTCTTCAAGACGTGTGTTATTGTCTTGTCTTGGGTCTTGCAATGGTGGCTCTGGGAGCATATCGATGTTGGGCGTCCTCGTCGAGCAGAGGTTGATCATCGTGTCTTTCCGCGTGAAGACGATCACTTTTGTAGACCAACTTATTACATTCTCGGGTTGAAGAAATTAGAATAAGGGGTTGATGAGGAGCTTTACCCATGGAGCAGTGAAGTTCGAATTGGGAGCATCCCACAGGACAGATGTGGATTGAATGGGACCCACAGGACAGATGTGGATTGAATGGGACAGTCATTAAACAAACAAGCAATGTTGATTACATCAGAAGCCGGTTAGGAAGAAAAGAAATGGGACTATCATCGTACTGAAAGAGCCATTTTACGAAATTAGGCGACACAATAGTGGATCAGAGAAGAGAAGTAAGGTATTTCTGCCCACTCATCTGGATGTTCAAATCGGCATAAACCAACAGCCATATCCACTTGAAACCAAATCCAACTACCGAAGCTTTTGGTGCTGATAGAAAGCGTTCAACCGGCCAGATCTACTGAATCAACAGAGTGGACTAGATCAAGAAAGATCTGAATCCCTATCACGCTCACCAAATGAAACATCCTGACTATCAATGATAATACCCTGACCCCCTTAGAGAAGAACTACTATATACAACATTTCATGATGCCCATAAACCGACGGTGGCTACTTATTTCCTTACTCGTCCATAGGCATACCCTTTGACTACCTTTAACGACAGATACTGCAGATCCAGATACTGTTAGAGCGAGCGTAAGATAGATATTCCAATTCATAACTTCGACCAGATTATTAATCAGCCCTTATATTAAGTAAGAGACCCGAATTTGTAGTAACGCCCTAAAACACGTTGTTAATCCAGTAGCACGACGGTGCGCCTTCGCCCTAAATCTTCAGGTACTATTACCCTCAATCTTATGTATTATTATGATTCTACCGGAGTTGCCTATCCCATTATGAAAGGATGTATTAAAGTAGAGCATTTGCAAGCTATTGCTGATAAGGAAGGTTATCAATCGATACTTTCTGTATGGGTGGGCTGTAAAGGGAAAGTGTTTTCGATGGCAAGAAGAGTAAGTGCTATGCTACTAGTTCAATCCGTTATTCAGGCTATGCTTCTACACTACACAGCGGTATACAAACAATGGGTTCTCTCCTTAATAAGGAATTCCACTAGACTGAAACAAGCTGCTTTCTAATCTACCTCTCCTCTGTAAACAAATATGGAGTATAATCAGTTGGTGTTGGCTTGATTGAATGGGAACGGTCTCAAACCATCCCAAGCTGTCGCCAAATGCTTATAAGCTCTATTAGTCAATACGGAGTTCAATTCATACTGTTTGAGTATTCTAAGCTTGCCCTCGTTCGATTCCTGTCCTAGTTTACTCGGTATCAGGGTTTACTGTTCGGTAAGAATCAGGGTTGACTGTTCCTTAAAGTAGTGGTCCAAGTCGAGTATCCTCTTTTGCTGACAAGTGAAAACACTTTTGCTGCCAGGAAAGTAAGAAAAACACGGGGCCAAGCAACGACGACTAAAGCATTATGTTAGTAGCAGTGAAACGAGTACATAATAACTGGCTTTCTATCTGGTCTTGCCAACATCACCGCTTGCAGAACCAAAAACCAGTACTTTATTATGATCCTGATCAAGATCTTGAAATCACTTCCGCTGCTTACTTGAGAACTCAACTTGATACTACTTTCTATACTTCTCTTGCAACAAACAGTGGGACCTGGACCTGGTAATACTTAACGCTGAAGCCAACCTGTCATTTCTCACTCCCTTAACAGAGACAGCCGCCCTATAAGAGTTGTTGACCCACCCTGCCGTAAAAGACGATAACTCTCCTAATGCTGAAAGCTGGACTTGATCTTGAACTTCAACTTTACTCTGACTAACTTGCTTGCATCGTTCGTGAGTTCATTGCTTGTGTTTGCTTGTTTGAATTGACTTGTGCGTGCCATGCCACCCTGCTCATTATGAAAGGACATAGACGTAGCTCGTTAACGCGAGTTGCCCGGACAGATACAAGACTTGATACGAGAGCATTGCTTTACTCATTTAGAATGTAGTGCTCTACTTTTATAGAAATAGGTAAACTCCAGACTAATAATTCACTCCCTTCTTCCGTCCGTGCTTCTTCCTTGAAGAGTATCCCTTGCCTTCTTCCACTTCTGCTTTTATCGACTAGAAGTCTTAAACGGCGAGCTCCACTTCCCTTCCCGCGACACGCTTGAGAGTTCTCAGATACCTACCCACTGGGTCACTTTTCTCTATATGTGTATATGTGCTTGAACTTCCACTCAAAAGAAAACAGATACTCCACTTTGCACTTGCGCTTGAACCTTGAATTGCACAGCTGCGCTTAATGCGATAACACTGATTGACGAAGGTCTCCTGTCCTGGCAAAGCGACCCTTCTGATCACTTGCGAGACCCTATCCTGACTTTCTACTGAATTAGGTGGCTACCATGGAGGTGACTTTACGGGCGAAGGAGTTTATTGTTACTACATCATTCTATATGTTGCCCTTTCTCCTGCTTGAACACCACCTTTCTAGCTAAAGTCTATAGAAATGCAATCTTACCGAAACTCTGATAAGAATAAGAATAAGGGATCCTAAATAGCAGAGCAAGAGGGTCAAGATGTTAGGCTCAAATGCACTCTAACAGAACTTAAGTCGTTTTCACTACTTACCGTTGAATAAGCATAGAGTCATAGGTCTTACTTGATGTCGTTAGTAGTAGCTTGGCGTATTAAGGCAGGTCAGATTCCGAAGAGAGAAATTAGTATATACTTGACGTTGATGCGCAAGACTCAGTTAAGCAGTAAAATGGAGATGAATGAGTTGCCCCCACAACAATAAGAATGATGATATTGATCCTTGAAAGGGAAGAGAAGAAGATCAGAAGTACTCACGAAAGAGAAAACCCTCCTTAGTAATATACCTTTCGAAGCCCTAGGCTCAAGAGAATCCAATCGTTTTGTTCTGATCAACATAGGGAAGGAATACCCTGACCCTGGAACCGGGGCCATCCCATCCTGGTCTTACCGACTCGGGCCTAAGTGCCACCGACAGCGCTAAAGGAATAAGAATACCGACCTAACCCCATCGATCAAAGAATGTTTGATTTAGCGTAGCGGCTTATTTCTTCCAGAGGTGAACGGACGCTTTCTGCTAACCATAAGACCAGGGGCCCTCCTTCGTTCGATGAAGACAAAGATTGATTGCTAGCAGCTTTTGTTAGGCAGCCGTGACGCATTCCCTTAATCAGTCCAATCAAAAGAAGAGGGTCAAAGGTAAACCAGTGCATCATTTTTGCATCTCTGTACCGACTTTTACATCTTCCTTTCCAAAACAATAAGCTTTCATGAGAGCTTAGAATCGACACCACACCGACCCTCTTTATGGATGCAGACAATCTCTGTCCGGCCCTAGGAAACCTTTGCACGCCTACGTTACCTTTTTTGAGGTGCCTATCTATAGCGTTCTGTATTTAGGCTCATTTAAGTCTGTGAATACAGTGGGACAGGAATAACCAGTATGTACAGAAACTCAAAGAAAGCAAATCACTCTTCTAAATACCAATAAAGAGCCAAATCACTCTTCTAATACCAAGAAAGAGCAAGCTCCACACCCCAATCATAACGTCAAGTCCATAGGAAACTCTAGAATTGCATCGCCCCGGTTTGCTGGCACAGAATCGGGCAGAAAGAATAGAATGCCTATTTATGCAATGCCCTTACTTTACAAGAAGCTTAGATGCTAGAACTCAAACAAGCAATGCAGAGGTTTTTGACTAAGTTCCATATGTATGTGTGTATGTGGATTCCATTCTTGATAGAAAGCAATGGGCTGGCAGTAGTTTGCTTAATCTGACCTTCCTTCGTCTAATGGGTTCGGGCTTTGTAGCGAGGAATCGAGTTGAAGCTATGCCAAGAAATGACTAGAAAGAGGTTCCATTGGTCATTCTTTAGGAGAAACGGAACTAGTGAATTGATAGGATCATTGCTAACCCATTGGCTTTTCATCGAGATCGGGCAGAAGAGGGCATTTGTTATGAATGAAAAGATTCTCCTTTTTGCTCTTCCAATACAAATAATGCGACATATCCTACCTCTTTAGCAAAGGCCTTTTTGATACTCCTCTCCTACAAGGCTCTTGCTTGGTCCTACCAATTGTCTATCCAATTGCTTGAAGCTCTGTAAAAGCGGAAAGGACTTGAAAGTCATCAGTGCCACATTGGCTTGATGCCGAATCCAATACAAGAGCGGATATTCCCCTAAGAAAGGAAATGAACTTACTACATGCTTCCTATACTTGAATCCGGAAATTGACTTACTACATGCTTCCTATACGAGATACCAGCCCTCTTCCTTATAACTAATGGCAATAGCTTATAACCAAGATTAGTGTTGATCCCTGTAAAGAAGAGAGATGGGTTTCAGTCTCACATGCATAGGTGCGTGCCTTATGCCTTGCAGTTGTGAAATAGTCATAACAATGATCTTCTCATCAACCTCCTCTCTATACTGCAGCCAGTGAATAGGAAGATAGATATTTGCCATCCGCAGCATGTACACCTCCTTTATATCACCACCTCTCAATTGCCGTTACTGCCCCCCCAAACTCCCTTCTCTTTGAATCTCGCCAGAACTTATAATAACCGGGAATATCCAATCGGACCTATACCAATAATCTAATGTATTACATAAGAATATTATTATGGAATAGCTTTTCACCCGGAATACAAGGCACGCTATAGGGATAGGATCGGTGAATCTCCGGTTTGCCCAAGATAGTTAGGGTTAGGATCGGTGAATCCCAGTACTTAAGTTCGGGCCACACTCTATCAAATCCATAAGAAGTGGTATCTAACTTACCTGATGGATTGAAAACACTTATAGCAGGGGCTGGAACTATATGCGCTTACCTTCTGGCCCGCTTTTGCTCTATCAATATGTAGACCCGCTCTATCCTGAGCAAAGATCTATCAAACTCTATCCAATCCCTAGCTCTCTTCCTTAGTTGAACTGGAATGTAACTTGCCTATTCCTACCATGGGAATATCTATCTTTCTTTTGTGTGTAATATCTATCTCTCAAATGTGGTATTTTTGTATATTAAGGAACAGGGCTCTCAAATGGTCGACAGCGAAAGCCATCAGGGCGCAAGCAACTTGTATACTTGAACGATGCCCTTTTTCGGCGACGGACAACTTGAGCGATGTCTCTTGTCACATTCATAAGCTAAGCAAGTCTTGCGTACATGCTTTTATACTCATAGGGTATAAGCTTACGTAAAAACATATAGAGTAGCTTCAATCAAAAGTATTACATTGACAGCTCGCTCCGCTTTATGTGCAGCTTGCTTCTTGGATGAACTCTTCTATGAACAATGGGTATATCTTTCTAGGGGATTCATCAGTGTTCACTGCCTGAGCAATCATTCATTAGAGGCAGTTGTCGATTCGGCATGGAATAGCAATAGACTGAGAACCATCCATCTCAATCCTATTGCTATTCTTGATCTCAATCCTCTTGCTATTCTTGTTAAAGGTGAGTCTACCCACAATGCTATTCTTGCTAAAGATGAGGCATGAACTTGTGTAATCACTTGTTTAACATCTTAATCTTTCTTCATATGAGAATTGTTATCCTTCATATGAGAATTGTTATCAGCTGCAAGACCTTTCACTGGGGGTATTTGGCTGTTTTCAATAAGATTAGAAGCGCTGGTCAGAAGGCTTATGGTTATTTCACATTCAAATAAACAGGTACTTGCTGCGGGTCTCACTCTGAATTAACTAAGAAGTATCATCTCACTCTGAATTAACTAAGAAGTATCATTATTTCACAAATAATGTATCTGGCTAATGAATGTGTAGACGCCAAGCTATGAACCGGATCTCCTAGACATTGTAAGGATAGAAATAATGGTTAAGTAGCTCGGCCCTGGAATCTATCTCAAGGAAGCGGACTATGCATTTGGCATCTCTTCCACTTTTTGAATCTGGGCACCCCTGCTCCAATTCCTGTAGCCCTACTGATCATAAACCTAAGGCACAAAGGGCGAGATCCACATGCCATATGTATCAGGATAAGCCCATCTGAGCTGGTAGGAATTTGATCTTTCCTTAGAATTCGAAGCGATGACCAGGGAGCACGAAGATCCCCGCATAGTTTCTCCTACAACATCTATCCGGTCGTACCCTTCCCAAATATGTTTTTTCTTTCTTTCTTTTTGGAACGCTCAATCTATTTATTTCCACAATTGAAGGTTTCAGGGAGGAGACCCTATCTTGAGTGAAGAAAAGACCGGTATTTGATGATTGGCTGAGATAGACTCGTGGTTAGCTTTCTATTATTTTCTATTATTTTCTATTTTCTATTATTTTCTATTTTCTATTACGTGCATTCCGCTTTACCCTTCCTTCTTTAGTGCTGGAACTGGAACTATAACTAGTGACATAGTCTAAGCCATATAGCTTCGATCCTAGACTTTCCTTTGCTGATGGGCACATATACACAGTACAGTGAGTAAGACCTCCCCCCAAAAGATAGTAAGTAGGCCTTTTAGGTATAGCGCGACTCGACTCATCGGGTCTTTAAAAGCATAAGATTGAATCTTCAGTGAACACAAGATGGCACGAAGAAGTAAGCGCTTGTCTAGTAGTGTTTCGTCTGAAAAGTATTGTTTCGGGTGCTCTTGAAGGAGCTGCTGGCGAACTCTCCTTTTTTGACTGGAAACTGGCGCCGAGGAAACTAATACGGGAGAAATATGCTTCTTCCCTTGGTTGTTGACTTGCGAACTTCTTAATTGCTTGTAAAGACACTGAACGCACAAGCACTTCCTCATCTGCTCAAGACTCTCCTCAAAGAATGGAATATCTCTAACCCTAACCCGCCTATAAAGCAAAGGAATGTGATCGCTCACTAATGCGCAAGGGAAGGAAAGGGCTATCGCGGTCAGGTAAACTCAACTTAGCACAACATCTGGTTCTGGTTGCTAGAGTATTGCCCACTTTATCCGTAAGCCGAGTTGACTTGTATCCTTCGATCTACCATTTGTGGATTTGCTTGTTTCTGCTGAAGATTGGAATAGCCACTTGTGTGTGACGAGATACGAGACTTCAGTTTCCGGGAAGCGGGACAATATGTGCAAGTACTTTGAGATCCTGCAGGACAAGAAGTGGAGTGTTTTCATAAGTTCAAGAGCAAAGGTAGAGATGTCATCGACCCGAACTAGACTTAGAGCTAGAGCACCTCTGCTGAGCTTATATTGTAAATGATACTGATTGACTTTCCAGTAGAAAGCTACCACCGTTCTTTCCGATTGTCGGCTTGTATCTACTTAACCGCAGCATGGGCTATCCGACCTCGCTTCGACTTGCACTTAGGTTAATTGCCAACAACACCCTAAACTATACTTGAAAGTTCCTTTACTTCCCGCAACTAATCATGTCCTGCTTGTCCGCAGCTTACTTTCTCCTTAACAGTGAAGAGCTCCATCTTGATCTCATTCTTTACCTTCTTCTGATCTCGTTGATAAAACCAGGGGACAAATCAATAGGAAATGCTATTTGCTTCGAATAATAATGAACTTCTATGAAATGAAAGACTTTCACGGGCGTCCGATATCATTGAGAAATAGAAGAAGTGTTCTCGAACGATTTCCTTCAATTCGCGTATGGAATGAGTCCATAATCCAGCAACAAGTCTCGATCTAAAATAATAAGTGGGTTTTTTGTGTTTCTTTCGGTAGCTTTTTGTGTTTCCAAAGGATAGCTGAATAGCCTTACTCTAGTGGGATGCTAGCGCTTTACTAAGAACATTGCCATGGGGGCAGGGCTTTTCTCGCTTGTTTAGTATGGTGCGCAGGTTTGGAACCGGGCTAGCGCGCAATGGCTTTCTCTGATGTAGGCTTCGCTTCTTCAAGCTTCGCTTGCAGCTTTTCATTTTCATAGGAGTGGGTGCTTGCTGCTCGCTCGCCGTCTACTAAATGAGCCTTCACTGCCCGCTTATCCAAAAAAGACCCTATCTTTAATCTTAAGTAAAGTGAAGTGAACACTTAGTTGGAAGCTTAGCTTTGCTTCCCCTAATTCCGAAAGACAACACAACAATCAAGAGACTTTCCACTCAAAGTATAGGAAAAAGCTTCTCTTTGATAGCGGGGGGTTTCAGAAAGGATCTGCTCGTAGATAGAGACATCAATCAGTGCGGGGGTAGGGGCGGATGTAGCCAAGTGGATCAAGGCAGTGGATTGTGAATCCACCACGCGCGGGTTCAATCCCCGTCGTTCGCCCATCAATAAATAGACCATTTCTTACAGAGACACAAGACAAACAAGACATTTTGATGCAAGTCATCTCGAGGCTTTCAAAAGCTTCCAAGCTATTGGTATCCCATTGAAAGATTCTAGTCCCCTACTTGATTAAAGCACAAATAGAATGGCAGATCATGAATTCAATGAAGTTAGTAATAGAGACCTAACCCTTTTACACTTTCTAGTTAATCATGAATGAAATGAACCCCCAGATGAAGATCAAATCTACCCTCTTACTAAACCATGGGGAGCCCCGAGTCGGTTTACGGACAAATTGATAAGAGGACAACAAGCAAGGTGCTTCAAGCCTTTGTTTAGATTTCCAATCAAGTTCTTTTAGAAGGGGGTAGGTATAATGCAAGCGGGCCAAGTCAAGAAGAGGACGACTTCCTTACTATTCTTTTTGCCCGTAAGCAATACTGGTTGTTTACCGCTCCGTGCATTGTTTTGTTACTCCTATCTTTCCGTGCATTGTTTTGTTACTCTTATCTTATCTATCATATGCGACTTATTGAAATGGGTTGCTCAAGCACTAGATCGTCCTGGTATTTCTCAGTATCGCCCAACTGTTGTTGCTTTAAAAGTATCAAGTAAAGTAGATCGTCCTGGCCCTACACGCACTACTGTTGTAGCAAGAGAAGTGGAAAGTGGAAAAGTGGAGTTGCCAGTAAGGTAGAAAGAAGCTCCTCTACTAACGTTGAAGCACTAAGTACTTTATCAAACAAACAAAGAAAGTCGTTTCATAGATTAGGGTTGACTGTTGCTTGTTTACTTGTTTACATGTTCTTGTGCCTTTGCTTCCTTCTTATGATCATTGAGTGAACCTTTGCTTCCTTCTTATGATCATTGAGTGAACCCTAGTATTCTCATTGAGTGAACCCTAGACGACAGAGGCGGAGTAACTGCTATCTCTATACTTTAAGAACGAACGAACACAGCTAGTCACCGCCGCTATCCATACTTTAAGAACACAGCGATCAGCAACCAGCAAGCAGTAGAGTAATGTCAAGTAAAACAAGACAGGACTGGACTGGATTCGCCAATAGGTACCACAACATCTGATTTTGGAACATCTTGAAGCTTAGCGCCCGTTGCTAGTTGAAGCTAGTGGAATTGAAGAGAGTTCACATCTTCTAATATAGGAGAATAACATAACTTTGGATATACCCTTGATCTTATTTTGTGCTTGTTCCCCGAACTCCACTTTTCGCTAAGGATTTGATGACTCTTTTTAGTTAGTGAGTAAGCGATGTTATTACTCTTTTCTATATAAGGGATAAGGGTAGCCCTATTCCATTCTTTGTACATTAGGGTAGCTCTATTCCATTCTTTCTCTTTTTGTAGGGTTAGCTCTATTCCATTCTTTCCCCGTTGGTGCGCTAACATGTAGTTCTAGTCGTAACATCTAGAGTCAACTCCTCTTTCTTATAGCTAATCACTTATTTCATATCCCACCTGAACTTATAAGTACTGGCCCGCCACGATAAAGACGCACGGAAGAGGTATGTATGCCCAGACCATAAGGAAAGACGAATTGCTCAGATACCAGTGAGTGAGGGAGGCAGAGAACTCTTGCTTCAATCAAGTCAAACAATTCAAAAAGACAAAGCCAGCTGTTCTGTGTATTCTCCTATTCACTATTCTATAGAATAGACACGCCTCAAAAAGAAAGCAAAGGGGAAGTGAAGAAAGCGAGGCTAGTTCTTTCTGTACGTACGTCTTTTGGGCGAGGCTAGTTCTTTCTTTACGTCTTTTTGGCTCAGAGTGTTTTTACTATATTTTATTACCTCTTTAGGAGCATGACAACTATCTACCCTTTACACGAGCATGACTCTATCCTCAAATCCGGAATGATATTCTCTATCTACTCTTTAGGAGCATGACAACTATCTATCCAAATAAGGAATGATATTTCTCTGACTTATTATTGAACTTGTGTCTTAAAGATGACCAAAGGGGAGGAACCAGCACTTCCCCTATAGCAGCTTCGCTCGAGTAGCTTTCTTTCTTAGGCCAAGGAAAGACCAGACAGACCCAACGAAACATTATCTCTACTAGAATTCTTTCGAACATTCTCTCCACTCTAAACTAGAATTCTTTCGAATATCTTCGTTGGAATTGTTCACTCTCTGTGCAGGCCAATGCGTCTTATGGGTTTGATGTGCAAAGGAAGAGGTTTTTGGTTATCCTATCAGCACCGGAACCCAACCAGTTCTACTTTATTCTGTAAATGACGAATGGAAGGTCGATTATAGAATTGAGAGAATTAGCTCTTTCTCTTTGAAGCGAGTAAAGACCAAGTATACAAGTGACAATTTCTTTCTTCGTCGGAAGCGAACACTAATCTCTTTTTCCAGCTTATGATCCTTATCTAGCTTATTCTTTGTTTCTTCGGCTATATCGGATTCCACTCTAACAAGAACAAGATCAGGATCGGATGAAGTTCAAAAGTAAGCCGATTCAGAAAGGACTTGCACGTAAGGAGCCTCAAACAGGACTTCACTCTGGGGACCGGCGCACCACGCTGAAAGAATTGATATAATAAATAGCTTTGTCTATATTTGAGTTATAGAAGAGGATAGGAGAGGTGCTCAAGTAATCCTATATGGAAGCGGAGCCAAATGCTCATCTCACCACTACAAGGGAAAGGTTAGGCTCAAAGTAAGCTATCTATAGTTACCCCCAAACAACAAACAACTTAGAGCAAAAATCCAAAGTGCATCATTGGCATCAGAACAAGAACAAGTGTATCATCGGCATCAGAACAAGCAAGCACAAATGTCAAACCCACCATAACAGAGCTATATGGGTCAATTAGATCTTATGGATCCTGCTCTACTTGGCTCTAATCTTATGGATCCTGCTCTACTTGGCTCTAAATAAAAGAATGAAGCTGGAGAGCAACTTACTATGATTCTGTTTCAACAATACAAAGACTAAGTGCCCCAAGTTCAATGGAATTCCGCATGTCAGGGGAGAAACATCATTTCCTCGCACAGCTTCATCTGTTGCTTTCGTTGCCAATACAAGAACGGGACTTGGAGACTAAGATACAAGTTGTCGCAAACAACACTGAGTATTGTGCCGAACTTTACATATTTAACGCTGAAGAATACCCTCTTTGTGAGTAAACAAATAATTGCATCTTTCTTGCGTCGAGTTAAGCAGTAACTCCACCTAGCTAACGCCACTGACACACTTGTTTTTGCCCCAACTCCACAAACGAAAACGAAGCTTTATGAAGCACTTAAAGAAACAAAAAGAAACAATACTATCAGGGAACTTAGAGCGCTTGCTTATTCTCGAACTACATCTTATGTTGAAACCGATCCTACTCATTTATGGGAGACTTGAAAACTTGACTTTCACTTGCGCCAACAGCTTTCTACTTGACTTCAGCAGTTGATCATGAGCATGAGAGAAATGATATTGAAAAAAACAAATAAAACGGATAATTGCATTGCACTCGAGCAGGAAAAGAATGTTAGCCACAGAGTAGGGGCCTGTCCTATCCGCCTTTAAGGCTGCAACGTAAGTATGAGTCCAGACTATTAATTACCATAGCTCTTGTACTGACTTCTTGCATTATGCATTTAAACACCTTAAGTCTTTAGCAAATTCCAGAATTATAAGTACTGGCCCCTATTCTTTAATCGAGTGTGGGGAATGATAGCAAGGCAGACAGAATCTACAACATCAAATATAGAATGAAATAAAGGAGTGTCGGGCTAATAGTTATACGTTGCTTAGTGAGTTAGAGCCCGAACTTAAGTACTGGTGATACTCAAACTGGTGAATAGAGGGTTTTCATATAGGCCCGATAGCGGCAAGTCATATTCCATATCCGTTAGCGTGGGGCTATTCTGTGTTTGGTTACTCTGCTACTTAATTTCACATTCTTCTTCCTATGCGCGCCAATAAACAAGTCTTCTGGTGCATCATCTCAGAGTGCTCACGGGGTTTTGTACGAGGAGTTAATCATATGTTAATCATATTCATATAAAGTAAGTTAGGGTCGAGTCCTGTAGTCAAAGAATAGAAGACAGAGTATAGAGAGTGAAAGCGGCGAGGCAGGGGAGACCTAGAATAGAGACAGAGAATGCTATCCTTGGAAACAGTAGAGGTAGGTTGATCGAACATTGTATTGAGAGCGGAGGAGGTAAGGAAGGGAATACTTTCACTAGTGAGTCAGAATCAAATATAGTGGCATTGGTTTAAAAGCAAGTAAAGCCCGGTAAGTAGTTAGAGGATCCGAATACGCAGTGGAAGTATTATCAAAAGTAGTTTCATACATAGTTCATTGTTTCATTACGGATTGCTTGACTTCATTCCAATACTGACTTGTTTGATACTGGGTGCACCACATTGTACCCGTATTATACGACTTATTGTTATTACTATGTTAAGTATTCTTAGACTTCTTCTTATTCTCTATATACAAATATCTCTCTATATACAAATATCTATGGGTTGTATTCATATTCTTATTCCTATGCCTGCCGGGTAAGATCCCTTCTCCTTTGTTTCATCCTAACAGCGCTACCTGGAATTCTGCTTTATTGATTTTCTTGTTCAACCGGGATAGTTAATATGGCTAACAAGAATTTGACCAATAGCGATAAGAATCAACACAAAGAAAAGGAAAGACGGCTTTCACTCGGACTTCATAAGACAACAAACAGAAACTGGGAACCTCTGAAACTAATAAAGAATATCAAAACACTGCCAACAACACTTGTTCTTATAAATAGGACTTACCCTACCGATCTCGAACCCGCTCTGCCAGCTGCTCAAGGCTTGCTTTACTTGCTCTCATGCTTTAATTACTTCTTTTTCTTCTCACTCATTTATATGCTTTGCTTGGACCACTTAACGTTTCAAAATACTAAATTGCATCTTTCTTGGGGAGCGTAGAAGAGAATCTTGCAGGATAAGAATGAACTTACGCCTTAACTACTGAGTCTTGCGCAGAAGATCGTATTGCCTCCAACAACCCAGCTTATGATCCTGATCCGATGAAAAACCAATATACTTATATTGTGAGTGAGAGGTAGGCGCCAGGAAGCAGGTAAGCCACAGGACGAGTAGGTCAGCAGCAAAGAAAGCGTAGCTCGGTCTCGCGTTAAAGTAAGAGTATAAGGAATAAGCGCAGCAGGTATAAGTCTAGGTATAAGCTCAACAGAACAAACTGTAGAAGAGAAGGGAAATCAGCTGCAATCGGGCCCTTTTAGTAAGTCGGGGAGTTTCAGAAGACCCCTTAGTCTACCTTTACAGAATGAAACGAGTAAGTAGAAGACTTCAAGTAAGGAAAGTAAGAGTAAACCCAGTGCCAACAAGAATCAAACTAGGAGTTCCACCAGTAAGTAGAAGCCTTCAAGCACCGAGTATACGCTTGTCTCTTAGTTGAGTTGAGAGCCTACTCCTGTTCCTGCCCTGAAGTGAATGGTTGAAGACCAATAGTACTAGTTCTTGAACAGTGGAGAAGCAGACCTGTCCCTTAGTTTGAGTGACTGGACTCAGAATTTAACCCCTTATTAGAATTCTGTTTCATTAAATACCTGATCCGGAGTGGAAGTTAGTAGGAGAGAGATCCCGCTCGAGGAAGAATCAAGTACTTTACTCCTACTTCTGGGGTAGTAACAGAATATAGCACTAGTGAGTAACTGCCTTAACCTCTCTAAGCTTAGTTGGAAGAATCAAACTAACTAGCCAAAGAACCAACCCACTCTAATTAAATAAGTGGACAGGAGCTAGAACTTACTCTAAAGGCTCGGAATGGAACTAGTGCCAATCAGACTTAACCCAGGTAGGAACAGCCTGAAACAAGGTAGTTAAAGAACCAAACAGTGCACCAACAGCCTGAAATCTCTAACTAACAGAACTAGACTATAGCTGCTCAGACTCAAACCAGTGCTAACAGGAATGAAAGTAGGGCAAGCAAGACTAAACCTCGGGAGTCAAGGAATAGAGCTAGTAGGTGGAAGAATGGACACGTTTCCCCAAGAATACAGAATGCAACTACTGGTACTGATGCTAGTGCTACCGATGCTAGGTTTTAAGTATGGGGTAGCTGGTATGGGTATGTCGCTAAGGTAGCTAGTGTAGTTTCATCTGTCTTTGTTGTATTAGTTGACAGAGTAGAGGTTTAGTATAGTAAGTCCATAGCAATAACTGTATTTGTAGCCTAGGAGCCCTAACTGTAATAGTAGTCATAGGTCTTGATTCTAAGCCAGGGGATGGATTAACTCTAAGGTTAGAATTTCACTAAGTAGTAAAAGAATGCAACTATTGGGTCATGGTCTCTATTCTCCGCATCAAGTAGTCTAGTAGTTTCATCCCCTTCATTAGTTGTGGAATCCCCAACTAGTAGTAGTCCAAAGAGTAGATACGAGTCTCCTTCAAGCCTAACTATTGAACTAAGTAGTAAAAGAGACAAGCAACTAAGGCAGGTATAAAAGAAAAGAAGAGGTAGATGAGCAATAGTTCTCGTTGTTCACAGGAGATGTAATAGAGTATTTCTGGACTTGAGTTAGATGAGCCGGGAGTAGTAGTGGAATACCAAACTAGTAGTAGAGTAGTTGGCTCTTATGAAGAAGGAAAGAATCTCGGTTAAGCCAATGTTATTAGGTTCATTCTGTTACTCGAGGGCAGCTTTCTGTATGCCTGGCGTTTAGGGTGCCAGTACTGTTCTTGTTTCATCCCTTGGTTTCATAAGTGGACAAGAATATAAGTAAGGGCAAGCTACTAGGCAAGTAGACAAGCAGACCCTCTCACGCCAACACAAGACTTGGTAAGCTATCACGGGAAACAGAGGAGTAAGAATTCCACTAAGTAGTAAAAGTACTACTCATTATGACACTAAAGCAGAGGTAAAGTAGCCTTAGGGGTATCATAAGAAGCCATAGGTCTAGGAGCAATACAATCAGCCAGATTAATAATCTGCCCTTAAGTTAATGGTCAGACAAATATATCCTTGGTTCATTCTATTACTTACTCGGGTAGTTGACATACTCGTATGGGTAGTTAACTGACTTGGTGGGATTAAAGTAACAATCAAATAAATGAAACAAAAGTGAAAAACGAGTTCCATTTCTCAAGTACCTACTCTGTAGACACCTTTATTAGAATTTGCCAAAAAGAACTATTACTTTCTATAGGATGACAGATAACGGATGAACCAAGGTATTCTGAATCGACAACGAATGAAACTATAGCAACTCTCCCACTCTGCCTGGCTACTGATTCTCTGTAGTGCATTCCTCCTGTCTTCTTTTCTTCCTTTGTATACGTTGCTCGCCTGGTTTACCCTTCAACTAGTAGTAGAGTAGTTTCATCAGTAGTAGTTTACAGAAGAGAAGTAGATGAGCAAAAACAGTATTTGTTGCAAGAGTATATAGTATAGCTGACTTTCATGAGTATATAGTATAGTTGACTCTCCCAATTAATAGTCAAGGGCAGATCTAGATGTTCTTTTTCTTGTTTCATCCTGAGTGGAATCTGTTCTCTCGAATGACGGGTCGTGAAGCTAAGGTATTTCACTATATATTGGTGCTGCCCCAGTTCCAGCCCTTAAGTAATTGGAGTGAGAATTGAACTAAGTAGTTTCATCCCCAACAAGTGGAGTAGTCGGAGTAGTCCAGAGATAAGAGCAATAGTTTAGGCCCTTATACTAAGTTTTGCAGAAGATGTTTTAGCGTGGTTAGTTCCCCTTATATTAAGTCGGCCGAGTATTTCTAAGTTGTAAGTGGGAAATGACTAGAAATCCTGTTCTTATTGAAGTTGCAAGTCCTGCCCTTAAGTCAATGGTGCTAATCCCTAGTTAATCAGTATTTGTTGACAGCTGGTATAGGTGTATAGGGAAGGAAATCCTGTTTTGTTTGAGATAAAGGAGCAGCTGCTGTAAGAGTTGAGTCTAGTCGCCAACTAGTAGTTTCGTAGTTGAATAAGTAGTAGTAGCCAGAGGTATAGCTCTTGAAATAAGTATTAGTTTACCTTATATTAAGTCGGTGGAGGTGAGCGCTAGTAGGAAAGTGAGAATTGCACTCAGGAGTATCGGAATAGAACTAGTAAATCAAAGGATGAAACCAGCGAGTTAAAGAGTGGAGCTAGTGAGGGGAAGAATTGAACTGTACAGACTAAGACTGGATACCTAACTCTACTTTCTTTCTTTTCAGATAGGCTAGTTTACATACTAGTTAGGGTAGTGGACTTACTTGCTTGTTAGGGTGGTTCACTGACTCGGTGGTATAGGCTTGTTTACTTAATAGTTGGGGTGCCAGTGTAAGATAATTACCAGTAGTATACGCTCGGTCATAACCTGTTCCGTAGAGTTCTCTTCTTTTAGATTGGAACTTGTAATTAAATGCACTAGCTTGGTCTAACTACTAAGCTTGGCGGTAATAACCAGTTGGAACTAATTATGTAGTTGCTGACGCCACGAAGACGTTTTCTTGCTTAGCACCCGTTTTCATTGAGAGATAGAGTACTGGGTCGGTTAGTTACCCATATTATCCATTATACCCCGTAGGCTAATTACTCTGTTTCTCACTTTTCAACTAGAGAGTTTTGTAACTACACATCTTATCTTGTCCCGCCGCCTCCTACCTAGTCTACGAGATCAGATTCCAGGATCAGAAGCATCCTTCGCACAACTCGCTAACGGAGCTCACTTGTCTCATGGAATAAAAGAATATAGTACTGCAGGAATTATAAGTCCAGTACTTAAGTTCCTTAGCCCTTTTGAGGAGAGGACAGAAACATCATTAACTCCAACTTCGATTTCAGAACAGGTTGATTGATACCCGGATTTCTCTTTGACCTTGAAATAAGGATAAGCACTTGTTGAGTCAAACTCTTCTCTTGCTATGAGTAAACAAGGAATTCCATTGAAATTGAAAACTCCCCGTAAGCGCACAGCTTATGATCTCGCCGACTCAACTCGCCCTCAAAGAGACGATACTTATTAACTTACCGCTGAGCACAGGACTTGAAGTGAAGAAGTGAAAAGAGCAGATATAATAAGTGGCACAGGAACACCCGGAGTCAGTGGTCAAAGAAGAAAACTGGTAAATCAGCCAAGCAACGGGCCAAGCTACTGCTCCTGTGTTTGTCACCTAATTCATTGCTAAAGGAGCGGGGCCTTCCACTAGTAGTTCCTGACCAAGTCCTGTGTGAACCTGTTTTTGAGTCCTGTGTGAACCTGTCCAAGAGAGAACCTGGCCTGGCCTCTTTTACTTATGTGGATGTGGCGGCGTAGTGACTTAAAGAGACGAGTATGAAGTGCACTGAAGCAAGTCGCTTATCTCACTGGAATTGAAATGTCACTGACCCGTAAGCCGTTGCTATACCGAAACTGACCGAAATCCATTATACCATAAAAAGCACTTGAACTTACCCTGTCCCCTGCCCTTAAGCACTTGTTATTGCCCGAACCTCTGGCTCCGCCTTTATCCTATGCCTTTCCGTAGTCAACTAATTCAATGAAATGATTAACTTCAAGTCGAGTGGCTAACTCAGGCAACTAAGGGCAATCTGTTTAGTTACGACCATAAAACATAAGAACCAAGCCAATACTATACAAGCGACTACTAAGAAAGTGAACCATTATATAAATAAGATAGATAATTCAATAAGAGTAAAGTAATAAGAGTGGTAAGATAGAGATTCCACTTCCATTATGCGGCGCAAGAGAATCCATTTCCGTATTGGTCCCTACAGCAATAAGTCAATTAGTTGCTTGCACTTACTTATATTAAAGCTGCTTGCCTGGATGCAAATATGAGTTCACGAACACAGTAAAGGATCAACCAGCGGTGAGGTTGGAGTTAAGTCTGGTTTCAACAAGGAGTGAGGTTTAAACACTTCTCCAGCAAGTGGTTTTGAATGAGTTTCATCCCGCTAAGCAACTACTAAGTCCTTTTTTAGGCAAGGGGAGAGCAATTCCTAGTTTGTAGTTCAATTCTATGTCTTATACTGGATGCGCTAGGTCTATCCCAATTCATTCCATTCTTCTAGTAATCCACTCCATTCTACCAGTAGACCAGACACGAACTCACTCTATCTTGCAGACCAGACCTTTGCCCTGAACTACCCTACTGATTAGCAGCCCTAGATGGTGTTGTAGACGAGATCAGATCTGAACCTGTGTGGTATGCCAGCGGAGTTCAAAGAGCAAGAGCAAGAGGCGAGAGATTCAAGTTCCCTTCCAGTAGGGGGCGAGTTGAGTCCTGTAGTTGGCGAGAGGGAGGATAGAGATTGGATGTTGAATCAGTTCCATTAGAAAAGATAGAATTCTCGTAGGAATGTCTGGGCTAGGAAAGGTTGACTTGACTTGTTGCGCGTCAGTAATAACTCTGATAGTGATTCAGTGGGTCTAAAGTAAGTCTTGTGTTGGTGCTTATGCAATAGGGTAGTTGTTTCTTGTAGAAGAAGTTGGTGTTGGTGTGAGGGCTTGGTATGGATTTCGTATCAAAAAAGGAAGAATGCTTTATACCACCAGAGGAAAGTTGACTAAAGCTCGTAACAGGGCGAGGAAAGGAACGAGGGAAGAATGCTTTATACCACTAGAGGAAAGGAACGAGCCGACGCCAAATACATATACGAGACATAGGCTGGGGTAGTTGGATTACTAGCTTGTTAGGGTGGAGGTCGGGTGTTTAGAGAGCCTTAAAAGCACTAGTTCCACTCTTTCAACAGGAATGGAATCCTTATCTTACTCTTATTACCCTTGAACGGAGGAAGCTTACTCATTAGCCAGAGAGGAGCAATAGGTATTCTATCAGATAGGAGCAAGAGTTAGATTAGCGGAATGAAGTTCATAGTTTCAAGTTGACATAGGTAAGAGGTAGTTGACAGCAGCTTGTTGAGATGAGCCAAAGGATCGAGATTTGGATTAGTATCGGGTGAAAAATGGAACTAAGTAGTCCAAGAATAAGAATAGAACTCACTTACATCCATCTATGCCAGGTGCTCAATTCCTAGTTTCTAGTTACCCCAGTTGTAGGAAATGTAGTTGCCTGGAATTATAAGTACTGGCCCCTTGCCAGCTTGGTCATTAGTAGTAGCTTGACCCTTTAGCTATTAATTAGTTGCGCGTCAGCTGAAGGTATTGAATTGAACTCCCGAACACAGCACTTGGTCAAGAACGGGAACAGTAGCCAGAGTTAGATTAGATTAGAGCCATAGTTTCTGAGATGAGCAAGAGTTCAGAGTGAGAGGAGCCATTCCATTCTCTATTTGTTATAAGCCAAGTCACTCATAAGTCCTGGTTTGGGGAGCTCTTACCACTCCGCATATAGACTAGTTGCACTCACTTACCTACCGACCCGCACTCCCACTACTATACTACTACCTACTGAGAATGTACCCCATGAGTGGCAGGTTATCCGACCAAAGAGTCAAACCAGTGAGTCCAAGCCTAAAACCAATACCTATTTATTAAGTCTCTCCCGCATCAACTCCAAGGCTATATCTACTCCCAACCAGCCTGAACCTAGCTAAGATCAGAGTGCAACCCACTTGTCCAAGCCTGAAACTAACAAATAGTAATTGAAGAATGGAACTAAGGAATCAAAGCTAGGATCGGTAGCACTGCAGACTAAGAATGCCCCAGCGAAAGTTAGAGAATGAAGCTAACTAGCCAAAGACTGAAACAAGTACTACTTAGACTACAACCACTACTAGACTCGCTAACCGCTTCTATTTCCTATACTAGGCTCGGGTGCTTGTGTGAAGCTATGATCAAATAGATAATATGGGACCAGTACAATAAGATGTTCGACAGGCAGGAGAGGAAGCTAGATGTACTTAAGTACAGTGAAAAACATTCCAACAAGGATGTAATCTTATATAAGAGAAAAGTTTCATCCCTAGTTGAATCCCCTTCATTAGTTGTTTCATCCCCTGTTCCTGGTTCTTGTTCTAGTCTTAATCCCTTGTGTCAGTTGCCAGTAGTTAAGTTCATTGTTGCCAGCAGGGTGAAATGATGAGTTTAGAGTTAGCAGAGATGAGCTAGTATATGCTATTTTGAGTACCCATTCCTTTGCCAAGCAACTACTAATGACCAAGCTAGTGCATTTAATTACAAGTTCAAAAGGTCTTAATTCTCCGATCATCTAGTCAAGTAAGGGTAGAGTTACAGAAAGAGTGAAAGAAGTCAGAAGCAATGGCTAACGTGAGTTCGAACCCACATGGGCTTCTGCAAGGGCTAACGCGAGCTTTGGAACGGAACAAGAAGCAGCAACGGAAATAAGGAACGGAACAAGAAGCAGCAACGGCAATAAGAAAGAAGAGAATACTGAAGTCGTCTAGGGTTCGGAAAGGAAGCAATGCAATGAGTTTACTTAGTTATATAAAGGAAGCAATGCAATGAGTTTACTTAGTTATATCATATCATATGCGTGCGAGATATCTTCTTTTCAATTTCATTCAATTGGCGTCGAGAGAAAGTCTATGGTGTCGGTTAGCCAGAATAGAGCCAGCAGTCATAGGTGAGCTTTGGCAGTTTAGTTAGCTTCGGTGTTTGTTTACTTTCTTCTATCATGGGCAACAGAACTTCCCTTCTTTTTATTGAGGACACAGCAGTAATAAGTGTATTTAGGGGTTTAGCACTGGGCCAACAGTGAGTTCTACCAAGCAACTACAGTGAAAAGAACCAGAGTCCAGAGCAATAACTGTATTTGTTGCCCGAGTTGGATGAGCCGGAGGTATTCTAGAAGAAAGGAGCCAGTTGTCATAGGTATTCTAGTAGCCAGCTGCTTGGCTTGTTTCATTACTAGTTTTATTCCTTCAATTGACTAGCGGGACCTAGTTTAGTCTTCTCTTAAGTTGACAAGTCAAGTAGTAGTAAAGCCAGAACTTCTTAATTGGCCCTTAAGTTAATGGGTACAGTATCAAGTGTAGTTGCCTTACTTAATAATACGAGGTTAGGGTGCTTTTGTTGAATGTGAGCCAGGTTCTTGTGTCATCCGAAGAAGTAGTTAGAAAACCAGGTCTGAAGCAGTGTAGTATCAATGCAAGCCAGGTCTTACTTGCCAGAGCAGTTACGTATCAGTGCAAGCCAGAGTAGAGGTACGCAAGGTAAGCAGTAAAGTAAGAAGTAGAGGCTAGGCCAATAGTAGATGACACTGATTTCATTGCCCGGTAGTCCAGGTAGTCTAGTGTTGAATACCTTCTCTTAGTTAACAGAGGAGAAGTAGATGAGCAATAACTGGATTAGTAGCCTGGGGGGAGTTGGGCAATAAAGAGTACTTGGTTGGTTTGCTACTTGTTGAATACCGTTAGCTGTAGTGACTTCTAGTAGTAGTAGTCCTGGTAGTCTAGGTAGTCTAGTGTTTAATACCGAGTGGAATCCCTTGTTTAGTCTTCTCTTCTGTTTACAAGTTGTAGTCCAGTTGGCCAGAACTTATAATAACCGGTCAATTCTTAAAGGAAATAGAACTAGGGCAGGGGCGGTTCCTAGTATACGAGTAGTCAAGAGGCCCTTATATTAAGTCGCAATAACAGTATTAGTTGCGAGAGGAGCAAGTAGTAGAGTAGTAGAGTAGTTTCAAAGGTGAACACAGGTCTTGGTTTTGAAAGCCCTAAGTGATCCAGTGGAATCTGTATGAGTTTACAGACTTCCCGCAAATAGCCCAATAGTAATCTCATCCCAATAGTAATCTCATATAAGAATGCATTAGACCTTACCACAATTTGTACACTGGTACCTGAGTTAGTTGGTTTCATTAAATACCTAATCCGGCTTGTCTTCTTGTCTCTTACTTTCCTACTTTCTTGTTTAATACCGAGTTCCATCCCCCGTATCATCTGTGTTTATAGTATTAGTTGCACTTATATTAAGTCGGTAGATTAGAGCCCAGTTCAAGGTCGAGTTAGAGTGGAACAGTCGTTATCAAGTCTGGAGTTTCATAGTCCTGTGAACTAGTATATAAGGGCCCTGGAGTTTCATAGTCCTGTGAACTAGTATATAAGGGCCCGGGTTTTAGTGAACGAGTCCACCAAGCAACGACTAATGACCGCCAAGTCACGTATAATGTGATGCTAAAGGGAGCGACGGGATGAGCAACGGTAGTCTAGAATTCAAAAGCAAGACGTTGGGCGTGTAAGTTAGAAACTAGTCCTGTGCTCAGCGGTAGCGAGTTAAACACGGCGTTAGTGAGCTTCAACTTACTAGTGCAATCCTTCTCAGTAGTGATCCAATTCCTTATTCATAAGATAATAGATCTGGATCCAGGGGTTACAGAATACAAGTGAGGAAGAGCAGTCTCATAGGAATGGGTGAAAGGATCCGACGCTAGAATCCCAGTTATTAGATCCATTCCCATCAGTTGTATCTAAATTCTCTGTTCCGAGCTAAGGTCTCATAAGCACCAGCTCCATTCTTGCTGGCACTTGCTCAAGTCTTGTTAGCAGCGGTTTCAGGCTTACACCAACTAGCCCCATTCTGTAACTACTTAGCTCCATGCCAAGACAGCAGGGGCACACATCCGTCTCCCCAGACACCGCTACAGTCTTGCCAGTACCGATTCAAGCCTTGGAATGCGTGGTTGAAGAATGAGTATACCTAGCAACTTATTTAATTACTTACCCATACCGACCAGCTCCACTCTGTAACTACATAGCAACATCCTGCCCAGCACTAGTATCAGACCTTAACTACCCAGAACTTCATCTTATCCTCAACTACTTGCTCCCCGGGCTCTGTAAACAAATACAGATGAAACAAAAGAGAGAGCTTCAATTACAGGTTTACTCGGTGCTTAGGGAAGGGAGTTATCAGATCTTCTATGCGTTGAAATCTTTTCCTACAAGATTCTGTTTCCGCGCTAAAATCTATTCCCGTTTTATCGGCTAATGCGAGTTGACCGTTTGACTTGACTTCAGCGTTAAGTCATGCCAGGTCCAGTCAGCAAAGCAAAGGGAAGGTACAGAACAAAAGTACAAATGTATACTACTTGATTTATTGACTACTTGCTTAATAAGGCTCCTATCTCTTTGTGAAATTAAGTGTTCTCGAGTTGAGAGTGAGGAGTTATAGTCAATACAGGCACCAGAGTGAAGTCTTCTAATTAGAACTTATGATTAGAGTATATGCTCTTTTTAGTACCCAGATTATGGTATCCACTATACAGGCACCTGAGTGAGGAGTGAAATGAAATAAAGGAGACGGCTCTCACTGCGGTCATTGAGTGGAATTCTGACTTGACTGCTTGGCTCTTATCTTTGATGCTTGGGGTTGGGAACCACTACTCGGTTTGTTTGACCTTGCCAGTCCGTCCTTTATTACCCACTGACTCTAGCCTTAACTGCGTAGCCATATCTTCTGACCTTAACCCTTACTTGATACTTAATTAGGCTCAACTCGACCTCAACTACACTTGAGGAACCGCGGTCTACTGACTCTAAAGCTCTAACACCTGAACTTAAGTACTGGCCCTTTGCTTCCACTCCCCCAAACAGGACTTGCCCCAACACATGGAATTCACCCGGATCTTTATAAGGGTTCTGATCAGCAATCCTCCTGCTGCTTCAGGTCCTATTTATTATCCCTTCTTTTGCCGAAACTTCAAATAAGGGAACAACGAATAAGGGGCTTGATTGAAGTTAAGAATTTCTTTCATTTAATCTTGTCTTGCGCAGGCAGAAAAGAATAGAAATGGGACTCTCCATCTCGCCTAGCTGTAAAGAAAGTAGGGACCTAGCTTAACGCTTCATAATTTATTGAATCTCTCTGGCAAACTACGGAAAGGGAATCCATCGAAGACCCTGATTACCGAATTACTATATCTAACACTCCTATCTGCTTTTGCCGACCTAAACTCCCTATTTCCTACTCTGGGGAAAGCTTCCTCACTAGCGCCAACACCAATAGACTTTCCAGCTCCTTCTTATGATAAAGCTTATGTTCCTAATAAAGCTTCTTCTTTTGCCCCTTCACCCTCTCGAACAGGATATTCTTATGCTCACTTTTGAACTGCTTCATCTATATACGAGGAAACTCATTCACTTTCTTCACCGACGACACTGTAAACTGTAAACCGTACTAAAACTCTGACATCTGACTTTGAAAAGCCCACTCTCTGCTCTGGTCGACTTCCCACTTGCAGAACGTCTAGAGGATGACCTCCCGTAAGCACCGAGTAAACCAGTCATTTTCACTCAAAAGTGCCGAGCCGAGTCAAGCGGTAAAACTAATACTGAATTTTCTCTTTCTTACGCAGAAGTTAGTCATTCAGACCTTATTGCAGGAAAAGATTGGAATGAAGTCTCTCGAGCACGTGGTCTAGAAATAGGTAAGGTGCTGAAAGCGTTACCTTTATTCTTTTTATCTAGTCGATTCAACCCGAACTCAACTCTATGAACCGCATGCTGTTAATTTGAGATTGGATTATGATCCTGATATAGCAGCTGAGCTGGTGATTCTCGAACTTCATCCTTCTTAAACTTGTGTTAGCGCGCATTATGTTGTAGGGCCCAGTACCACTTTATGATTACCCGCTTGCAGATGATTAACTTGATCTTTCTTCCTTTCTTCCATAACCTTAAGCGCCTTGATCTTTCTTCCTTTCTTCCATAACCTTAAGCGCATGGTGGGGCTAAGCATTCTTATTCTTGTCTTGATACGACTGTTCATCCGCCAAGTCCTTTGTTTGTGTAGCGCTAAAGGAGCGGTCGATGCAAATGGCTCTCTTCTCTTCTTGCCCGAGAACTATTCTTTATTAACCAACAAACCCGACTTACTACATAAACCAACAAACCTGACTTACTACATAAAAGAAAGTGACCCGAACGAAACTTGACTGACCACTTCGCTTGCAGCTTCATATGATATGTATTCATCTCCTGATCCTGTAGTATGTTTAAGGGTCCGGTCCCTCGCACTGTTTCTTTCAAATGCTTCTAATGCTTCTAATGCTACTGCTTCAAATACTGTTTCCAATCTAGATCTCGCTTCTTATATCGTTGCCAACTCTATAACTGTAACAGCCCATTCTTTTGCTTCCTCTCGCACAGCTCTATCTTCTAACCCAGAACTAGACTTTCTATCTTCCTTCGCTTCTCAAGCCCGCTCACTTACGTGAAAAACTTGACTTGCAGAGTAGATTTGATACGTAACTTGAACTCGGTTCGTCGCCAACAACACCTTTATGCTTTCCTGCTCCAGCTACTTATTCACTTGTTATATATCTAGGCTATCTCTTATCCTCTGATCTTATTCTCTCGTTGACTTGAAGTTCATACTGTCTGTTCAGAATTGCAGATGACCTGACACCAAGCATTCCGGTGGGCATGAATTCTCAAAGGGAGGGACTAAACATGCGGCTTCAACATATGATTACACTCGAACAGAAAGAGACTATACTTTAGTACACCTTGCATGAAATTCCTTACTATCTGTTTTAAGGCTTGAACACTAGATGGAGAGCGCCGAGTAAACCCAATAATTAATACCTTCTTTCTTGCTAGAACTGGAACTCTACTTGAATCTAGAACTTCACTTTCCACTTTGGAGCTGGCTCGTAACCAACACTCGAAACCGACCTTTCAAAGTAAAGAATTGGATCTATCTCTTGCAGTTAGCGCCCTTGCTCGTTCTCGACTACTGGAGTATTCTTGACTTCCTTCCTGTTTCTACTCAATCCTCTGATCTTATAGTAGTAGCTTGTTGAACTAGACTATCTTCTTGCCTCAACATTAGCAGAATCCTTCTGGCCCTAGTAAAGATGCTGGGCGAGGAAAGTATACCCTATATTTCTTGGTATCGATGAAACCCAAACTTCTGGTCGTTTAAGCCATATTCCACTCTTATTATTAAAAGAAAGCGAAATTCCCTATCCTGTATCCGGATGTTCTATGGCATTTATACTCTAATCTTTATGGTTCCCTTGCCGACTGATCTTATCTTAGTCGTTAGTAGTTGCTTGTGGGGCAGGAAATGGAACAGACAACAACTCCTTAGTCTCCTGTCTTATTCCTACCCTGAGTCTCCTAGCTAGCACACAAGCTAACTCCAATCGCCCTTGTTTGTTTGTTTAATTGAATCTCACTGACAACTAAAGTAACCTCCCTCCTCTCCGGACTACAGGCTTTAAGAACAAATAGGCACCGAACACACACAGGACTTGTCTATTAGATTAATGACTATCGGAGTAGTATCATGAGCTAGGTATGAGAGTTCTATTACTATATGAGTGGTAGTGGTAAGTCACTAACTAGTTAACTTATTTCTTTCCAACCATGTAGTGTTCCTTCTTTACCAACCCATGTAGTGTTCCTTCTTTACCAACCCATGTTTTCTTTCTCGCCAATAAACCTATAAAGTATGAATTGCCCTCCTTCTCGCCAACCAGCTTAAGTGCTCTATTCTTCAATTCTGTATTTCTTTATATCTAAGATAAATAAAAGAGAATGTACTCGTTGTCCTGTAATCGTGTACAGAGTCATTCTAGTGCCCCGCCTAGGTATGATAGATCTAGGTAACTCACCCACCCAGTGCTTCTTATCTCTAAAGTCAGAATGAGACTCAAAGGTCGGAATCCGAGGAATTAGCCAGGTATTATGGAATCGGGTAACTCCCCATAATCAGGTAACTCACCATACAGGTACTGGTGTATCTGGCTCTACTCTTTGCTCTCCAAACTCTTTCTTGTTGGTTGGTGGCTTCCTTAGCAGCTGGTCAAAAGAAAGATATGTAAACAAGCTCTCCTGTTGTAACTAAAGACTTGGATCAATCAACGGGGCATATAGAAATCTACTTTTCTAGCTAAGAAGGTCAGTAGATAAATGGGATACAAGAGACTTATGTTTCTCATCTTTGTAGCACAAAATGATTAGCCCATGCGAATGCGGGGAGCCACTAAAGAAACCTGCTATTGAACTGTTTTAGCTAGATTCCTTTTACCCCATGCCCACAAATAGAGAATAAACAAAGCTGGAAGATGATAACATTGTCATTAATGGTTTCAACTCTGATTCTATCTCTTGGCACTTACATAGTCCCTTTCGCAGTATGGTATTTCTAGAAAAAGGAAAAAGGTAACTCAGAAAGGCAGGTGAGTGATGAGAAACTTCTCTCTAAGTCTTCTAGCGCTATGAGGGAAAGGGAAGGTTTTTTTCTTGTGATCGAGTTATGCCACAGATCTTGCTCTGACTGAGCCTACCGAGACACTGCACTGACGAGACACGTGCTGTTTTTCGCTCTTTCCCTATGGTTTGATCTGATCGCCATGGCGTCGTCGAAGTGAACAATCCCTCGTTGTTGAAGTTAGTTTGCTATATTGCTTGCCAGGTGTTGAACCGCTCCTTTAGCGCTTTAACTCCAGGAGTTATTACAACTTATAAACAAGTCCTTCTTTTGAGTCCTGGGGTACCACCTTATGCTCTGATTCTTATTGTTTGAAGTTCCGCTCTGAATCTTAGTTGCTCCCGAAGCCTACTATGTTACAGGTGCTGGGTCCTGTTCGTGAAGGATCCTTGTATCAATTTTGAGCAAAGACAATCTTTCCCTGATTGATTTAGTTCTGGATCCACGACTTCCAAGTTTAGCAGATCTCGAGAGTGTGATCCAGACGTATGTGGTAAGAATTGAGATTGTCCGTCATGTCTGCCAGTTCAGGGACGGTGATTGGGGCAGTTCTAGTCCAGCCCGCCCTTAAGGCATGGTCAAATATGGGTTTGTTTTTTCATTATCCTTTTGAAAGCCGTGGCATCGTAATTCTCGACTTAGGCTGATATAGGCTTTATTTGGATTGGAGGTAAAGAGTGGGCAACTCGCCTTTCATCTTCCAGACATACTTTTTTGTGACCAGACTCGGCTTGGGGATTCCTTAATAAAGGGGAGCTTTTCCTTTTCTCTTGGTTTTGTCATATAACACTAGTTGGTAACTTCTTTTTCCTTTCTTTCTCATAGGTCCTTTGCTTTAGGAGATTCCTTTTCATGTTTTTGGGTTTTCACATTCCTAACATTTCGAATCGCTGTTCCATAATAAGGGGATTTCCGTCATAATGTCTACTTTTCACTCCAAGCAAGACCCTGAGCAGATAATCCTTTCGCATAAGTGATGCTTCAATGTGTCTTAAGGTGGTAAGTAAGCATTCTTCCTCATATAATGCTTTGGTTTCTGAATTACCCTACAAGAACACTTCCCCTCCAAAACACTTCGAAGGGCTGGCTTTTTTGCGAATCAGATCAGGGCTGCGCCTGCTTTACACACCCGTGTTAGGAAAGCATTACCGCAATGCAATCATCATTTACAGAAATGGCATTACCAATTGTATAGGAAACCCCTCCAGTAGCGATTTTCATGAATAACCTAGAGTAAACTTACCAGACTCAAACCTAGTAGTGTAAACATACATCATTAACAGTTGCATTACTGCCAATGCTATGACTTCAATGTCTGAACATAGCAGGTGGGTAAGGGTTCTCCAAATCTTATTGGAGCGATTCTCCATTCTATAGAATTCACCAGATACACCACTATGTATCCCCTTGACTATCGGCAATATCAGACTGAAGAAGAAGAAGCGCTCCACTATGGCCGATTCCATAGTTAGTTTGTCATAGCTCCCTGCAAACAAGGGAAGAATGTAAGGTTGGAGTAAGCTCTTTTCGAACAGGTTCCTTCGGTAAAGAGGGATCCAAAGCCTTTTCACTGAAACGAATCGTTGATTGCTGGTAAGCCTGAAGCTTTGAGACGGCTGATGTCGGTATTGTGTAGGTGTGAGTCACGGGGCCTGAGCCTCCACATTCTAAAAGGAGAAAAGGGGTTGTTTATTAAATACCTTCGAGGGAAGCCTATCAAATACAGAAGAAGCGTCGCAGCATTTCATTAGTTCTGCGCCCATAGCTCCTTAGTTAGGTTCTGATGCAACTAAAAAGAAGAAACCTAGGAACTACATTTGAGAATAAGAAGCATTTCCGGGGCTTCCTACTTTGATGGACAAAAGAAAGGGCGAAAGTCAAAGCTGAAGAGGGTCGTTTTCATCACCTTACAATCCTTTGAGAATAGGAACTTGATCAAAAAAGAATATGTATTCGGCCACCACGTTCTGTGGGGCTTTCAGAGGTTAGGTAGCAGTAGGAGCAGTGGGCGGTTTACCTTTCTACCCTAGAGGTAAATTAATGCATCTATAGGTATTAATATTTCATTACTTTGATTCTCTTGACCTCTTCCTCTCGTTGGTAACTACAAACTTATGTATTGTCATGTGTTTTGCTTAGGGGCTTATTCCGCGCTGTGTACGGATTGATTATCTGTCTGTTCGAGTGTCATCGTATCTAGAAGCTGTGCTGTCCTTAGCAGAGCTATTAAGTAGAAAGTAAGGAGGGAGTAGTTCTATTGTAGAAAGGAGGGAGTAGTTCTATTGTAGAAAGTAAGTAAGTAGTGCAAAAGGAAGCAGTTAGAGCAGTTTCCGTATCCAGAGTTTTGTTCGGAGCAGGTGAAAACAAACAGGACTCCGCTTAAGCGCTAAGGTACGATTCGATTGATTATATCCTTATGAAGTCAACTGCCCTAGCTCCCTTTCATAGAGAATGGGCTTGTCCCGCTTGCTTCTGCTCCTTCAGTTGATCATGAAACTCCACTATATGAATTCCATTATTGATTTCGAGCACCAGGTAAAGTAGCAAAAGATCCATGCATAGTAAGGATCATCAGCAGTGCAATTCCATTCTTCAATTCATACTTGGAAGGTTCAATTCCACTCTTATACTATCCGTAAGCGCAATTCCTTCACCCGCAATTCCTTCACCCTATTAACTAAAACGAAACTTGACACTGGTGATTCTCTCTATGATGACACTCATTGTCCCGTTTACCGCTGACTTTGACAACACGCTTAAGAAGCACGGACTCCACTGGGCTAGATCCACTAGACAAGCGTAACTCTGACTTTCCACACAGCTACTTGGGCATGAGATGAGGCTTCTTCTCTCGTTGCAACACACGGATTCACCTCATTGTCTTAGCGAAACCACGGATACTCGACTGGCACTTAAATTCCACCCCAGCAAAGCAAGATTCTTACCATAACCCGGATCCAGCTACTAATCTAGCTTCTTTACCATATACCATATATATTCTATGCAAACCATATATATTCTATGCAAGACTAAAACAAAAGCTTTCTCTATTACATGTTATGTGTTTGTAGTAGTGACTTGGCCGCTACCGCAAGCTTGCTTTCATAATTGACTCTGAAACTTGATACTTTGACTGCTCTGCTTTAGCTGTAGGGCGAGATACTCCACGAGCTCCGTAAGCGCTTCACCTATAGTATAGAAATGCAGAATATTACCAGTGTTCCTATACAAGTAAAAGACTCAACAAGAATGGAAGATATTGCACTAAATATAGAATTGATTAAAAACACTGCTTTCCATTCCGAACCGGACTTGGAATCGACTGCTGGCTCTATCAAAACTGCTGGCTCAACAAGCTACCTTCCTAAACGCTTACATTACTTCATAAGAGATGTAGTCATCCAAATAGAATATAGGCTGAAATAAGCATTAGAAGAAGGGTAAGGGGCATTTGACTATGATCGAGCCTGCCACGAACACAGGCAAAAGGGCATACAAAGGTCTGGGTCTCCTGGCTTTCTTAACACAGGCAAAAGGACATACAAAGGTCTGGTCTCCTGGCTTTCTTTTCTTTTCTCTTGCTTTTATTATGCCTTTCCTTTTTCTATCAAAAAACCTGACATCAATGCCAATGCCCTGTGAGCGCTCATAAATACTACTTTTCCTCGCCTTGGACATGCAGATAATCACTAATTGAGCTATATCCTTTTGATCGGTTTGCCCCGTCGCATGCTTATGTCCGGAACTAATACCTAGGCTAGGCTGCGCGTGATAAAGCTCCTAATGCCGTGACTTATGTGCTGAGCTCCTAATGCCGTGACTTATGTGCTGACTTACTTACAGCGGTCGAACATCCGTGGTCATAGCAGGGATGGATGCTCTAAATATCATCTAGTGGATTTTGCTGTTCTGCCAAGTTTCCACCCACTTAAGCAGTCTTTCCAGTAAAGGCTGGTTTCGAGGTATATTATAGGGCCGCTATTGAGCCTTCTCTCTTTCTCCGAAATGGAAACGAAGGTATTGTTAATTCTTTGATCTATATCGATTATCTATGGATCCCGGGCAGTTACCCTTTGAGTATTTCTAATCGAATCTGAACAACGGACTGCGCTTCTCTTTTCACATGAAAAACCTTGGGCACATGACCCTATTTTCTGAGTCACCCACTTTTCCCGAATCTTATAGCTATGGCTCGTCTGTCTGATCAAAAGATAGCTGATACTTAACTAGAATGGAATGTAAAGTATGGTAAAGATGATGGTGAGCTATGTAAAATCCCACTCTATATAGTCAAATCCCACTAGATATTCTATAGAATTCTATATACGACTTGTGGGCAGCCGGGTGTACCTACGACTTGTGGGCAGCCGGGTGTACCTAAAGCTAACTAACTATGACTCGCCCTTGTTCGCTTTTTCTTTTGATTAAGTTTGCATCACTGTCGAACTATATACTCTCGTCTCATAGTGGGCGCAAGCCAGTCACCAGAAACCACGCCTGCATAAATAGGTAGTTTTAGGAGAAACCACGCCTGCATAAATAGGTAGTTTTAGGACTAATACTGCCTTATCTCCCAATTCCCACTCTATGTTTATACATAAGAATCCAAAGTTCTATTTCATTATTGTCTCATCGACAGTAACTATACCCTTCGAGAACTATCACCTCAGTGAAGGAGTGAGTCTACCATGGCCTATATTCACTAGTGGGATGACCGGGCCTATATTCACTAGTGGGATGACCTGGTATTCGTATCCGTTGTAACTGATCTTATGTCCAATGAAACCCACCCTTAAAGAGACTTAATTCAGTGGACGTAGAGCGTGAAACTCGTCGTGGACGTAGAGCGTGAAACTCGTCTTGTCACAGATCCATGGTCTACTCTTTCAGAGCCTCGGGAAAAGCCATTAACCAATCTACATTCCGACCGATATACACGTTGGGAGGTCTACCACGAAAAGAGAGTTCTTACGCAAACGCAATTATTAAGTAAGCTAAACGAAATGGTTGAGAAAAATACTTATTTATATACCAGAGTTTGGACTGATTCTCCTGTTGGTACGAAAGTCAACTGCTCTCTGTCTCTTTTTGGACTTGATTTTCGAAAGAAGGTGAATGCTTCCGTATTGAGAAATCTCATTAGAAAGCAACTAAGGCCCATCCGCTTATGCACACGAGCTAGGCTATTTTCATAGCATACATCGGGGCAGGCTAAGGCTATTTTCATAGCATACATCGGGGCAGGCTAAATGGAAAACCTTATCCGCCACATCAACAGGTACCGCTAGAGCCACCGATACATAAATCGTAACGGAAGCTGCAACAACAACCACATAAACCGAGAATTGTCCTATGGTTACTCTTCTCCACTCGCTCCACTTGCCGGTCGATGTTGTTAACAGGTCTTCTATGGTTTCCGGGGGAAATATGCTCTCCTTCGTTCAATTGGATTCGGCGCTTATAATCTGCCGCTCCAACAAAATGAAAAGGATGTGCAAAATGTCCTCATTCATTATAGGAATGCACCTACTCCTATCTGTCCCAAAGCGACTTCCTTGAAAAAGCCTACTTCACTAAATACATTTCCTAAGAAGAAAGAATCCTACCGACCTTACTACAACTAAACCACCAGGAAAGCCGAAATGACTATATAATGATATATGTGCATTCCGTAAGGCTAACAACTCATTCTCGAACAGGAAAAGCAAGGACCTCATCTACCGCATCAAATGGAATATATTAAGGAAGTGCTTAAGTAGTTTCTTCTTTCACTTCACTTTGCTTAGTTGCCGGTTATTAGAAGTTCCAGCCGCTCTCTCTTTATCCGGATTAATAAGTTCATTCGCAAGGAAAGAAAATCTATCTAATCGAAGTATAGGGCCTAAGAAGGGTTCTTGACTTTCTGTGTAAGAGCCCTGCGGGGAAGCCCCATAAGGTAATATTAACCAACCGCCCTCAAAAGTTCTACTAAAGCAAGACTACCAGAGTGAAGGAGGCAGAATCATCAGCATTAGATTACACGCCTTGCATTGGAGATGAGAGCTTAAAGCGAAGGGAACTACTTTCTATGAATAATAAATGCTTGCAGCTACAAGCGAAGGGAACGAGCTTTCCATGAGTAAGAAATGCTTGCAGCTACAAGTTACCATCCTTTACTTTAGATGGTCGACGAACTCAACTGAACTCGGTATGCATCCTACCTTACATAACTCGAGGAAGACGTGTCACACGATAGGATAGACTTTCTATTGTGTGTATTAACATATAAGATATGGAGTCAGTCTGGTAGGCCCAAGCAACGTCGGAGGAAGGACTTCTTGTTGGTGGGTGGGACTTATGGTGTGTTAAGTATCGGTGTAGGGGGGTTTTTGGAGATAGTCTAACCTGAAATTACCACTCATCTTCCGAACGCCCGAAAGAAGGCTGCTTGAAAAGAAAGAGCAGTTTTCAGTAAGTTAAAGAAGACGAACCCACCAAGAATAGGTGAATTTCTCGGTAGGTAGAGGCTCCAGTACTTATAATTCCAAGAAGCTCATAACAGTTTTCTCAATTCGGAGGGTACTTACAAGACCTCAATTTCAGCCAGGAAAGAAAGGGATTTCTTCAACTTCAACTAAACAATATGGCTTTCTACAAGTGACGCTGGAGAGCTGCTGCCCTGCCTTTCTATAGTGGGTAATTTCAATATACCAAGGGCGCCCTTTGTTCAATTGTTATCTCGCGGAGTCTGTAATTGGTAATCCACTCAACGTCTTCTCTCAGGTGGATAATTTGTGCATTTCTTTTCCTTTATTACAGGATCAGTAGCTAAAGAATCAAAGTCAGAAGCGGGAGACCTAGAGATAGTAGGGGCAGGCTATGATCAAGTACGGGCAGCCTTGTCGACAGATGGGAATAGGAGTCCAGTACTTATAATTCCAGCAGGGCAAGAGCCATTTTTCCGTCTGCCTCGTCAATAGTTTTCGCAATGGGGATTCCACTTGGTTTTGTATCTGAACAGATTGATAGCAAACGAGGCGCAAATCCTCTATGGGTAAAAGGACATATCTTCCTGTATACTTACCTCTCTTTCGAGTCCTCTCTCTTTCTTCCATCATTGTTCTGTATGCTGTTTGATTGGAACCGGCTTTGGAGGGAATAGGGGGAGGCGCATTTACATAAAAAAAGCCTTCGAAGCTATTTGTCAAAAGCATGGTATTCGTCGTCCTTTGACCGCACCATATGAACCTCAACAGGTGGGTTTGTTTGCCGAAAGAAAGAAACGAACGAACAATCCTGCAAATGGCACATAGTATGTTGAAAGGTAGAAACATGTGGCACATAGTATGTTGAAAGGTAGAAACATGCTTTGGGCCGAAGCCGTTGCTTGTGCGATGTACTTGTGGAATCCGTGCCCCAAATCCCATTGGCATAAAAAACCAAAATAGGGATGGAGTGGGCGTAGGCTTACCTAATTGCCTTTATGATAGTATGGTCAAAACTCTGCGGTCGGCCATCAAAGTCTAAGTAATATGGATAAGGCTATAAGTGGGTCCCTTTTCTTCCCATTATCTTCTATATCCAACCACATGCCAACGATGGATGCTTATTATCTTCTAGATTGATTCTATATTATATCCAACCACATGCCAACATATCCAACCACATGCCAACGAGAGAAACAATGCTATTTAGCACGTTCGTTGCTTATTATCATATCATCGGAAGTATTACCTTGCTCGATGGCCAAGGCACGTTACAGCAGTCAATGACTCGTTACAAAGGAAGGTTCGATAGAGAGCCATCGAATATCCGTCACGGGACTCCACTATTTTGTGGTTCTTTATTTTCACAGCCCTAATTCTATTCCCCTCCTTTTTCATCCGTTCAAATACTTAGCTCCCATTCTTTATCACCAGGTCGGTTTTCCTCCTAACGGTCTATTAGCTTACAGGTCGCTCTGGAGTCGCTCGCCGCCTCTTTCTTTCTTTTGTTTCCGTCCTATTGCTCTTTCACTTTTTTCTTACCTTGTGATTAGCTCCCCTTATTCTAAGGAATCAAAACCAGCTATCTTGAGTATTGACACATACCTTAATAAAGGGTTCATCCTTCGCCTCTCTGAAATTCGCTTTAGCCTTAACCACTGACCCTTGTTACTTACCTTCGAATATACTCCTAGTTAGAGCAAGTCATACGATATATATGAAATAGATTAATATATATATGATTCAGATTCTTTTCTTCTTATATGATTCAGATTCTTTTCTTCTACGTTAGCCTTATGGACACCGGAAGCCTCAGCCCGCCTCCGTTCCTGAAATGAGAGCCAAGCTAAGGAATCAAATATATACATTCATTTTAGGCGTCGTTCCAAATATATACATTCATTTTAGGCGTCGTTCATTGAATGAGCAGAGCAGCCATTCCTTTTCTTTGAAGGTCCCTTAACACATTTTCGTAAAGATAGCAACATTCGATCCACAATATATGTTTATTCCGAATCGACTTAAAGATAAAATGAGGACTAAGGGTCTATATAGGTGTTGCCAGGACCCACGAAATAGATGAATCATCTTCTTTCTGTTCATATCGATATAAATTCCATTAGTTTAGTAAAACTCTTCTATTTCGAAGAATCTTCATTTTTCCATATTTGGGGAATAGAGATTCAACCTCGATTACAAGTAGCAGGGGCTCCCAAAAGTACAATAGTCAGTATTTCTCCATCCAAATACATCCAAATGGGGTAAAGAACCGCTTAGATAGAATCTATTTTCGTGGAGGTAACCGGGGGAACTAGAAAGCGTTAGCGGGGATAGATAAACCACTCCCTCTAATACATCCTTTTTTATTGAATTTACCCATTAACTTAAGGGCAAGCTCAATGAAGGAAAATAGAAGTAACAGGAGAAAATGTCAAATAAGTCTATTTCCATACAAAGCAGCTCTCTGGAACATGAAGCACCTGTTTCCATAGATGAGGTTTCTCTTTCAATAGGAATGAAGGATGTAGTTGTAGCATTGTTTCGCTATTTTGAACTTCCTATTTTGTTTGCCAGATCCATAACCCGGGGGGACGGGGACTTGGTTATAATTAGTAAGAACTCCCTATTTCATAGCTGCCGCACCCCGAACTTATAAGTACTGGCGTCGTTGCTTGGCCCATCTTCTTTCTTTCCAGCTTTAAGGCACGACAGGATCAGCTGGGGCTTCCGCAACAAAAACCCCTCCCTACTAGACGCGAAACATCGCATCCATCAGACCTACTGACACAGACCAAATACCAATATCTAAAAGCCTTTGATCCTGTCTCTTGTACAACTTTTTTTCAATGGAGGAAAGGCTACTTATGATTTGGCCCTGCTGTGGTATAACCTTGTGAACCAGACTTCCTACTTTAGTTGCTTTTTCGCAATTGATAGTTTGATGAACAGATCAATCACTCCTAAATGCGGCCCTTCTAAACTAGTAGATACAAAACCATGCTACCGTAACAAAGAATAGAATAATGAAGTAAAAAAGAATACCCAAAAAGTCTGTTTGAAGGCCCCCAGGTGCGATAACTCTAAGGGAGGAGACTGATTAATTGCCCAAACCACTATCCCTTAGTATAAAGCATTGAATGAAAGGTGGGATGCCGTAGCTTTCAGAGATGGGGTCGTTGAATCCTGGTATATAGAATATCTAGTCTCACCCCACTTACCATTATTGTTGACTCAACCGGGAGTTCCGGATATTATCTTAGGAATCCAATTCATTAACAGCAGGCTTAGTCTCTCTATGGATTCTATAACACCCGGCTAGGGATTCTCAGTTGCCTTTCTAGCATCGATTACAAATTCAATTGGCTTAAAGGTATAGCAATTAGCATATAACTCTTTTCCTTTTTTCCTTTCGTCGACTATTAGACCTGCAGCAATCCAAACCTAAAGGCGTCGAGTCAGGAGTGCGTTTGCTCTATTCTTTTACGTAATCAAAAAGGTGGTTAGAACAAATTCTCCTTTATTAGCTAGTCGAAGATGGTTCACCTGGAACTTACATCCTATGAAGATTCCTTAAGCCAAGCATTTCATGACTTTAGATGCATGCCTAGCGCTTTCTAGAATCGTTTTCTTAGATACCGAATCAACTGTCTTAGACTTGACTAAAGAGATCGAACTCTCTAGATTGTATCTCCACTTTCTCGAAAGCTTGCTCCAAGTGATTCCCTCGAGAGAGCTTGCAAGTCCAAGATCAGGTCTTCTCTTTCTATGTCGGCGACATAGCTGCTAGCTTTACTTCCTGCTGCGGGAACTGGAACTCATTGCATTGGCATCTGGATTTGATTCGGATTGTTGTGGGGTCCAATTCAAGCTAGAATCACTTTTGGCAATACAGCCCGGAATAGGGAGGGAAAGCCATTAAGTCAGTGGGGCATGAAACAGTAAATAAGCTCCTTGCGGCGAATCTTCTCTTAGTTAGAAAGAATAGGTTAGATGGAACTCTTGTAGCATGGTATGCCGGTCAGAGAATAAGCGTATTCAGAATAGTTTCTAGGAACTTTCCAAAGCAAAGGATTCTACTTTTCTCAGGATGGAAAGAAATACGAAATAAAGTCAACTTTCAAGCAAAAGCAGTAATGCCCTCTCCCCTTTGGTCGGCTGTGTCCAAGTGAAGTTCAACTCGGGAATGAAGCAGATAGGTCTCCGTTAAGCAGATAGGTCTCAGTCGAAGGCATGAAGCGATGGATTCTATGGAAGAATATTCTGTGATCGCCAGCTGGGTCAATATCTAATAGGGGAAGTACACTAGTGCGTGGCTTTCCAACTTCTAAAGGTGCGGAGCGAGAGCAGAAGCTATGGAATCGAAGAGAAGGATTCTAGCCAGTTCTTTTCTTGTTCTCCGAGGGTTAATCAGTGCTTACAATATCCTTTATGGTTTTAACTCCACTATCATTGTTTACCTCAGCCTTGTTGTTGAAAGGAGCCGAGCCCGAAACCCTTCTTATTATTAACATGTTGTGGACGAGGCTTCTTTCGTTTCATAAAACAGTGAGTGATAGTAATTGGGCTTGGCAACCTTTAAAGGGAACGAACCCCATGTTCCAGGTAGCCCATAAGCTTCTCTTTTTCAAAGCAGCGTCAAATCCTTTCATTTCCAAGTATAGGGTCGATAAAAGAAAGAATAAGAAATAGGCAATAGAAGAACTAGACCAATCCCAGCTATCCTATCCTTTTTCCAGTTCAATGAAAGGCTCGCAGAGCATAAGAGTCTATTCTCAAATTGGATGAGTTGAACCGGATACAGAAGAGTTTCACTTTTAGCAGAAGGCCAGAGTCTCTTGGCTAAAGGAGGGAGACCGCAATATCAAAGACTTCCACGCTACACTAAAAGAAAGAAGGGCAAGGAAAGGAAGACTCTACGGAGAATCAAGGATGAGAGTAGAACTATACAACGTGTAGAAGCCTACATCAAAAGAAAGAAATTATAAGTACTGGACTCCCCACTTTCTTAATCTAGTGGGCCAATTACTATAAGTTCAGAGTTAGGGCCTCTATAATATAAGCCGGTGTAGCTTCTTTCTTCTTGGAATTGGCAGTCGCTTTAGCAGCTTCAGGCCCGTGCATATCTTTCACTAGTTGGGGCTTAGCTCTCAAATGTTATTGCCTGCCTCATTGTAGAGAAACTATGTGACTTCTTTATATTAGTGAAAGGCGTTGGCTCCATCCATCCGAACTTTCGAATGATTGCTGCACCTCTTTCCAAGTTATGAAATCAGTTTGTTATAGAAAGCTAGGTTTACCTAAGGATTGGTTTTCTCGCTCAGTGTCATCGTTCCGATGATCGATCACCTGAAGGTAAGGATACTTAAGTGAAATATCTTGCATTCCAATCTTGCCTATTATGTTTCTCACTTTCCACTGCGTATGTAGATATCCTATACTTTCTGCGGATTAAAGGCTTTCATTGACGGACCGGACTACGTAGCTTGGCGGAATTAATAAGTCTGGTGATTTGAAATCGAAAAGAGCAAAAGGCGATTATAGGCATCCTCACTATGCAAGTGAAAGAGCGAGCTCCTTATTACCCGAGTATCATAATATGAAAGAGCGATCTCCTTATTACCCGAGTATCATCATATTTGACGCTACTTGATCATTTTCTGGGATAACAGTAAGTCTTCTCACCAATAGGGATCCGGATGAGATTGATTGGTCCCCTTCCTTGGGTCTGTGTCCAGCTACTAGGTCAATGAAGACAGAATCCGGGCTAGCTCTCTCAGTCCCATTCCTGATCAAATAACATGAAAAAGAAAGCTACGAAGAATGAATAGAAGGAAGCCTAGACTTAATAATTCCCCGAAACGGCAAGCCATGCTTCAAGCGTTGTCAGTCGGGATCTAATTGATTGCTAAACGGAAGGAACGATCTCTGTCGAATATTCTCATTCTTAATGAAAAACAAACCCTAGCTCTCTTCGTTTGGACTGGATTCCTGCCCGATCCTATTGTAAGACTGTGATCCTTGGTTATTACTGGGCCAATCAACTAGGTCGGTAGTGAGTTATGAGCAAGTCAAGTAGGGAAAGGGCCTCAATAGCCTATAGACTCCAACTTAATAGGATGGGAAATCAAGGCCGAGCTGCGACGCAAGGCGAGTGGCCGACTCTCTTATTTCTCAGTTTCTCGGGGGATAAAAGAATTCTTATTATTGGCACAACACCACTACGGGCTACTTCTTCTCTTGAAACAGTTCTAACAGCATACTTAATTCACTCACTCCTCTCCCTACTTACTCTTTTCTTTCGCCAACACTAGGAATTGAACTTGCCTTTATTATAAGTTGTCAACCAGTAAAGTCAAAAGATCATTGAAGAACAGAACTTTCACTGTCAACCGAAACTAGAACTACGGATGAAGAATCGTTTGCTGCTGACTTGAGAACTAAACCTGATCCAGCAGATGATCTTGTAACTAAGTATGGGCCTTATCCCGCTTCGGCATCTGATATGGTTCCTACTCCAGATGTTGTTCCTACTCAAGATCTTGATTAGGCTTATTCTTTTGAACTGCTCTAACAGATGCCTTTCCTTACTAAACAGGCACCCCAAGAGATTATCGTAGACTTATTAGGGTGGGGCAGGGCATCAAAGCCAGTACCTTATCTAGCAAATTATCCATCTTTGGCAACAGATCTTGAAACAGCTGAGGATAAAGATCCCGATCAACCTCTTTTCTTAGCACCCACTTATTCCTAGCTAGGTGTACCATCCTCAACTTAAACGAAACTTGATACTGGACACTTACTATAGGGCTGTCTCTTTGAACTCAGGCTCATATACCGCCAAGCTACTACTAGACTAGATCAGAGTTTAGGTAAAGTAGATGTATTCTTATACCCTCTTTCATTACCGAGTCCTTTCTTTTGGAGTCCTATATTATACCATTTCTTTGATACCTGAATTCGGCTCCTCTAACTCTTCAAGAAGGAAGATATGATTTAGCGGATGCTGTGGAAAGAGAATCGGCAGGATCAAGTTAGTCAGCAACAATCTGATCCTATAACTTGACTTTGGATTCTGATCCTAGAACTGGACTTGTGGCCAGGTGGTATAGAACCGAGTCAAACCTAACTGGAGTCTTTATTGGTTAGGCGAACTTACAATAAGGGAACAACGAATAAGGGGCTCGCGTAGTCTAGTTTCATCTTTATTTGTTGACAACCGGATACTAGAATACTCATACTTATATTCCTCAAAATACTAAGACCAGTTATAACCAAGTCCTGTATATAGGAACTCCATTTGATACTTGACACTTACTATAAGGGCAGAAGTATATGATAAAGATCTCTACTCTTAACCTCGAACAGAAAGAGGCGACTCGAACTCTCCTAATGCAACAAAGTGAACCATTGGATTGGGGTCCCGGCTGATAGTGTGACTTTGTAGTTGTAGTTATCCTCTAGTATAGATATCTTGCATTAGTTACTAAGTAAACTGGGCGAGTTGCTTGTTGGCCGTTGCTTGTTCCTTCCTCTACATAATAGTTGCTTCCTTCTCTTTGCCTTTCTTTGTCTTCTTATGTTAGAGCTAGTCCGACTGTTAGGAGTTAGTTCCATGAGTTCCATTCTTACTTTCATACTTTCTAGTAGAGGTATACCGAATTCCATTAATAGGAGCCATCAAGAGTTCAATGTGAGTATCCTTCAGCCCGAACTTAAGTACTGGTTCTAAAGTCACCATTAAGTGTATCTGTCTTTCAGTAGAGTGATGGCAACGACTAGGCAAGCAACTAAACTACAAGTAACTGTAGTAGTGAGTTCCAAAGGAGTATGTATTATAGTATAGTACCCATTAACCTAAGGAGAATCTATACCTCGACTCAAAGAAAGAAACCAAAAAGGAAGAATTCCACTCCAAGATCGGAAACAGAAAAAAGTGGACTTAACTCGAACAAGACTTATAGTAATTACTTTCAGCACCTGACTTTGAGGTTTCATTCTTTCTTATGGTTTTATTACGATGTGGAATCCGGCTATCATCCCTTAGTTCCCTACTTCACACATGGGTTATACTACACTACAATAGTTGCTTGTCTCTTACTTGCCTACTTTTGAGTAGAATTCTTAGTTTCAGTAAAGAGCACTAGGCATAGAACAAGTCAATACCCTAAATACCTTTTGTCGAACAGTATTAATTAAGTCGCACCCGAAACTTACTAGAAGGGAACAACGAATAAGGGCAGATTATTCTGGCTCGAACCATCCTTGAAGACGAAACGAGCTCTAATACTGGGAGTTCTCGTTCTCTCCTCTGCGTGTGACCTCTTCAACCATCTTTGAATGCCATTTGAAGCAGGTTTGATCTATTCCTAGCTTATTTCCCATTAAACTACATAAGTGATGTTCTAGTTAATTTCTTCCTAACATATTGATGGTTCGCGAAACAAGCTAGTTTATTGTTTAGTATATAACTACTCGGTAATCAACAGAGATTCAATGATTTGTGTTTCCCAAGAGAGTCAACTGTGTTCAAGCGTCAGGCGCTCCACTTTCTTCGGCAGTAATAAACGAGTCCTGTCTTCCGCTTCTGTGCTTAAGTAAGTTACAAGAAGGTATAGATCCTATCCAGGTAAGGATCATATTACTCAATATATTCATTATTATTCTGATATAGTGTAACTCCAAGTAATAAGTCATAATTGTATCTCTAAAGTCTTCTTTTCCTGTTCCACTTTCATCTTTGTTGTCAACGAAATAAAGACAAAGGTAATTATAGCATCACAGTGCATAAATTGATGTTTGAGTAGCCTTGGCCCCAACAAGTCTAGTTTTGGATGTCTTTACTTATCTCTATCATTGGTGCTCTCAAGATTCAATTGAATTCAGAACAAAACTTGGATGTGAAATGAGAACTTACTACTTTATTAGGGCCGGAAAGGATCCTCCATTCATAATGATTGCACTCGCACAGCATTGACAAGAAATGTAGTAGCCCAAAGAATAAGCTTACAAGAATCAATCCTTTCCCTTACCTCAGATCACATTAGCACTTGAGCTCATCACCATTTTGGGGAGAAGAAAGAAACAAGGCGGTTGTGCGAGGTGCATCTATAAAAATGGACCACATGGATTTTCCGGGACTAATGGTAATCAATAAGAAAGGGCTTGTTTCGGGCTTCTTCCTAAAGATATATTTGGCCTGAAGACTCTCACAACTCCTACCTATTATTTATCAAAAGAAACGAGGAGTACAGTCAAGCAGAGATGGAAAGTATGGAGCCTAACCTTAGCACAGGAAAAGCTCTCTTGAAAGAAGGGATTTGGGGAGGATACATCCATACAAAACAGGAGAAAGAAGGTGGGGACTTCACTTTGCTCAACAGGAGAAGGAGAAGGTAATATATGGGACTCTCCTTTGCTCCAATAAAGTACTATCTATGCCAAGCAGAACTCTATCGCCAGACTTACGAATGAAGAAGATCTATGTACAATTCCATTGATCTATGTACAATTCCATTCTTCAAGCAAGCAACAGAACAAACAATAGAGTAATAGGCACAAGCAATGGAAGAAACAAGTGAACTAGAAGCAAGGGCAAGATAGAAGTCAAGTACCAGAGTAATGAGTTCGCCAAACGTTGTGCTAACAGTAGCTTTAAGAGCAAGTCAACAAACAACGGAAAAAGCAACTACTACAGCTTGTTCTGTGTTTTTACTAGAATCAAAGTATGGAACGCTAGAGTAGTTTCTATTTGCCTATGAATCGAATGCGACGCTTAGCCCACTACATGGTTGCTTTCAAGCCTTAATGAAACAAGGAGAAGCAATGGAGTGAAGAAACAGAACGAGCAAGTGTACGAGAGGAAGCCCTTCCCTCTAAAGCAATACTATAACTCGCTGACGGACAACATTCAGTCGCTGCCGCTCTTTAACTCGCTACCGCTTATATTCCTACTTATGTCATTTCAGAGGGACAATATGCTTATATGCCAATCTATTCAATGCGGGAATCCTACCTTCTACTTTCATCCGACCTTTGATTTCTTAGGTAAGTCAGTTTCCAGAGTTGGATCCGGTAGGTAAGTCAGTTTCCAGAGTTGGATCCGGAGCTCCAATTAAAGCCATGAAACAAGTCGCCGGCAAATCAAGGAACTAGCACGCACAATTCACAGAGTAATAAGCCTTTGCACAATTAGCTTATGATCTCGATGATGCTACTAAGAATCTATTGTCAAGAGGTAAACATACAGACAAGTAACTACTAAATAAATCAATGTTGTACTTTTGCTGTAGCTTCTGGAACATCTACATCTTATTTGTGAACATCTTGAAGCTCTGCTCTACCCGAACCAGTACCTAATACGGATTGGATTCTTTTTCGCTATTCCGTTGTACTAACGCAGACTTTCTTAATAGAGTTCTAACATGAGTTTTAGTATGCATCTCTCCTATAGCGTATCGAACTTGTGAAAAGCTACCAACCTGTGCCGAGCTAGCAAACGGTAAAACATCAAAGAAAAGCAACCAGCTAACGACGCCCTATCTCCTATCTATAGTGCTATAGTGAAGATGCTTGCTAAAGCAGAGAGAGAGAGAGAGTTCTTTTTCGGTGGAGAGTCGGGAGTCAGCAGTGGTTGTTGACTTTCTTATAGAATTTAGAGACAACTCCATATATTGATATACAATACAATGAAAAGTAGTTTGGAAAGAGCTAACCCCGAGAGTAAGCAGTTGTTTTTCTTTCCGTAAGCCTTAAACGACGAAGCAACTTAGAACCTTTATCTTAAAGTCACTGTAGAAGTGGAAGTAGGTGCATGATTAAGTTGGGCTTTTGTTGTATCAAGGTGTCGTGGACGTGGAGAGAAAAGAAAAGTGACTCACTGACCTTACCCTTACGTGCAACTCCAAGCAAACTCCATTAGCACCGTATCAAGCATCTAATCTTTGACTTTCTCCATCTCTGCTAACCAGGCAATACTTAACGCTTCAATGGAAATAGACGAAACTGACTTAGATATCGCTTCTCTTTATCCACTTTCCACTTCTATTCCATAAACAAAAGTAAGGTGTTGCTATTAGCAGAGTAACATATGGGTTCAACGACCGGAAATAGAGGTTGGATACCAGAGTGTTTGGCGCTTGGACTGTCTACGAGATCAGGATCTTAAGATGTAGTTCAATCTGAATCCGCAGTGCTCAAATAAGTTGCTGTAGTAGCTCCTTGTGGGAGAGTTTCATCCAAGTTTCAAGAAGCCGAATGCTCATATCTACACGGAGCGGTCACACCATCTCTCTCTTTCATTGAAGACCCGAAAAGCAGTTGGAAATACATTAGTTGATCCGATAAGTGGGTTTGATAGGTAGATTCCCACATGAGAGGAGTTTCCCCCCGATGCTAAAAGGTATACTTTATGTGACCTTAACGAATAGCCTTATGAACAGGGCGTGGAATCGTAGAGAGAGTTGATTGTGTTTACAGGAACATAAGCATAAGAATCATTCTGGTTCCCCCGCTTCCCTATTATAGATATTGGTAACCACCCGAGTACTAAGAAATGCCATTCCATTCCTATATGCGCTATATTTATACCCTTAATGAAGTCAGAGAAATCCTAAGCGAGGTATCGATTATAAGCCAGTACTTATAATTTCTGGACTCCCACCCAAGGATACTATACTTCAGGACAGATGCGCTTGAGAAGGCAATAAAAGGGGTGTTGGTTAAAGGCAAGAAGGCAGATTTAGTGTTGGTTAAGGCAGGGGCAACTCCACTGTATTCATTCTCCATTCCTACTACACTTCAACAATAGGCGAACTAAACTCTCACAGCCTCCGATCCAGATAAAGCAAAGCATCTTTTGATCTCTCTGGCTTTCCTCGAACTCTCTCGAACTCTATCTACTTTAACTACACTTCCCACTTCAAAGAATGTAATCTATGCTTTTGTCGCAGTTGATTGGAAGACATAGCTCGGAAGGGACTCTCAAGGCGGTACCAGTACTTATAAGTTCAGGCAACTTAGAAAGGCGGGCAAGGCCTAGAACACAACTGGAATTAGAAACAAGTCCTGTGTTCGGCGGCAGTGAGCTTACTTCAAACAAAAACCCTTTGACTTTCTTTCATTCTTAAAGTATTATGGGGCCCCTCGGTAGACTCTCCGTGTTTTCATTGCAACCAGCTAGTGTAGAGCACATGGTTGGTTGGCTATGATAGAGGCAAGGCAATTCCCCGTTTCGGGTTGAATTCTTTGACTACTGACACAGGACACTGACGCGCTACAGTTGTACTTCATTTCATTAACGAGTTCAGATCCTTTGCCAACTAGTATACGAGTAGTCCAGAGTGAACCTGCTTGTGGCCCCAACGAGTAGTTTCGTAGTCCTGTTGAATCAACGAACACTATGAAACCACCAAGAAGAAGAATTCCACTCAAGCAGGAAAAGTGGACATAGGAGTATATCGGTAAGGTAAGTAAACTATAGGAGTTTCTCAAGTGTGAAGTAACTTCTATGAAATGAATGGCAAATCCTCTCAAGTATAAGGAAGGAGCTACGGTGGCACTGAACCAACTCACTACTCGGTTAAGGCTTTAACACCTAATTAACGTGAGCTGTGCTAACTTACTATTTCTTTTATTGGAGCCTTAGTAAGAGAGTTTGTGGCAGCAGAAGAAGTTAGGGAGGAAAGATCGGAAGCAGTTTCAAGAGCGGGATAATAAGCAGTGTCAAAGTTCGCAACAAGCGGTTCTTCACCTCACAAGGGAGTTAGGGTCTTCAAGTTCCCCTCAAAGAGAGGCCCTTATTGTAAGTTCGCTAAGCAAAAAGAGAGAGAAAGAATTGTGCTTTACTGAAGAAGAAACTGCTGAAGCTAGTGCTGTGCGAGGAGAGTCTCCAAGATAAGGTTCTTGGCGGTGCCCCGAAAGTGGACTTATTGTGTTTGTGCCATTGTCAGCAACCGGTTTTGAATGGAGAGTTCCAGCAGAATAGATATCTTCAAAAGGATCATAACCAGAAACTTGATTTGAAACAGGAGCAGGAGCTATAGTTTAGCGTTAGTATAGTATCATTAAGAAATCCATTAGTCAGGGTATCTGTGTTTGTTGGCGCAAGTTCCCTGAAAGTAGAGTGAAGTTCGCCTAGTTCGAATGTTGTCTAGGAAAGGTGCTTGGCTTGGGTGTGGGCAATAATCAAGTTAGGTGGTTTGGTGATTGGCAAAAGTCTACGAAGGAATTCCGCTATGTGAGTTTTCATCGGATTAAGAAGCAAACTGTGCTAGTGCTGTCATTGTATCAAGAAGAAGCCGAATATGTAATGTAGCAGGAGGATATTCTGCAGGATCATAAACATAAGCTGGAGTCGAATCTTCATCTTAGTATCAAGAAGGAATTGATTCCTAAGCTGGAGAAATCCGTTCCAGTTCCAGTGGATGGAAGATGATTCTCAAGTTTCAAGGACAGTTAAAGATGAAAGTAGAGTTCCAGAAAAAAGTAAAGGATCAGGCGCTTTCGGGTTCAAGTCAGAATCTAGTTCCGGCGCATTGGGGCAGAAGATAGTACTGGCCTTGAAGCGCTAAGCTAAGTGAATCAGTAAATTATTAAGTTGCCGGGTGTTGTCGATGAGATCCGTTATGTTATGTTCGACACTTTACTTCATTTTCATTCAGGTGCAGTATAGCTTTCTTTTCATTCTTGGATTTGAATTGATTTACTACTTTCACTCTTTGTTGACTCTAAGGAAGAAAGATGAAATGCATGTGTTTGAGATCTGAAGCTGTATCGGGGTCATGGTCCGGAAAGAAAGCTGTTTCAAGGTAAGGGTAAATGAACTCTGTAGCGCTAAGAGAAAGAGATTACGACTACTTATCATTCTCTATACGCAAGAAAAAAAGATTCAATTGGATAGCCTCTGGACTACTTGCTACCCTTGCTTCAGTCACACCGCTCACTAACGGGAGCTCTAAGGATTTCATGAATTCTTTGAAAGGTCGGGAATAGAATATGGATCGGGATTTTCAGAGAAAGATGGGTAAGTTAGAGTTTCCTCGTATAGCAAGTAAGTGTCCGGGATAGTTGTTGAATGAAGATAAACTGCTGAAGCTAAGGCAAAGAGTTCTGTGTTCCAGTTTCAGTGTCATTTGATTATGATGATAAGTAAAGTGATTATGATGAATAAGTAAAGGAAAGGGGTTGTGGACAATAATCTCTTATTTCTCCTAGGCAAATAAAGTATCGTTTTTCAACTTGTTGTTAATGCGCTCCGATGGTATCGTTTTTCAACTTGTTGTTAATCAAAGTCAAGTGCATCAGGGAGAGTTGTTGACGGAAAAGAAGTTTACAGTTCCAGGTTAAAGGAAATGGAGAATTATGTTTCACCTGGTTTCCTCGTCGCTTACAGAGTCAAACATTCAAATCACCACTATACCGCGCTATAGTATTTCTATAGCTTTATGGTTTAGAGCACTCGGTTGTTGGCTACATAATTCTATAATACTAATAATCTAGGTGGGGACCCAGAATGATCCTGCTCTTCGAACTGCTTTATACCCTTATTTATCATCTAAAGACCTATGTTCAACTCATTTTATATTATAGGAATCTATTTATTCATTCGAAAAGAGGGAGAGTCGATTCTTATTAAAGTAATACACCCGAAACTTACAATCCACTAGTAAGCCCTTGCTGGTTCATAAGATCTGATTGCCCTCACTCGTATTGAAGAACCAACAACTGAAGATACTCGACTTGGACCACTACTTAGGGCTGTAAACCAAGATTGAGAGGCGGGCTCAACACAATCACCTGTTGGAGTTGGAGCTTAAAAGCCAATATGAGATTATCCCGCTGTAGCTTTATATCTTGCTTCCCAAACGCGTTACTTTCCTTTAGAACTGCTGAGTTGATTATGGAATTGAATGTAGTGCACCACTAAAAGAATCAAGTAACGAAAAACACTTATTACTCAGCTACTGTTGGCTCGACAAGCAAGGGCGAATAGTGGAATAGAGTATGGTCTATAAGCGGGTAATACTCGATAGATTCTAAGTAGCTTGCTTGGGGCCTTTTGCGTTACTTCCTAACTCGACCGGAAAACAGCTCTTTCAACCTTTGCTTTGCTCCTAAGAGCTGTGGCTGTAACACTGACTTCTAAGAAAGAAATCACTGCTGATAAGAATCCAAGAAATAGTAAAGAATGCAAAAGGGACAGTTCCGTTTTCAAAGTAAGCATCTGGGTTTGCAAATACAGATGTGAGATAAAGGAGTCTCGGACTTAAACCCTTACTGAGAAGACTGAAACAAGAGATCAGAGCTAAAGTAGTTAGTAGAAGTATTTGTATCGGTATTAGACGTTAACTCATTACTAGAAATAAGTATTTGTATTGGTATTCAATGACTTGGCCAACTTGCTCATAACAGGAGCTAAACCGTTATAGTCAATTGGAAACCTATATCTTGAGCGTTAGTAGTGACTTGCAATTACTTAAGGGCTTACTTAGTTGTTTGTCGACTTGCCTAGTTGCTTGGCCCCTTGAAGACCCGCTAACAGGATACTTCACTCTCACAGGAACTCGTATTCAATGGCCTCTGATCTTGAAACAGCGGAAATTCCATACTCAAAGAATTAGGCTCATCTACTTCTATCTGCAACTTACAATAAAGTCTTGCCTCCATCTCATCTAACTCAAGCAACTATACCTTTCCATTGAATCTAACTCAAGCAACTATACCTCTATGGCTCTCTTCTCTGATTAAAGCAAGGCAAAGCAGACCCAGAAAGCAGTCCAGCTGTAGTTCTTACAACAGTCTTTCTTATTCTATGTGGAAATTCACGTATTCCGTATGTACATGTTCCTGCGGCTCGGATTGGTATGATTGTTTATATCGCTACGGCTAGAAACACTTTCTTGTTCCTTCCTATGAGAAAAAGCATCCTATTTCTCTTCGCTCTTCCTGAACCGGTATAGAAATTAGTGCGGATGTTCTTTACCTTAGTTACTGGGGGGTTTCGTGGAAGACCTATGTGGGGCACCTTTTGGGTGTGGGATGCTAGTTTCACTTCTTTATTCATCTCGTTCCTTATTTACCTGGTTCCTATGCCCATTTCAATCTTGTCTAACTTTGAGAACTTCCCCTTCGAAACCTGTATCTTGTTTGTTCTGGAAACACGTCTTCCTATTCAATCTTTTATCGAATCCCCCTTTAACGGAAGAAATAGAAGCTCGAGAAAAGGAATACCAAACCAAACCTAGTTAACTCGCTGAGTCTTTTTGCATCCATGGCTGAATGGTGAAAGCGACCAACTAACCATTGCATTGGTAAAAAAGAATATAGAGGGTTCGATTCCTGCTGGATCCACTTGGCACGTTTAGTTCAATTGCTGCTCACGAAATTGTGACATATAGCTCGCCCTTATAGCTTATGGGGAACTTTCATTCGCTCAACACTCGTTCTTCACTCGCTAGAGAAAGAAAAAGGGACGGGACAGAAAATACCGCTTAGAGATCTATACTAGACTATCTTAGAGATCTATACTATACTAGACTATACAACCTATACAAGACTCTTGTGGAGAGAAATCTAGACTATACTATAGATATACGAGACTATACTCTTGTGGAGATCAAATCCGTCTCAGCAGGAAAAAAAGGGGAAGTTTAGAGACGGAATTCCTATATAAGAATAGAGGAGATAGTGTGGGGTGAAGTAAAGATCACTCTAGCAATATAGACCGGCTTCCCATTCATTCTTGTATAAGAATGCTTTTCGGCTGGTCAATAGGGTGCTTTTTCTTCGGTACTGTATAGAGAGAGGCGCTGTAATAGGCGCGCTTAGCTAACGAATCAAAACCTTGGTCCGCTTTCATTGGTCTAGCCCGGTCATTGCTTATCCATTTCTTATCTATCGGTGAATTGGGGGCAAGAGTGCTTGAAGAGAGAGCTACCCCAAGGAGGAGCTGTAGTAGCGGCCGGCACATAGTTGTCTTTGTCTCCTAGGCTAAAGCAACTGTACAACAGGCAATGTTATCCGCGATGCCTCGCTGCATGGAATGTTATTGACTCTTCCTAGGGGCTCTGGAATAGAAGAATTGGTTAAGCGCCAAGCGTATACTAGTGGAATCCTGGCCAAGTAACTAATAACCAACCTTTCATCCTAGTTGTCAACTCGAGAATAAACTGAATTGGCTGCCGCTCTTCCAAAACTCCAGTCAAACTCTTATCTTAGTTCCATAAGGTATGCAGTGAAGCAAGTAGCCATCCAAGCCATCAGGTCAGTAAGATTTCCAAGAAAGGGAAGTTTCCAGTACTTATAAGTTCAGGTCTCTTTAGAACCTTGATTCAAAGCAAGTAAGAAGAATACCAGGACAATTAGTTCCATATCTAGCCCAGCACATAGGTGTGTTATCGACCCTAACTCTCCTTTCTTCATCGCCGCACCTTTCGTTGATACCTGCCCTCGTCCTGAACTTCACCCAGCTTTCAACTTCTTCTTTACCTGATTATCTAACAGCTTCCTTACCATCCGATTCAGCATCCTCTATTGAAACAGCAGATTATGGAGCCTCCTCCTTACCTGATCTAGCTTCTGCTGGAACTCCACTTTAATAACAAACTATCATAAACACGCGCACCCGAAACAAAACAATAAGTGACTTTACTTCCAGCTTAAGATCTTTGATACTTTTCTTTCCTCCAACAGCCGATTCTTAAGTAGACTTTTTTCCTTGCAATGGAACTACACTTGCAGAAGCAAACGTTGCAGTGTACTTACTTTTATATCCATATCATGTGCTACAAAGTCATAATGGAATTGATTAACAAGTCCTTTCTTTTTTCGTTGTATCGGCGGTAGTTAGTTATGGAGTAAGCAGTGAGTTTGTGTCAGCAAAGTAAGGAGTAAGCTGTATATGAGCTACTAACGCTTTAAACTCATAACGTTTCAAAGTAGCTCCGTTAGCGCCCAAAGAGACAGCTATAGTTTCTCTTTTAAGTTTAGCTGTTTTGGAAAGTGGGAAGTAACCCCCTAGGCTAATAATTATGCTTGAGTGGAAGTCTTATGCAACTTACATATCCGCCACTCGAAACAGTACTTACAGTTAAGGCTCTGGACCACTACCTGGACTTTAGCCAACTCCTTGAATAGCTTCCCTTTCCTTACAAACAAACAGCATTGGTTCCTTTATTTCTTATGAGACTCCTTTAAGTAAACAAACTACTGTGGAAATCAACTACTCGCTTGAAACTTACTAGAAGGGCAGATTTTGCATCTGGCTAGAAGGGCAGATTATTAATCTGGCTAGTCGGCTTAACTGTACTCCTGATTTCTGACTTAATTGGCGAGCAATTATGTATTCTGGCTTACTTAATTGGCTAGATCCATCCCTCTTGTCTTACCCTTTCATAATAACTGGTTCTAATATGTATTTCTTGTTTTCTTTGCCCTAGTATACTTACCTGTATTTCTTGTTTTCTTTGCCTTAGTCTACTGACCCTTACATACTTGTTCCATTCTTATTCATATACTTACTTAGTAGTAGCTCGGCCTCACTACTTACAATAAAAGTACTGGCAAACTTACAATAAGTGCCTCTAATAAGTGTTAACAACTTTTGATAGATGCCTTTCCGTAGTCAACTAATTCCATTCCATTCTGATTTCTTGCACAAGAGTACTATAAGTCAACAAATTCCATTATCCTCTTTCTCGCGCCCACCTATGTCTCTTTCCGTCAAGTAAAGTAGTAAACCCACCATCCAGGGTCACAGGTTTTAGGCCTTCGTCCTCTTGTGCCACCTGGGTTTTGATTCTTATCACCAGTTCGACTAGTCTTGCCTGGTCCCTACCTGTACTCCAGTATTATTTTCTCTGTGTGGGCGCCCACACTTATAGCTTTAGAGCTCGGGAGCATATAGAAAGAGTCAAAGAGGTTAACTCGAGAATTAAGATAAGGAGTTATAGGCTACAAGCAAGAGAAGTAACAGACTCAACCTGATAGGCAATAGTACTTTACTAGTTCGAAAGCAAGTACATTAGGATTTATAGGAAATCAAGGTAGGTGGAAAGCAAAGATAGTTAGATTAGGGTGTCGATGTAGTTAGAATAAAAGAAAGTCACGATAGGCTTTAAGCCAGTAGCTGAGTAAGCTGAACCTAGGAGTCAAAGGGAGCTACTACTATAGAAGAATAGGGCTATTGACAAATAGTATAGCTGCCCTCCCCTGAGAACAAAGAGTTGACTAACCTATGAACCGAGGTGAACCAACTTTGCTAAGAGTATATGAACCCAGTATCAGACTAGTAGTTACCATTATCAGACTAATAGTGGAGAGCTATAAGACCAGTGTTTCTAATGAGTTTGAATGGCATACTATAATGGCGTACTCCGAAAGGTTATTAACTTATAGGTGGTATGATCTAGCACACCCGGGTCCGGTATTGGTAATCAAACACAGAAGTAAGAACTCCCTAACAGGTTAATAAAGAATTGAAGACAGAAGTAAAGGATACCGTGTTAAGACTCTCCGGTAGTAATTAAGGAATCGATGCTACTATCCTTCTTGCTACCCTAGCGCTCTTTCTCCCAAACCTAGGGCAGCCCTCTCTTTTGTTGGTTGTACTTATAGTATTTGATAGCGAGGAAGGGCAGTCTAATAGTTCGGATTGACATACTAATAATGGAGCACAGGAATGCCAGGACAGCTATAAGAGGCAAGTATAATAAGAGAATAGATAAGTTAGTGACAAAACACATTCTACATACAAGTGACATAATACACAATGTAACAATCAGAGATAGGACAGAGTCCGAGTTAAAGGCGGGAGGGGTATACTCCACCTAGTAAGCAAGGATCAGAAGCTATGAAGCTAGGCTTGGCACTACTTTCAGCAACAATAAGGATTACTGCACCGGCGAGTGGGGCTTTTTCCTCTATATGAGAAATATGGCTTGGCTTTGAAAAGCATTATATTAGTGGAGGACTGATTGTATTTAGCCGTAAAGCAATTAAGTTCAAGTAAGTATCGGACCAACAGCAAGGAATGGTAGTTTGCAGCTAATGATCAACAGACTTTATGGCAGTAGTAGGTATCCGTATCCATCCTATGTTTGGTAGTGACATACTAAAGCTATCAATACAGAATGAAAGGTATAGATCGGATAGAGCACATGGATGATAAGAATCCCAGTACGCCTGGATCAATAGAGTACGCTGGAATCAATAGAAAGGTAATTGATATCCTTAGTGTTGTATTGGATTCCCTGTTGCTTATTCAATAGTTAGATACACTGGATCCTACCGTGGGTTGAGGAATTCGAAAAGGTAGTAAAGGGCTTTAAGCCAGTAATGAAAGGATGCAATTTAGCATCCAAGCCAGTGGGATAGCGAGGAGAGATAGATTTGGTCAAGGGCAGTAAGACTAATAGTTAGGAAGAGGTAGGCTGAGATCAAGGTATAGCAGGCTTTTCATTAGTGGTAAAAGAAAGGAAGGAGTAGTAGTGTCTTGGCGCTTGGGGCCTAGTAGTGACTTGCCTACTTGTCTAGTTGCTTACCGGTTCTGCTACTCATTAGTTTCATCCATTAAGTGCATACAGCTACTCCATAGTAATGAATATGGGATATGCGCTAGTAAGGCAATAAACCCCAATAGGAAAGGATGCCCGGAAGTAGAGCAACAGACTAATGGTCGGGGATAGAATTTCGGTTTAGTAGCTACTTGGTCAAACAAAGCTCATTATTTGCTTCTATTCTCGCAGTGGTTATACTCCAGGGACATCTAGATTCTTGCCAACAAGGCTGGAATGACTACTGGAAAGAATCAACCCAGTAATAAAGAGAATAGGTAGCAGACCTTCTACTCGAAAGAAAGATGTGAACTAAGTAGGCTAAGACGACAACAGCGAACACATCATCACAACTAGAACGCTATAACTAATTGGAATCAAAGAAAGGAAAGTAAGATTGGATTCCGGCAGGGACAGGCTCATATGCCTTAGTTTAGTTCCCATAGTCAGTAGATGGATTCCCCATTCTTCCGAGCAGTCATATTGATTCTTCCATATCTACCTGTAATTCTGTAGTTCCTATTTCACTCTTTTTTACTTGCTTGGTAGATCCTTGAATTCCATTATTCCATTCATGTTATTAATTCTCTGACATTGGAGTTGGCTTCCCTCTGATACGGTGCCCATTCCACCTATGTTCACCCTCTACTACTCGATTAGCGAATCTATTCTTTGATTCACAACTACTGGATGGAGTTCTTACCTGAGAGCTGTTGTCCTGTTAGTAGTAGCTCCATTACATCGACCCAGGTTTCTAGTTTAAGTGTTGGCAGCCCGGTTTCGATTCTTGGTATCAATAGGCTTTCAGCACCTTTGTGCACTGTTTAGTTCCCGGTTATGAGTTAAAGTCAGATAGGCACTAGTTAAAGGATCGTAGACAAGGGCAGCGAAAGCTTCCTACTACTAAAAAGAAAGAAACTGGGAACTCCCCCCGCCTTACCTTTCTCGAATCCTTACTTGAACTCTTCCGCTCCACTCTTTTCGTAAGTCGAGACTATTTTGGATTAGCGTACGAGACCATACAAGTCACTCGGAAACCAACTACTTATTTGCATTCTATAACACACCGGGCACTGATCTAGCTTCAAACTGACTATCCCGCCTTTCAACTCTGTCTTCCCGGCTATTAGTCTGTTACTTGCTTCTTTCAATCCATAGACTAAACTCGATCTCTCTTTCCGGCTTAGCTGAACTCCTTACCTGGAGTGACTTCAGGATATACTGATTCAAGCTCTGAACCAAAGCTCATTCTTTTATCCCCTCATCAACATCTCCTGACTACGCTTATTCATCATCGACATCTCCTTACGCTTATTCAATAGAAGCTGGGTCGTTGTGAAGAAAGAAAAGACGTGAAGTTCAAGCGCTACCCATACTCGATCTTGTTACTGGCTTTCTCAAGTGTAATGGTAGGAAGCTATCTACCATGCTCAGTACCATTTTCTGTGCTATAGTCCTTAAAGCAAGGGACGTCATCCTTCCGGGGGCAATCGTCGGACCCACGCCCGGGCTTTATGATTTCTCATCTATCTGTGGCTACCAACTAAAACTCACTTACTGCCTTCAATGCCTATGTGTGAGGCTAACTCTGTTACTAACTTAGTCTAATTCCGCATTTACCATACCATATGTACTCGGATCAAGGGCAGCTGACGATGGCTTAAGCTCGAGATAAGGGGAGGAATGCCAGACCAATGGAAGGGTACTCAACCCAGCAATAAAGACTTTTAGGCAGGAATGTAAGACTAACAGAGAGGTAAATAAGGGCTAAGTTCCCAGCTAAAGTACCAGAAGCGCTAGTTTGAGTTTGAAACCGAGGAGTATTAGACCCAGCGAGTACCAATAGGAATACCAGGTCAAACTAAAAGAATAAGAGAAAAGGTAGTTCTAATCAAGGACATTCTTTTTAGTCGGTAGCGCCTTACTATATCTTACTGTTAGGCAGCAGCCAATTCCGATATTTACCACTCAATGTCTTATAGCGCATATATCTAGCCTTACCTTTACTAATTGAATTCAATGCGGAAGATAGCTTACGCAGTGCCAACTCTCTTCTATTCTCTTATAATATAGTCTTCTATTATTTCTCTATTATATACTGAACTTACTTATTACTTTACTTTGCTTTTGCACCAATGATTCTGCAATGGCACCGAGCGCGCACCCAAGGAGTGTGACCGCATCTTACATTAGAGACATATGAAAAACACACCTACACACGCGAGACACACACACACATCCAGTATAGGAGAGGTGAGACACAAACGCATCTAATCCTAGTATAGTAGAGGAACGGGCGAGACAAAGCACCTGGGCGTATAGGCAATGCAAACATAAGAATGACTCCTTTCGTTACTATAGAATTAGCTGGATACGCAGCGGTGAATGTTCATAGGGTCTCAGATCCACCAACCCCCTCGGCATAGGGAACACAAGAACCAACACCCGAATAAGAATCCGTAATTGATTGACTTACCCACCTGTGATAAGGCCTTTAGTTTATGATTTGTAGTCTTCCGATTACCTCCTCTCTTCTTTAGTTGTGGGCGGGGGTCTTGCCAGTGTACGATACTCCAGCCTCACACTCCTTAGTTCTAGTATGACTCTCCCATCTATCAGTATGACTTTCATTGCTTTCGTTCCCTTAGATACGAACCCAGGTCTGCTCTCCTTACTTGCCATTATCAATAAAAGAGTAGAGAGTTTACACAAAAGAAAAGGGATCCCACTGTGAACTAGAAGACTAATATCGCCGCTAGCAAGGAATTACTACCTAACCGATAAGGCTTACTTTCCTTTCTATTATTCCCCAGCTATTGCCTCTCGGGCTAATACTACTTCCTCCGAAGCCGCCTTTACAGCCTTTGAGTTTGTTTGATTACTTAATTTAGTTTTCTATATATCCTCGTTTACTTATGTTATTCATGACTTTTTCCATATATCCTTGCACACAAGGAGACTATTACTCAACCGCTGAAGTACTTAGCGCATAAGAAGTCAAGAGCAAATAAGGTTTGAACACCAGATTGATCGTCTCTAGACCTGTTCTCTGTGTTACTCTGCTAATGGCATACCGACCACCACTAATGGCATACCGACCACTACTCGACTCGTGAAAGCCAAGAACGGAGACTCTACTTTCAACCCTACTCAACCTGCGAGCTATACCGGTACAAGCATTAACTAAGAACTCAACATAACTTGCTGCTTACTTGATTTCAATAAGTGTTATAGCAGAAGGGTGAATTCGACTTGAAGAACCGATTGTTGTTGACTCACTTTCTACTTATGCACGAGAAAAGAGAGGATATTAGGCTTCTGGAACTCCCCCCCACTTGACACTTTTGAGTTTATAACCTTGAACAGGCAATTCTTCTGCTTAGGATCTTTCTATGGAATCTTATCTTGCTTGCTCATTTTTGCGCTATTGCTTGTTGGAGTTACAGTCTTACTAATACTAGATTATCATATCCAAAAAGTAATCTCACTGCTTGTTTGTTGTCGACGATAGAAGAAGCGGTTACTTTTTTACCTTTGTATGATTGACAGCTTAACCATGAGTCTAAAGGGGAGTCAAGGAGATCAGCTCGTTCTACGAAATAAAGCAGTGCTCCTCCATTCCTAAATGCTAGCAGTAAAATGCGCAAGAGAGAGATCAAATCCATGTTTTACTCGGCGCTCGATGGATTCCATTCTTGATTTGTTTTTTGACTTCAGCATTAAGTATTGCCCGCGTACTGCCTATTCTCGTTTACTTTGTTAGTGTTAGTTAAATAAATGATTTTCTTTATAGTCATAGCCGTAATAGAGCTTTTTCGTTTCACAGTGTGTTGAGTGATATTAGGTAGAGCAATTCTTGTAGTTGTGCACCATCTTCCAGAAGCCCTAGTTCTTAGTTAAAGCCTTGTTGATACAAGTGTTAGTTTGAGTTCGATCCCTCTGCATACGTACGCATTCCTATACTAGGGGCTACTCTACCGCGTAACACGAGAAGACATAGGAAGTAATAACCAAGTTCCTCATATATATATATTGTATCCTACTTTTGAACAAATAGACCTTGCTTATATGTGTACTGTATCCGATTTGAACAAATATACCTTGCTCCACTTCTCGGTATAAGAAAACAACGTATCGGTAGAAGAGCTCAACCCGGGTAGTATTAGTCCACGCTTTTACTCATTAGTTGACTCTCTCGTTAGGGCGCCTCGCTAAGGTAGGGTAGAATTGAACGACTCTCCTGTCTAAGTAGAATCCAAAAGTGAGCCTAAGGACCCGGATCGGTAGCTAAGGAATACCAGTTAGGTTGCAAAAAGCCCTGAGACACTGTGAAGTAGGCCTATGAGCGGGGAATGGTAGACCAATAGTAGATCTTAGGAATACAAGTACTTGTTTGGTGCTATAGCTTTCTGCTCAATTCTTGACTTATTGTACTGATGTATTGATCCTCGCTTCTATAAGTTCCATTTTTCTCAGTATAGGAGTAATATTTAGCTATAGGGTAGGCGGGCTCATAGGTTAAGTAAAGGACCCGTATCAGGAGTATTAGACTCTATTATGATCAATGAATTATGAATTATGAAATAGCTTGTCCGATTTGAAATAAGGGTTGCTTGTTAGAATTTCCACCTTGGACTCGAACAAAACTCCCTATAAGGTCTGGTTGCTCTTCTTGCTTAGTTGCTTGTTCACCTTGCTTCTGATCCTTTAGCATTCTCTTCGGCTTCTGTATGACTGTATAGTATAGGTTAGGTTTTCAATTCAAGTGTAGTTCCAGTTATCAAGTTGTTAATGAGAGAGGAAGCAGTGCAGTATGGAAGTTATGCCCAATAAGACTCTGTGGCTTATGGCCGGGGAGAGTGGAATCTCTTGTTTCATCTGTTTGTATTAGGGAAAAAGGACGGGAAAGCAACTCAACTAACGCCGAAAACATCACTTCAAAAAACTCTCGTATTAGTTTCTTATATATTATTATATGGAACTTACTTGGTATTAGTGTATTACATTATGTAGTTGTTCTTTCTTTAGTTATTGTTTCCTTATTCCCCAGTTATGAAATTCTGTATGGATTGCTTAATTCATATTTGGATATATATTAAGTATGCGGGTACTCTTGATTTCGGGTGTTGGTAAGAATGTACTGCTCTGCTTCCTCATCAGCTCCATCTTCCTTCTTCTTTAGTTCTTCCTCATCAGCTCCATCTTCCTTCTTCTTTAGTTTCACTTTCAGAACTGCTCTGCCAAACGCTACTTATACATTCGAAAGGGGGATTCGATTCGTGGAACTCCACTCCTAAACTTATAAGTAATCTCATACAGCTGACGCACCTGTACTTTCGGGATACCTTTTCGGGATACCTTGCTCTTGTTGATTATGATTAGACTCATGGAATTGAATTTCACTGACGAAGAAAAGAAAGAATCAAAGAATTTGGAACTGACAAATCAAAGAAAAGACACAAACTGTACTTGCAAGCTCCTTTGCTTTAAAGAAATGAATCCATCCTTCCCGCGTCTAATGCTTTTTTCCTGCTTAAGGATCCTGCTTCCGTTTCTTCTCTATTTACTAATTACCTAATTTGATTCTATACAATAGACCGCATAGAATCCCTTCCTTATTTATGGAGCTTCGTTAGCGCAAGAAAGAATGAGATTGAACTAATCCTGCCCCACTGCCTTTAGCACTTGTTATTGCCCGAACTCCCACCTTTCACGTTTGTTGCTGACTTGCACCAAGGAAAGCATTCCATTCATTTCTTTTCTTATGGAGCTCCCCCAGTGGCCTTATTCAACAGGCAGTAAATCCTTATTGCTTCTCCCCAACGCCAAGCCTTTTACCCGTCTTAGTTGGACCCTTTTTGCCTTGGGACTCTTAGCAAACTGAGGCTACTAACGACAATCCTGCCACTACCAACTACGAAACAGCTATTCCTTTCTTTCTTTTAGCCTACCTTTGCTCCTACCTTTATCCACTAGCTTTAAGTTGAGTCTGCCATGACTTTTTCGTGATATTCTGTTTATTGATCCGAGCTCGTACGTGATAGGAGCGGCAGGCTTACTTCTTAACTAAGTAATGGCAGTAACATCTATTGAGGTAGTAGTCAGTACATCGAGTTCAATCCATTTTCAATTCCATTCGTGATAACAAGGCTTTGAACCAATGCTAGAAATAATTTAACCCGGGAATCACACTCGATATAAGGTGTTTCTCAGACCTTAACTCGGGACTGGGAATGCTACTACTACTATGTAGTTATCAAATGGTTTACTTAAATCTGATATCCCTAACTTGAATGCTTGAACACTGCTTATTATTATATTACCGGCCAAACCTTACTTGTTAGTTTCATATTGTACTGCTTCCTTTCGTTCTTTTACTCAATACCGGGCATTCCCTATTGAACCAGTGAGCCTGTCCTTGCTGGCTTTCTGTAACAATAAATAGATTAGTGCATTTGACACTAGAGCAGCACTTCTTTGGTGTTGATAGCTAATCCAGCATATCATATCACTCACATAGCTTAGAGTACATTTGATGCCCCTATAACACAGGAGTCAAAGAGGAGCATAAGAACCAAAGTAAGGACGGTTAGGGCCCAGGTTATATTCTCGGGGTTGAACTAAGGTCTGATCGGTGCCATAAGAGTTTGATTCTCTTTTAACTGGTCTGATCGATAGCAGTTCCATCCTTTCCTTTTAGTAGTTTTTGCTTGTATGTTCGTTGCTTAGCCCCTAATAAATGACTCTATTATATTATATATAAGAAAGCCAATTAATAAGTTTCGGTGCCATAAGAGTTGGATTCTCTTTTGGGAACTGAGGTCTGATCGGTAGCAGTTCCATATCCTTTTAGTAGTTTTTGCTTGTACGTTCTTTGCTTAGCCCCTCATAAATGACTCTATTATATTATATATAAGAAAACCCATTCCAATATATAAGTTCATTCACTTTTCTTTTTAGTCGACAAACACCCAACTCTCCTAATAACTGGGTAACAGCAATAATAACTCGGTTAAATCAAAGGGAAGGGTAAAGCCTAGCACCGACCTATACTCCAATACAATAAGTGTTAGCGCAAGGGCGTGTACAGTCAAAAGGGTATTCTACAAAATCAAGATTACATTACATGGCAAAAAAGCATTTGTCGCAGGGGTCAGGCGTGGGTGTTTTCTTTCTTATCTTCGAAAAGAGGGCATCAAAGCTAGTACTTTCTTATTCCCATACCTAAACTCATAAGTTAGAATCGAATGAAAACAAAAGAAAGGGGTAATTGAGCTCCCTTAAGCGCCTTATTAACAACAGCAAACTTAAGATTCGAATTCTATTCTACTGCCCCTACTTAACAACTTTAGGAATTAGTTCAGTCTGTTGCCTTAGGCAAAAAACGATCTTTCTTATTTCTGCTACTGCTCTACTTGAAGGAAGGTTGATCAAACTCCATCTTAACTACTTAAGGAGGGCAGGGCGGATGAAACCATTTCTGGAAAGTTTAGGGAGGCTGATCAAACTCCATCTTAGATCTTTCACTGCCAACTAGAAGAATGGAACCGTTGCTAACCCCCGACAAGGGAATCCAAATATGACCTCTAATACTTTATCTTACAATAAGGAGATCAACCTAGCAGCAGGAGGAAAAGCCTTATTATATATGTCCCCCATACACAAGCCTGCGTCTAAGCAATCAATACTTTCCTTGTATATAACTACTGCTTTACACTTTCCTTTACTTGTATATAACTACTGCTTTACTTGCTTTGATTCTTTCTTTTCTTTATGAAATGCCAGAGTACTACTTAGTTTCGAGGTAGTGTAGAAGCCCATAGAGTAGTTTTGGGACTCTTCATCGGGAAAAGGGTAAATACTCACTTTAGAGAATGAAAACATCAAGTAGCGGGGCCTAGGCCTAAGCCCGAGATCGAGATAGAGTCCAGTAAGATTAGTTGGCCAGGGTCTATGAATGAGTCCGGGGGAATCCAGATTTGTGTATCCATTAGTTGTTGACTTAATGTCAGTCGCATTTGCTTGTTATTAGGAATCAGATTGGAATATGGAGGTACGAAGCCAGCGCCTAAGTAGTATCTATCATAGTGGTTAAAGAATTGACTAGCAAGGGCTGAAATAAGGGTAGCGGCAATAGTCTCTCACACGAGTTCATTCAATACCTCCGTCCGATCGATTCAAATCAGATCACATGATCAAAGAACTATTCATGAAGAACGTTCCAGCCAATTTCTCTTTTTGGAATGAGCACCGGGCCTTACTGAGAAGGGCTTCGATATCAATATAAAGGAGATCGGTGCAAGTGGACGTTCCCGATTTCCATGGCCGACAGCATCCATAGGACTTTATTGCTTGATTGGCGTGGAGAAGTTCCAAGATTGGAAAGAACTATCCGAGGTTGTACGAAGGTGAAAGAAAGGAGACTGAACTGAGGCCTTATTATTACTTGGTTACTTACTACTATGGAATCTAGAAAGAAGAGCGACCTTCAACCTTTCCTATTGTTAGAGAAATAGGTTTACTAGTTCCCGATTCCATGTGAATGTATCTATAGGCGCATTACCAGCCTTGCCTTAGTTCTCTTCTTGTTCAATGCTCTGTCTTTTCAGCGCTGATGGAAGCATGTCCTTTAGCAAAGCTAGGCACCTTCCTTCCCCAACAAGCAGGAACCATCCGATCCTTTTTACATTATATAGAATATTCTATCAAAAATGAGTGAACCCTTTTAAATAGCCCAGAAAATGACAGCCATCAAAAGGCCCAGCAAGCAATAGAATTATGTTCCGAGGCTTCGTTTCATTCCAGCAACAGTAGTACATGGTTCAAAACGCCCAGAACTTATAATAACCGGCCGGCGCGAATCCCCTTCATAACCAGTAGTTTAGTTTAGGTTTGATTTGTATTGCAATAATTAAGAAATGCACAAATAATGAGCAGACCAGCCCACTTTGATATGTAGGTGAATTTCTGCATTTGCCTTTTTTTGAATAAAGAAGCGCACTCCTTTAGTGTAACGTAGGTTTCTTTCTCGGTTGATGGATAGGAGAAGCCCATATCGCAATGTTATTGAGCGCTTTGTAATGTTATTGTCATGTTGAGGCTATTGGCTATATTAGAGAATCTAAAAAAGTAGAATAAGTCCTAATTCTTTAGAATTGTATAAACACCTCGTACTGTGTAAACGAAATGAAAGTATTAATTGTGTACTCAATAGGAAGCGTCACAGCCTAGGTTTGTGCCACCTCCGATGTTGATCCGCAGTAATGGTTTTTGAAAGTGGTTTTCTTAAGTAGGTTCTATCTATAGCGATTTGTCTGCTTCTTTCTAGACTTATTTGCCTGCCCGAACCTATATCTCTGCTCGGAACGGAAGGTGAACCATGAGATTAGGCTCCTTAGTAACCCCTAAAACGAAAGTATAGGGTTGGATAAAGGATAGTAAGACTTCTAGTTGAGCTACAGAGTTTCAATAAGTAGTGGTGGAACAATGCAATTCATAAGTCCGGGTGAAAATACCCAGTATTAAGATTGATAGAGGCGATTAGAGGGATCAAAACAGACAAGTAAGGTTTAGGTGTAAGTGTCTCAGTTGGCAAGTGAGATGAGACATAAGGCTTGGACTACCGGTTAGCAAAGTAAGGCTTGGAATCGAGGGTAGCTAATAAGACTACTTCTCTAGCATAGGAATCACAGAAAGGGGCATAAGAGTGATAGACAGGATAGTCGGATTGGGAGAAAAGGGCAGCTAACAAGCCAAATCCGAGGTCCTTAGTTTGAAAAGAATCAATAGTGGAATTGCTAGTTATGCGCTAATGATACTAACCAGTTGGCATTGGAGCAAAGATCCGGATCCTTAGTGTTAGTTTGAAAGAAAGCAGTGTAAGGCTACTAAGTAAGTAAGTAGTATCGGGCTTACTTCTCGGAATAAGAGGGAAGGCTTTAAGGCGTGAATGGAAGATCTAGATAGCGGAGTGCCAGGCTAGTGCAATAGGGGTTTGTTCCTTTACTTCTAGGTTTCGTTTTGTTACTGATGTATTGATTGATTGACGTAGTGTTTTAATTCTCATCATAGTTGTAGTAGCTGTATTTCCATTAGTACTAGGTTGAGTTTGTATTGCTTATATACACTATATTCTGAGAACCAGTAAAGTGATATTGATAGGGTCGAAGCAGAATCAAAGAAAGAAAGTAGCAGAACGGAAAGTCAGACTTCAAAAGAGAATCAAGAACCCAGCTGAGCAGTACAGGGAACTCCGCCTAAGTAGTATCATATTGGTTAAAGAATTGATTAGCAAGTAAAAGAACGGTGTACAGCCTCTGCTAATGAGAAACGAGCTGCTGCTTTTAAGGCCATAGTGACTACTGATGATAATGTAACTGGTGCTTCTAAGCATTAAGCTACTTACTCGGGCTTACCTTACTTGACTTTATCTAAAAGAATGGAGCTACCGCTTCTCGTAATCAATACAATAATCTATAATCAGTGGGAGTGGTTTTGGCTTCGGCTTTTCACTAGCTCTTCTTTCACTCATAACCAGGAATGGGGCTACCATCTCCAATACAGAAACTGGGAGCTAAGAATGGAGCGTCATACTTGAACTTGGGATTTGAATACAACTAATGCTAATAAGACTGACTTTACTTACTCTAAGACCAGAACCGGGGAATAGAGTGACTATTGATAGGAATCAACCTGGGAATACAGAACTTCACTGGTGTCTATAAGCTTCACTCTCTTTGTTTTTCACTGGTACCAATGCTGCCAATACTAGTTATCGTAACTAGAGAAGGGGATACTGCCCACTAAACTAGGACTTGACTGTTTCTTAAACCTATACTTATTCCTTAGAGTCTTGCTTGTGTGTTAGTTCAGTAATCTTACTATTACTATCAGAATTGAACCAATGCCAACAGGACCTTAACTCATAGCTTAAAACACACTAGCGCCTAACAATACCTTTTCTCTTATTTACTTAGAATATAGAATGGAATGTCACTGACAAAGCCTGTCGCTCCAGCATCTAAATATGCGCCTTCGACTCTGGCTTAAAGCCTTGCTTGTTGGTTTGAGTATTGCACTTACTTATTGCATGCCTTATCTCCTGCTTGAAAACGGGAACTCGTTAGTGGCTTAGCCTACTGACAAACAGACTTTCGCTCCAGCAAATCATAATTTAGCTAGAAGCTGCAGTATCTTATTAGTAGACCACGGATCGGGAATACAGGATATGATTAGTAGCACATAGAACCACTAAGTATACAAGGAATCCAACTCGGAGTAGGAACTAAGCGGCTGGGAACGCCCCCACTATTAGAGTTTCGAATGAAAACAAGAACTACCGTATTTGATACTCGAAATAAGGAAAGAAACCCCTGCCAATAAGGCTTATAGCTCTAAACAACTAGGAATGCCTCCACTGCTCTTGGACTTTGATACAAGAATCTAGAATGAACTAGTACCCGATTAGGCTGAAGCATTACCCTATGGAATGGGACCAGAGCAAACAAGACTGGAGCGAGCTTACAACTATGAGTATGGAACTACAACTATTGGAATGGAGCTTACAATAAGGGCCTCTCGGGGACTTAGCCTTTAGTTATTGACTTTGATTCTCCCGCTGCTGTCTATGAGACTTGAACTTTATACTCGGATCCTTACAACCCTGTGGCCTTATACCTTACTTATAGCCTTGTTTGTCAGTAATTACTTAGCCCCACCACTGCGTACTTGCATCGTTATTATAGTCAAGAAATGCACTAGTGCCGATGAGACTGGAGCAACTAAATAGCAATGAAATTAATAAGGCAAATAATTCCACTCATAAGAAGAAAGCGGGAACATAGGAATGAAGAGCGGGATCACAAAGAAGGAGAGTTTTACTTGGAAGCTGGAACTGATTAATTGGCCCTTAAGTCAATTCTCTCTATATAGACAATAAGGCTTTGTCTGCTGGGCCTAGCTCTGATACCGGTAAGTTCTATTATGATATAAGTTATATTATTCTATTATTAGTTATATGCTATAGGGAAGCAGTCCAATCTGATGGCTTCTACTAAATAGAGTAGTGGGCCTTCATATGCTCTTACCTCATTCTGAATTCTTTGCTTCATTCCTTCTATGCATAGTTCTCTTCTTGTTTACTAATCGGCTGGCAACTCAATATTCTATCTCTTTACGCGCCTAAAGGAAAGGTATAATCCATAAGGCAGGCGAGGTAGCCTTAGAGACAGGAGTGCCGAACCCCAACTCTACCAGTACTTATAATTCCAGGCCATACCTTCACGCTTTAACAGCATTTACTACCGCGTAACAGGAACTCGCTGACGAAAGAAAAGAGTGGAGCGGCGCTTGTCCTTTCATTCCGATATCTATTATTTCAATGACTTATTCTATTATGATATAGTAAACTTCTTCTTATTTGCTTTTGTAAATCTGGTGAAAAACATAGAAATATGGCGATGCTTAATACATGGTTGATTTCAACATGGATTGAACCCACGGATAGTCTGTTGTGTGCCGGGCCGGTGACTCATTCTTGTCGTAGAACCATTCATTCCTCGAGTAGTTAAGCGCATTCTGAAAGTGACATCAATGAGTATGTTAGCACCCCCGCTCGTTGATACCCAAGTAAACCATATTATAAGTATTCGTAGTCAGAGGGTCATTGTGCATTCTACAATTCTAATAAGAGAATAGATGAGTTACAAAGCACATTCTAAATAGAAGTAGGAAAAGACAGGTTAAGCCTATAGAGTCGAGTAGTGTGGAGGAACTGAGCATACGATAGAATCACGCGCATTAAGGGATGCTTCCGCTAGGCAATCATTTTCTATTCTCATTCATTTGTTTCTACTAACAACCTATGCCAACTTTTCAATCGGAAAGAGAAATACTCTTCTTATAGCCGACCCATAACGCCTTAAATGAGAGGGCGGCCTTCTCTTCTTATGTTCCTTATGAAAACTAGAAAGTGACCCAATAAGTAAGCCGAATCGAATTAATACCCACGGAACGGAGTAGTGTTTGGAAGACAATAATCTAGTACTGGCTATTAGTCATAAGCAGGATCTGGATACGGGTCATCAGAGCGATCTTCAGCAGGAGAGTCAATAAAGGTGGTCTCAGTTTCAAGATCCTCAGCAGTACGGTATCAAGCAGTTGGCGCAGCAGCAACTCAATTATGAACTTCAAGTTGTGTTCGAGCAAGGATCTTTGCTTTGTGGTTGGGAGTTAGTTCTGCCTGACTGCCCTTATTCTCAGGTATCTGGTTTCATGATCAACTTATTCAGCGAAGTTCACAAACACTTACTTTTCTTTTGGGCGCACCTGTATAGTATATCAACTATAGATAAGCGTCGGACCTACTACTGCTTACTCCCCTACTATATTTGAAGAAGCCAGTCCTGTTTTCATGGCGTTAGAGAGTGAGACCTACGATATGAGTTATTAAAGTCAATAGAGTATGCAATGGAACAAGCAAGGGCAATAATCTAGTACTTTTGTCTAGCGTTCAGATGCCGATATTCAATGGTTATAGTTATGGAAAGGGGGAGCCTCCAAACAAACACTATGAACACAGGACCCCCTCTTTTTTCTTATGAAATTATGTATGCCCGCCCGCAGACGAGTTAGACTTTTCAAATAGATGGGTGAATAGACACCCGTGTCATCTTTTCAAATATAGCCGAAGGAGGGAAGAGACTATAGAGCAGTAGGGGGACAAAAATCCTCGATTCAAGACAGTAGAAGATCCCCAATCGGCTAGATGGGAGTAGCTTATGCCCGGCTCGGGTTTTATTAGATGGATTTCTTTCGTTAAATAAAGAAAATGCAATGGTTTGAAATGAATAGAAATGGCAGGTATGTTTTATTTAGTATTTCCCTAATGAGGTGCCGACATCCGTTTTAGTTCCTAGGAGTTATGTTACAACATCCCTTAGTAAGAGCATCCAAGATAACCAAAGAGGAGAAGTAGAAGCAAGAACAAAGGTTGTAATTAGAATAAGAAGAATGCAAATCAAATCCAGCTTAAAGCGCTCAAGGAACCATATTGAATTTCGAGATCCCTACCCCACAGATTGAGACCTAGTTTACAGTTCCATTTTGCTCATTTGATTCTAAATCAGCATCAGTTACTATCTAATCACCACCATAAAATGCCAGTACTTATAAGTTCAGGCTGTAGTTTGCGGTAGTTACTTTATTTCTAGCCATAGTCAGTCTTGTCTTTATTTGGTTCGAAAGCGATATTTAGATCTCCATTTTCTAGAAACCTCTGACGGAACGAAATGCAATTGATTCCTATTGATCCACCAGTACTTATAATTCCAGGACTCAGTCAGTAGAGTTGTTGGCCGTTGATTTCATTTAGTTGACCAAAATAAGGAGCAGTATCATAAGGGGGAGGCTGCATCTGAGCTAGTTGCATCTTAAGATTGAGTTGAATCAGCAACAGAGCCCGGTAGCCTAACCAATCTAGATAGTTCTTTCTCAATCATCAGTCTTTGTAGATTGATTCCTTTCGTGCGTTCTTTTGATCTAGCCATAGTGAACGGATTCTCTATCCGTTTTGTGGGAGTAAGTGTTTAGGCGGGGGGGCTCTCTAAGAATGAATGATTTATGTGCTCCTTCGTTCATAGCACGGAGTGAGATGTCTATGTGCCCACCTGAACCTACGTACGTGTCAATCAAGCAAGGCTATTTTGCTTTTTGCCTATGATGCCATGCCTGCTGTTACTTGCTCTAACTCTCGTAGCTAGTTCTTCAATGCCCATATTTTGTAACTCAATGCCGACCACTACGGATAACAAGGCTACTAAGGCTACTGGAAAGAATGCAACAAAGGCATACAAGAACGAAACTAGGAAAAAAGGGGATCTCACTATACTGTTAACAAGGCTCGCACTGCTGACTAAAAGCTATATGACTCATAATAGGGAATCGACATGGGAAAGCAGGACTCCAACTCATAAGTAAGAATCCATCTACTATGCCATCAGAACCAATCTCGAAATCAATAAAAAACCTAGTCAAACAGGAGGTCTAACGGGCTTTACCTCACAACTAAGGCTTTAGCTGCTACTTATCATTCTTGAGACCCAAAGAACTATTCCAACTTTTTGGGATTACCTTCATGCTAGACCGAGAAACTTAGCGACTACTATGGAATACCACCTTCTAGATTGGAATTCAATCGCTGCTAATGGGAATGGGGCTACTAGCTATCATATTTAAACGCTATCGCCTCTAGCTCTTTCTAACTCTCTGTCGCTCCTTTCTCTCAGTATAGTATGCTTGTAACCTGTTTGGGCGCTATGCTTATTCCTATTATTCTCTTACTTCTACTTGCTCCTATAATTTCTCTTATGTGGATACGCTAGCCCCGTACACAACTATCTACTATATTTTTACTAGATCTTAGGCTTATAGCTCATTATCGAAGAAGGAAGCGAGTAAGGTCAAACTCAAAAGAAGCTCAAAAATACTTCAAACAATGAGTAGAAGAGTCGAGGCGGGAATGAAGAATGAGGTGCCAAAGGAGACAGGCTGACGCAAGGGGAGATAGAGTTAAGGTAAAGGGAAACAGAGAGATCAACAGAGTAGTAAGAATTTTACCTATACTTAAGAGAAAACTTGTCTTAATGGCAGGTTCATAAGCATTTGCTGAAGGATCCAAGTCCGGAGTGTTAGATTGAGATCGAGGCCAAGTCAGAATCGGAGGCAGTAGATAGAGGCTAAAAGACAGGAGTCAAAGTCTAAGTTCTGAGTTCGGGCATTGGTAGCGCCGGTTTTCTCATTCAAACAAAGATAGTAGTCGCTATTGTCTTATGTATAGTAGTCCATCCTTTTATTAGCAGTTAGGGTATGGGAAGCAGTGATTCAAGTCTTTATTCCTACTATGTAGCATTGTAGTTCCGGATCGGTATACCTATCCCTTAGCTAAGCTTGCCCTTACTTGTTTTCAAACTGAGGCTACTAGGGGCGAGTCTTAAATAAGGGTTAACACTACCATACATATGACAGGGGCATTGGCTTTAACGTAAGGGCAGCAAAGCAGCTGGCAGTAGTTAGAGAAAGCAAGTGCCGACTCAGTAGTGACCACTACCTTATTGAACTATTATGAAAGCACTTAGTTATAAGTTCAGGTCTTGCTAGGCACTGTTGAATTCACTGTTCCTGTCTGAAAGTCTCATAGTAGTGAGTTTGGTTCTTACTTGCAAGTTTACGTTCTGCAGTGAATAGTTTCATCCAATCCTACTAGTAACAAACAGCTCGAAATACTACTTATAAGCATTAATCCACTAACCAAGCCTAATAATGAGCCCATCTCTCTTTACTTTCTTGCTTATATGTTTCTTGACTTTCTGGGGCTTATATGTTTCTTTACTTTCTTGCTTATATGTTTGTAGAATCAATGCAGGAATAGATAATATGGGTACGATCTAAGGCATACTAAATAAGTACACTCTAACGCACATTAAGGAATAGAGTAGTTTGTATCAGACTCACAGACAGAATACAGGATATTGGGCGTAGCTCTAATACTTATAATGAATAATGTCAATACTACATTTACCTCTTTCTTGAAAAGTACAGAATGAAGTTGCCCTACTCGAGCCCGCACTACGCCTTCAAGCACCAACAACACTTCAATCTATCCATACCTGGAACTGGGCATTCCACTAGTACTAACAATAGTGCTGACAAGGTTTTCACCGGAAACTTGTAATTCCACTGATAGGAATAACCCTAATAAGTAGCGGATCAGTAGTTAGAATCAAACACATAAGTAAGAATACTATTACTATACTATAATATATAGAGCCTATAGATAGGGAGGAATCAAACTAATAAGTCAAAGAGGAAAAGAAGTGGACAACTAGCAAGGAAACAAGAAACTGGGAATTGAACTACAAACACAGGATTCACCTCATTAGGGGAAGAACCAAACTCATATAAGTCAAAGAATGGGCAACCAGAATTATAAGTACTGGCAGCACAGAGCTCCACTTCTAAGTAGGCAAGTAGGAAATCCACTAAGAAGTCATAAAATCAAACAAGGAATATAGAATACAAGTACTATGGATAAGAGCGAAAACAAGGAATCAAGAATATAAGTAGTGAGTAGAAGAGTCGAAATAGGAGTATTCGACCCGGGAACACAAGATGCAAAAACAGAGCATAGGAGTTTCAGGCAGTAAGGAGAGAATGACTATTAGCAATAAGACGGAAAGTGCAAATAAGGAGAATAGAACCCAATAAGAGAATGTTTGAGCACTGTAATCAAAGTTCATGTAGTAATAAGGAATTGAAGGATCAATACAAGAGCATGGAATCAACAATTGAAGAATAAACGATGGAATAAAAGACAGGGTAGATAGTCTTGTCAGCTGCAGTGAAATTCCCTATATCGAGTGAAAGTAGTAGAAACTGCAGTTCGAGTAAACGAGTCAATAGGTGCGTGCAGCAGTGCTTATTTCTTGTTATCAGTAGTTCTATTCTTGTTATCAGTAGTTCCAATCTGTATTATCTATATAATTGAAAGCATTAGAAGCGGGAGAGGCAGCCTTGGCTCCAGGTAGAGTCGTACTTATGTTCAAGGTAGTAAGCATGATAGCTAGTAGGGAAAGGATCGGTGTCAGTAGGGGTTTGAAGTTCAAGTATTGCTGGCACCAGTGTGAGAGTTTTCAAGTCAAAAGAGCTAGAAATTATAAGTACTGGGGTTTGGTAGAGGTTAGTAGGAATGAGATCGAGTAATGGCAGTTCCATCTATTTGGGTTGTAGTCAGTACACATCGAGTTCAATCCATTGTAAGTAGTGTTCAAATCTGGTAGTAGTGAGTTTTGTTCCAGCTCCTTGTAGCCTAAGGTTGCGGGTAAGGAGGCATAGGCCGATAGTGAAAGTCATAAGAATCGGAAACAGTAGAGGCAGGCTTGCTATCGGTGTTTTCACTCTAATCAGTTGTTTTATTACTCGGGTCTTGCCAGCAGTGGTTCCATTTGTTATCATAAGTAGCAGTACGCTCTATTCTCTCCGCTATTGGCATCAGGCTGAAAATAAGAATAGTAAGAATCACAGTAAGTAGTTAAAGAACGGTAGCCAGGCTAGAATTATAAGTACTGGTCGTTAGTAAGTAAAGCAAGGTGATTATAGGAGTAGTTAAGTTGGCAAGTAAGTACAGTCAGACCTGGAGTTAAGGCAGGTATGGGCAGTAATAAGTATTTTTGGGGCTATTTAGTCTTGTCGGGTAGGTAGTAAGCCCTATTAGCGCTAGGTGAAGTCTGTTCGCCAGTACAGTAGTTCCATTCCATGTTATATAAGTCAAAGGACTAGAAGCACTTGTAGAATTCCCTATTAGAATTCCAGTATGAAAGCGCTAGGTGAAGTCCCATAAGTACTAGCTCAATTCCGATACAATAACAAGGTTAGAACAGATAAGTATGAGAATACATCTGCTGCTTCTAAGCATTAAGCTACTTACTCGGAGTGTAACTCTACTATCAACAAGATCGGAATGTAACTCTACTATCAATAAGAATAGTACTGGTACCTAACCTAGGAGGCTTCACCCACAAACCAACTATGTCTTTCCTTGTTCTTAGGCTTACCACTTGAGTTCTTCAACTCCATGCTTGAATTCCGTATTTACTGCTCGATTCTTCCTTCCCTAGATAAGTACTCATTCTTCTGTTCCTGATGTAAGAGTGACTTTCTTATCAGTAAGGGGATCAGACTTAAAAGAAGGAGTAGCCGAACGAGGGTGATTCACTAGTAACATATAATAAAGAAGGATAACGAAAGTACACAACACATGATATAATTAAGTAACCTCCCTGCGATACTCACTTATTTATTGCTGACAGATTAACTACGCTTACTCACTTATTGAATTGAAGTAAGTAGCAAGCAGAGGATACTATTTAAGACACGACAAGACCAGACGATAGGGACCATAAGCTATTTCATCTGGTGTTTCGGAATCACATAAGTATTTCGACTTCTTCTTCCAATGCATCAAAGGAAAGGGCTGGGCTCGCGCAGGAGCTCAACTGACACGACACGCTTAAGGGCTCGATAACGCATTCACAACTTTAGAATATATTAAGGCACCCATTGATACACCTTAACCCGGCCTTATAGTCATTCGCTAACGTTAGAGTTTTGCTCCTGAAAATAGGACTTGTTCTATGTATATTATTTGATTCTATATTCTATTTGTATATAGAGCAATAGGTTTCAATAGAGCAATAGGTTTCAAGTTGGCTGTAGTTCAGTTCATCTCTGATAGACCAGTTATCGTTGGCTGTAGTTCATAATCCATATAAGTGTTGCTAGAAGCGTCGGCTCCATCAGGACAGGAAAGGTGTGTGTGATTATAGCTTGAGTCAGACCACTGGTAATAAAAGGAGTATTGGTGCTTTACTTATCTCGTACTTCACTTATTTCTTACTTTACACTTATTTCGTATCTAGGTGCTTTACTTGCTTGCTACTTCGTATCCTCAAGCATTAACAACAACAGTAAAGAGCAGCAGTAGGGCGAGTGAGACGTGCGAGTGGTACTATTACTATACTGTGAACTCTATTCTATTCTTAAGTGCAGTCGTATATAATGTATTTTGATTCGCCCCTTGTAGGTAAGCAGTGAGTTTTGTTTACAAATATGATTCCATAAAGGAAAGGGTGAACTCAATTCCACAAGGGTAGATAAATGACTGTACTAAGTGAAGCGAAAGAAGGAAGTGTGTACTAAGTGAAGCAAAAGAAGGAAGTGTTGTAAATTGTTTTGTTACTTCTTTCTATCATGTGTCCTACTTAACCTTGATACTGTGATATGTCTACTTAACCCCCCAGTCCACTTTATTAACTTAACCGCGGATTCTATCTAAATTACACTCGAAAGCAACCCTGAGATAAGGTCGATAAATCTGAATAAAGAGTAGACCTTGAAAGCCGGATTAAGGGTCGCTGTTCTCTAGCTTAGCTTCTGATTCGCTAACAAGTCCCTGGTGGCAAAGAGCCTTTGAGGTAAACACCACTTTTGATACTTTCCATCCTATTACCAATAACAATAAGTAGAATCTAGTTTTCTAGAAAATCCAAGAGTTCGGTGCCATTAATGAAAGGTATAGCTCGGTGCCATTAATGAAAGGTATAGCTCGGTGACACCATAGTTTATAGACCATAGTTTCTAGTTTGAGTTATTATTATTATTCTAGTTGTTGTAGTCGTGTCATACCAAAAGCAAGTAATATAAGACCACTAGCCGGGAAGGTAATACTGATTGATAGGCATGTCAAGTAAGAGTTGCTCCGGTGGTATTTAAGAGACCCTTAAAAGCACCTAAAGACTAAGTAGTGAGCGTTGGTACTTCATTCGGGGACTACCCAAGGGAATTATGATTATTGAAACAAAACCTATGGCTACTCATTCGCTTTTAGTAGGTGCGCCACACAGACTGAATTTACTTATTCCTGGGCTCGAGCGTAAGGTGGGGATTCTGAGACCCAATCTTCTTATGGCCTTTTGACTCCTTATTTACTATCTCATTATTTGATTTGAAACACACCATGAAATAATTCGCTCTTCCTTTTTGGGTTCCTTTAGTTTCCTTATTTCATCTTCACTCTTCTACTTCTTAGGACAAATCTGTATTTCCTAATTCCATGTCTTAAAGCTATGCCAGGCATCCTTACTGTTGAGGTTGGTTCTTATACTTCTTTCTAGTATCCTGACTTCTGTGTTTAAGTCAACCACTTTTGTTTAGGTATTCTACTTGTGAGATGAGTTCAATTCTTACAGCTAGTAAGTGAAAGTCCCGTCCTGGTCTTATCGGTTTTATAGCAGTACAGGTAGGCTGACTTTATAGGTTACTTCTGCAATTCCTAGTTTCTAGCTTCATTATAAGTTGTCCATTTCTTTCTTCTACTTACCTATCTTATACTAAAGCTTAGGTCTTATACTTGTTCGTTGGATTCCCTATATTGACTGGGGATGCCCTACATCATACCAATACGACTATTAGGCTTCAACTATCCTAGACCCTACACATAGATTCTTCTTTGTTCGGAAGCAAGTAAGAAATAAGTTCCGATTCAAATTCCTCTTCCATTGTTTGACTATTTGACTGACTTCTGAGATTCTGACTTGCCTATAAGTGATAGGTTGTCGAGAGGGGGAGGTAGTGACTTCTCCTATTACTTAATGCACTAGACCACACCGATTATATAGGCTATTGACTCCAACTTTACATACAGTTTTCGTTAGCTTGGAGAACAGCGTGGGCAGATCTGTTTTAGAGTGCGGATTGCAATACTCATGATAGAAACATAGGATCCGGACCAGGAGTGAAAGAATCACAGATAGGCGTTTGAGATCTGTGGTTAAGAAAGAATGTAGCTGCTAAGCGTATGAGTTAAAGACAGGATAGGCATACTTCGAGTTAGGAGGGTTAGGCTTATAGCTTGGCGGGGGCAGGTCCGTTTTCGAGCTAGTGGGGGATAAGGACAAGCGCATAGTTAAGTCAGTAGGGTCAGTTTGAAGCTGGATTCCATGCAGTAGCTCTGGTCTTACAAGCAGTAGTTCTATTCTATTAGTAGCAGTGGAAGAGGTACATTGAAGAAAGAAATTGAGTCTCTTGGGCACCTTAGCCAGGTATATATAGCCTTTCTTTTATGATAGCCAGGAAGGACCCCCGAGAGTATTCTCCATAGTAGCTTCATTCTATTATGGCTACTGATTAATCCGGATCTGTAGTATTAGTGTCCGCTTCTAGCCTTATATCCTTATTTGTAGTGATATCAGAGTGAAAGAAGCAAGTAAAGGGCTTTAAGGCAGTGGCGATAGGCTCGTTCTTGTGTTGACATACTAATAATAGAGGCTCCTAGGGTTGACATACATTACTAATAATAGAGGCTCCTAGGTGGTAGTCAAAGAATGAAAGTGTGGGGGATAGTATTGAAGTCAGTTATTGAAGTCAGCAGCGGTAGGTTGAAAAGAGAGATAGAGAAAGTGGAAAGTAAGGAAGAGCAGGCTAAGATACAGGGTGGAAGCAAGGTAGGTCAGAGGCACATGGATAGGAGTCAAAGCCTAGGTTCTTTCTGCATTAAAGTAGAATCGGTAGCACAATAGTGGATTTCCTAATAGTAAGTTCAAGTAGAATTGTTATGAGTTGGATTTCAGTGATCCAGGTTCAATTCTCATTGGTAGTGATTGTATTCCTGATAGTAAGTCTGTTTGGCACCAGCTCTATTCTTGGTATTCGTTTAGTTTCTTTATTATGAGTTTGATTCTCTTCCATCTGGAGTTGTTCTCTTATTCATTAGATAGCAGTGGATTCCAACTTGCTAGTTGAGTTCTGTAGTTAGTCGCGTTACTTGTCTATACGTGGCTTGGTGATTGGAAACAAGGATAGGCAGACTGAGAAGCAAGGCAGTAAAGACCCGGATCAGGAGCTAAAGTCTTCTAATAAGTAGTTGGTTACCTGTTTCGAGTATCAATACAATATGATGATAAGTAAGTGTTTTCCCCGGATCGGAAGCTAAAGCATGTCAGTAAGAACAGGCTCTTGGGCCGAGAGCCATGAAAGTAAGAATACGATAGCGGCAGTTCAGCTTGAAAGCGAGGGCGTAGGAGCTAGAGAAAGGAAAGGCAGCTTTGAGATCAGCAGCGCAAGAAGAAAAGTGAGTAAAGAAACACTTAATTGCAGGCGTTCTCCGTAGCCAAAGAATGAAAGGACAGACTACATCTAATAAGCATGGAGTCCATGCCAGTGTGTTAAAGAATCCAAGAAAGTAAGTAGTTGACAAGCGGGAATGCCAGGACCAATACAGGACTGCGATTAGGTAGCTTCGGACTAAACTATCCATTTATGTAATCCCAACTCTGACTTTGCGAATGATAGAAATGCGAGTAAAGAATAGCAGGCTAATCAAAAGGAAAAGAAGACTTATTTCTTAGTTATTATCTTCTTATTATCTTACTCTATTTATCTTATGTTATTTGTTTCTCTTAAATGATTAATTAGCATATATTAGCATGTTTTTATTAGACTCCATTTTATAGGCTTGTCTAGTAGTGAAATTCTTAGTAGTGCTCTTCTCTTTCTAAATTCTAACTGATGAAACAAGAAAAGAACTCGCCTGAAACTTATACGCTCTTTGAACTCTACCGACCTAGTAGTTTCGCCTTTATTAGTAGTGACTTGGCCGGGATGAAACAGGCATTCAAGAAGGAAACTGGGGATCCACTCGGCAGATTTGTAATATTAGTTCAATTCTTAGCCTCAACGTGGAATGATAGGACAGAATGCTAATCTCCGTCGGGTCGAGCCCTTTTTCACCAAGTAAAAAAGTAATATATCTTGTGAATCACTCATCAAATACTGGGACTTCGGTCTTTGTGAAAAAACGGAGAATTGCCGAGCTTTCCAAGCAGGTAATACAAGAAAGGGCAAAAGCTACGGACTCAATGGAGCTCCTACCAGAACAACAGAAGCAGTTGAACAAACACAGAGCATTGCTTATTGCCCGGCGCAAGAGAAGTGAGCTAATGTATCGTTACTGGAGCTGACTCCTAACTTGTTGAACTCAGTCAGATCTCTCATATTACCTAATTTGATACTAGACTCTTTTCTTGAAACCTAACTCATATGACTCTAAATTGGAATCTCTCAGCTGGGCACCTTACCTACCCCTTGAAACTCCCATACCCATTAGTGCCCCAGCACCTTAGCAGCTTTGGTTTCCGAACCTTACACTAGAAACTCACTTATAGAAACCTTACACTATCAACTATTATGGAAACCTTACACTAAAACTCACTTATTGAATTGAGTGCACAACACTTGTGGGTTCAGCAGTTCAGTTTAGGCCTAGTAGAAAGTCTGAAAACGAAATGCACCTTATGTTATATCTAATTCAGTAACAACGCTCCTTACTCAAAGCTACAAAACGACTAACCCGCTTCCTTCAGCCTTCAAAGGAGTACTGGCAGGAAGAGAGTGTACCTGGGTAAGATTAACGGCTCAAATCATTATAAGGACAGAACAAGCAACCGTAACTACGGCACGTTTTAGTAGCTCAGCTCCCAAACACCATTTCGAACTAAATGCACTTGCGCGGGGGCGCTTAGGAGAGTTTCAGATTCTTTTCTTCATGGTTGACTTCACATATTCCCTAACTCCAATTCTCTGTATCATTGCGATTCCAAGTATCAAGTAAGGTTGAAAGAAGCATTTTGTTCTAAAGAGTCCCACATACCATCCATATTCCCATTCTATAGAGGAATCTCCCCATATTCTATTCTAAGGAGTAAGGGCATAAGCCAGGGAGTCAATTCTCTTCCTTTTGGTCAAAAGGCAGTGTTTCAAAGTGAGTTTTGAAGCAGTAAGCATTGAGTTGTTGTTTAATCTCTTCTATCGTATATGCACTCCATGAATCAATGAAGAAATTGAAGTTCCTTTCCTGTCTTTATCGGCTAACGCTTATTCGAGTTTAGAGCAAAAGAAGCAAGTGGTGGAGTGAAATACTCCATTATATCATATGCTCGATAGATTCAAATATCATATGCTCGATAGATTCCATTATCATATGCTCGATAGATTCCATTAAGTGAACAAGCACCAGTACTTATAATTCCAAGCTACTAGACAAGTCACTACTACTTCAATTATTACTTGCTGAATTCATAACTATAGCTCATCTAACTCTTGCAACTAAAACTCAATCTCATCCCTCTCTGGCTCTTTGAACAACTTAATAATTTCCTCCCTGACGCCCAATTACTTAAGGGGAAAGGACACTGTAGCTTTTCACCCTATGCTTGGCGGAATTGATTGAACTCAGTTAGCGCAACACGTCGAACTCACTTTATAGCTCTATAGTCTGGAACTTACTAACGCTATAGTCACTAACGCCATAGTCAGGAACTCTACCCTTGCTTGAAACATAAATTGAGATTATTTCCTCAGCGGAAACGGAACCCCCAGCCCAGATTGATTTCCAGCTTCGTCTTCGGCTAAAGATCCAGTTCCTTACTATCCACTTTCAGATGACTTGCGCACTGTTGGATTCTTCTTATACTGTTCAAAAATACCGCTATGCTCCTGATTCTATATGAGACTAAAAAGAAACTAATCTATCGTAGCCAAACACTTGAACAGCATCTGTGTTTGTTGACGCAAGTGCAAGATCAGAAACAGAATCTAGTACTGGCTTGGAAAGGTAATAACAACCTTGTAGTGCTCGCGGTTTGGAGGTAATAATCAAGTTAGGTTTGGTGCTTGGCTTTACGTCGGTAGAGAGAATTCCGTTATTGGCTTTCCCTTTGCTTTGCGTGGATAATGTCCTTACCTGGAAAGCCCTTGCGCTAACACTTATTGTTGTTGCGGGATGTGCGGGGTGCGAGCGAGTTTCATCGTATCAATTGTGTGCTAGTGTTGAATCCTATAAATAAGATCATCTCTTTGTGGCAATATAGAAGTAGCCCACGTAACGCTTAAGCAGTGCGAAGAAAGTCGACGATAGAATAATAAGTATTAGAGAAAGATCATAAGCGAGAGAAGTTCGAAAGGAAGCGGAAAGTCGTTCTTTTGTAGAAAGAGAAGTAGGTATAAGCAGTTTCAAGTAAGTGTAAGCTAAAGAATTGCCTGCCCTTATTTAAGCTCTTTGCATCCGTTCTTGTTGAGAAAAGGTCGAGGTCGGCAAAAGAAGTCGCTTGAGTATAGAGAATCCGCTGTAGGGCGAGGAAATGAAAAAGGGGCAGAACTCACAGAAGCTTACTTGAACGAAACGGGGTTAGGGTTAGGTTATATAAATCACTGAAGGAAGAGTTTGTTGTGCCATGAAACCTTATTAATAGGGCAGCATAAGAGCGATTAGATGCTGGTAAGGAAGCATAAGAAGAAGAGGATTTCGCTAGGTCTGATAGAACCCGGTAACCAACAGTGCCCTCAAGTAAGTGGGAAAGAAAGCAAGAATCAATATTCGCAGAAGGGATAGATATAGCGCATATAGTATAAGATAAAGAAGAAACCACTGGAAAGAGGGATAGATATAGCGCATTAGAATAAGACAAGTAATAGGGATTCCACTCGCCAAGCTACGAGACAAGTAACTACGAGACAAGTAACTACAAATGGGCAAGCAACATATAGACAAGACACTCGCCAAGTAACATAGTAAGTGTAGCGGCAGGGCAGCGAGTTCAAGAACCAAAACAGTAATACCAGTACTAAGGGTATTCAACTGGAACAGGAGCAGGCAATTATGATTCTTATGCTTCCTTTCTCACTCCCCTTTATGACCCGATTTCCTATTCTTCTTTTTTGATAATTCTCCTAATTCTTTTCTCGCTTCTGATCAATAGGAATATGCTTCCTCACCAAATCCAGCTGAAGATCCAACTTCTTCTACTCTTTAGATTCGGCTGGCTTGCTGCTTCCTTTTGAACAGCTGATGCTCTGGTCTACTTTCGAACTAGAACATATGTATGCACAATAAAAGGATTCCATAAATGATTCAACAAGGCACTCTTCAGATTCCATTCATTATTTGTTTTCCTCTGCGCTAACTAGAAAGGGTGTTTCAATCATCCCTTGTTTGATCCATGTTGGTTGTAAACTTGAATAGAATGTCCTGTTTGTTCCCGTTTACGGTGTCATCGGTTCATCAAGGAGAGTTAGAGCATTGTCTGCGAGAGAAGAAGTCGAAATAGAAAGTAAGTCAGCTAGAGCAGGTACGCGCGGTAAGTCAAAAAGTAGATGTAGATTGATTGAAAGCCCTTAAGTCAATTGCAGTAGGAGAAATACCAGAAAGTGGGGTTCGGGTTGACAACTTTCTATTGTTCGAATGCTTACCAGAGTGCTTAAGTATCAAGTAAGCAGGAAGTAGGTCTTCTTAAGGGTCATTTTCATGGTTCTTTTTCTTCTGTTTTTGGGTGTGCATCTTATTGGATAACGGATTCCACTCGGTTAAGCCTTATTTCTGTGGTTTGGTCTGATGAAGTTATGACTATTCCTGTGTTCGTGCTGCTCGGAGGAGAAAAGCCCATTCGGAGCAGACCCATTCGGAGCAGACCCATTCGTAGGCCTTTCCCTTGTTTCAAGAGCTATAATAGCATACAATTGTTTCAAGAGCTATAATAGCATACAAATAGAAGATATAAGATATAGGCACCTCCCTAACCACTAGATTAGTGACCCGAGAACCCTGCTTGCATTTAGAAAGTGTTAAAGTAGGTAACGTAGAGCCCACCGAGTTGAACCGAGTTTCAAGTAATCCTTATATGTAGTGCATAGAATAACAATAAGGTACCCGATCTATACTTGGACTTATTAGAATGCTTCTTATCATTTCCTTTCCCCTAGGCGACACAATCGTAAACTTTCTTTCAATAGGATTGAATAATAACTGTTGTACAAGGTTGGTGATGTGCTAACGAGTTTCTATTAAGAAGGACTAGAATCTGATTTGGTTGACTAGCAAGCAGTAACTCCCTATTATGCCATTCATAGCGGTACCTACAACAACCTATGTTAGGAAATATAGGCATTATCACTCCCTTTTGGCAGAGATCATTTACAACCTATGTTAGGAAGAAATATGGGCATTCTCTCACTCCCTTTTGGCAGAGATCATTTGCCCGCTCAAGCCCGGCGTAGTTAATAAGATAGGCATTCCCTTGTACCTTCCACCTTTGTTTTTTAGGTAGCGAAAATCAATTAAGAAACGCTTTCTCCTGTGAAGTAGTAGCCTTGCTGGCACTGATAGGATTAGAAGATGGTCCGGTCCTCTTTCTTTTGTTTCAGAGTTCAATTGGGCTTGCCAGAATAAGCTATAATATGAATACAGTAATATGAATACTCAAGACATCGTATAGCCAATAAACCATATATTATTGTGAATATAAGAGAGCACGCTGGTCCCTTACTCCCACGGATTCTCTTTCTTCAGAGATCTTTTATCTCCACAAACTCTAACTATAGACTCGCTATAATAATTGCTAAATACTTGATATTGCCACTGATTCTCTTTATATGGTGGAATATGGTCATTTTCCCGACATTGGATTATATCGATCTACTGGAGTTCTCCAATCAGATTTGGACGCTTGAAATAGTCTAACGAATGGAAAATCATAGTAAACATGCATAGTACAAGGGGCTTAGCAAGGGAGAGTGTGCTCAGTCAACAAAAGAATTCTATATATGAGTTCTCTCCGTAATCAAAGTAGCGGCTTTCTCATTATGCAATACCCTTATATTAAGTCCGATTCCTCTCTCAACTCCTAATCAAATAGCTTTTATGGGGGACCTCCTTTGCAGAGTCATTCAATATGCGGATTTTTCTCTTACGAAAGTCGAACTCAATCACTTACTGCCGACTGTTAGAAACTCCATATCTCATTTCTTCCTGTCGTCTTTAAAAGATTCTAATCTGTGTCATATAAATAGAACCTTTTTCAAATGTCATATAAATGGAACCCTTTAGAAAGAACTCAGACTATTTTCCTACTATTGGATGTAACAATCATATATTGATGAAATTGCTTGAAATTCCCGCACCAATTACTCGAGTGCCTCCCCTTTTGGACAAAACCCATAGGAGATTGAAATGAAAGATGAAACTTCGACTATGAATCATCATTCCGGATCCTATATTCTACCTTATACTTTATTTGCGCGACTTAGATTCCAAACAAGGCACAAAGAGAATGAAACTATGCCTGCAGAGACTTAGCATATCGTAGCTGCTCATCGGCCCTTTCTACTCAGTGAGGAAGAAGAGGTGTTACCGACAGTTGAGGCACTCTTGTGCGCTGGGAAAAAGGGGGGCCAGGTCAGATTGATTCTAGTTTCTTTCCCCTTCCTATGATTCTAGTTTCTTTCCTTCCTATTCTCAAATAAAACATCTGTACTTGTAGTACTGGAGTTAGTGATTATAGCTTGAGTGCAGCCAAGGGAACCAGCAATGGAAGCGGTAAGGAAGGAAATCAATAAATCAAGGAATGCGAAGGCGCCAAGAAAGAAGCACACATTCCTGTCCTGTTTTTGGGATCTTCTTCAGTGTGAGCTCCCGATGACTACGAAGAAAGCACTTGTTTAGTGGTTGCTTGGAATTATAAGTACTGGTGGCTACTCTCAATCTGTTGTTCAAGCTGGAGAAGAGGAAAAGCAGAATAAAGAGAAAGAAAATATCAGTTGCGGTGTCAAAGTAAGCTTCCCTAGGTGGTTGAGTCATAATGGAATTTCACTGAGAAACTAACATAATTTCTTTAGCCTAGCTCTCCTCTGGCTCTGGAAACCAGGCTCTGGCAACTATCACTAAATTCGGACTTGAACAAATCAATAAGCAAGTCCTTTATTTTGGAGCTACTATCAAAGTCAAGAAGCTAGTGAGCAAGGGTAGCAAGACTTTCTATAGGGCTTGGTAGGCATTGAGGTCAGTATTGCTATTCAGTATTGCTATTCGGGGGGATATGTCATACTAAAGCTTAGAGTCAAGGCTAATGGAGGGAGGAGTTTTGGTAAGAGTGAAAGTAGGTAAAGCAATCCGGATATAGAGGAGTAGGAGCCTTAGAGGTGAGTAAAAGAATGCAAAGTCAAGGAAGTCAGACCCCTAGTTAGTAGTTATATAGGGTGTTTTAGCCCGATAAGTACTAGTTTCTTTCTTACACCGCACAGAGCACCTGGGCACTATATCATATCACCTTGCTAGATCATACCTGCTTCCCATACTATCCTATACTATCTAATACTTACAAAGATCAGAGTCTAATTCTTATACCAGATATGCGCTACCAATTATGTATTCTGGCAAGCTTAATTCTTCTCTGTCAACAAATGAAGTTATTGCTCTGGACTACTCGACTCTGTCAACAAATAAGGAATTGAACCTAACCTGAGAGCGCCAATCCCATATCTCCCGTAGCACAGAGGTTATCCTAAAGTATTGGCTTGTGGAATTGACATAACTCTTACTAACTAGTGGCCAGGTTCTCTTTCTCCTACCTCGGGGGCAGGACGGGTTCTCTCACCGAAGAGGTAGAAGGTATACACACTAAATGAACTCTAACAGCTTAACTCCCTACCGCTGAATACAGGAATTGTTCTCACCTCGTTACATATATTGTTTGCCTACTCCGGATATAGCTTCGGCATTAGATCTTATTCAAACTCAGGATGTAGCTTATTCTCCCGCTTCTTCTTCTATAGTTGTTTGTTTCCTTGCTTATTCTATTCCAAAGCTTACGGGCGAACTTGCCTTGTTCCGTTGTTTGTTGAGCAAAATCCAATCATATGCACTGCACGACAACTTATTCCGTCAAGTAACCAGACTGCGATAGATGAGATTCCTGTAATGCGAGAGTTTTGTTCGGTACAAAATCAATTCCTTCTTAAGATAGTGGAGTTGGGTTTGCTAGGGTGCTAAGGGGTGCGCCTATTGCCTATGATATTAGTATAGAAAGTCAACCGCTCTAATCAAAGGAAAGGCGAAGTAAATAAGGCGAGTCAAAAGCACGATTGGTACCTAAGATAGTGGAGTTGGGTTTGCTAGGGTGCTAAGGGGTGCGCCTATTGCCTATGATATTAGTATAGAAAGTCAACCGCTCTAATCAAAGGAAAGGCGAAGTAAATAAGGCGAGTCAAAAGCACGATTGGTACCTATTCCTATATAGAGTTGTCAATAAGGCGGGATGCATTAGTAAGCCTTTGTTTAGAGGAGTAACCAGTGTCAGCAGTCATATTATTATTGGGAACAGTGCTGAAGAAGAGAAAAGAAAGGACAGACAGAAAAGGAACAGAACAGCGAAAAGATTATAGGCATTCATTCATTTAAAGAGCATTTCTAGGTATTCAATGATTAGTCATTCTCTTAGTTGAACATAGCTTAAACGACAACAAATAGCGTCTTCTTTCCGTTAAGAAGGGAGTCAGAGTCACACCTGAAGCAGTAACAATAGACTGATTAATTGGCCCTTCTAGTAAGCTTTAATTAATTGGTTAGTTAAGTCGTAGAGAGAATCGATAGTGCAAGGAAAGCCCAAAAGATGAATTCTGACTCGCTCATAAGGAACCTATAGACCAAGTTTCCTAGTTGAAATGAGAGATTTCCCAGAAAACAAAAGAAGTTATGAAAGTGGAATGAGAGCCTAAGCTGGATCCTGGAGTAGGAGAAGGTGTTGGGTTGGCACTTGCTTGACTGTCTACGCTATGAGATTATGAGATAAGAAGTTTTATTAGAAGAAAATAAGGGTTAAGGCTCAAGTCCAGGTAGTAGGTTTCAATCTTATGAACTACAGTCGCAAGAGGAGTGAAATGCTTTCCCTCGCCTGCCTCTCCTCTTGTGGAATCCCTTGTTTCATCACTTCTATAAGAAAGATATCAATATTGATAGGTGAAAGATAGAAATTGATAGGGTTTTTCGTATACAGGGTGTATACTTTGTCGGGATAGGATAAAGATCTCTTAAAGCTCACTTTAGCTATTAATTAGGACTAAAGGCTATTGTCGGGTCAGCTGCAATCCGATCTTCTGAACCGCTTTGCTTTCACTCTGGTTCCTAGAAGCTAGTAGGAACATATTGTTTGAATTCTTTCATTCAGTAAAGGGATACTATGAGGTCTTACACTCTCACTCCACAAACTAGAACTGACCCACCACCGGACTGCCACATAACCAAACAGGGCTCCTTTAGCTCCCCTCTACACACACTGTATAAGAAAAGCCATAGATGTTAATTCCATCTTTGAAAAGCCATAGATGTTAATTCCATCTTTGAACAGCCATAGATGTTAATTCCATCTTTGAAAAGCCATAGATGTTAATTCCATCTTTGAAAAGCCATAGATGTTAATTCCATCTTTGAAAAGCCATAGATGTTAATTCCATCTTTGAAAAGCCATAGATGTTAATTCCATCTTTGAAAAGCCATAGATGTTAATTCCATCTTTGAAAAGCCATAGATGTTAATTCCATCTTTGAAAAGCCATAGATGTTAATTCCATCTTTGAAAAGCCATAGATGTTAATTCCATCTTTCTAAAGGATAGCTGATTCAATAAGGGGCAAGCAAATCTCTATCCTCCCTATCGCCAAGCAGATCGGATTGGCCTCACAACACTACTACAGTTGCGACTATCGCCTCGCTTCAAAGCCTGTACTTTCTGATTCCTCACCTCTTGTTCTTTTCACCAACACCCGGGGGCAACTATGACATCTCACTTTCTGACCTCCATCTCTTCTCTTGTATAACTTCTATGCTTAATAATGAATTTAGGGTACTAAGTGACTAAAGGATAGATCTTGTTTATTCCTATTGAACCCTGCTTTCCGGATTAAACTAGGGATTCCACAGCCAATACTTATTCCATGATTCTAGTAGCCCTGCATATGACCAATCTTCTGAACTGCGCAGAAAGATCAGATTGAACTCCTTGTAGTCAACAGCCCAGGTAGTAAACAGCCCAGCCACTACTACTGAAACTAGGGAGACCTCTTTCACTCCTGCCAATGCTTGAGTGGAATTCCTTGTTGAAAATGCATTATGTGCCCTTAATTAATTGAGCCTCTCCTCTGCCTCTGCCTATAGCAACAATACCTATGGCAACATTAGCCGTTGCTTGGCCGTTACTTAGAGGGTATGATGTAGTGCATACTGCTAATAACTAGAAGATATAAGAAAGGAACTACTGCCTCAACAAACAGGGCTTTCACTCAAAACAAGTAACTGGTACTGGGCCTTACTTGTCAGCTGCTGACGCTGCCCTTACTTTTCTTCATTTCATTCTATAGCTTACTGAACGGGAACCCTGCTCTACTGCCTATAATAAGCCTGTCGCTACTTGCTTTGATTCCAACTACTGGGGGACACTTAATATCTCTTTGCTTTCGTTCGTTCTGTTATATATGTTGATGTTATTAATTTCAGTATTCCTTCCACGTATATTAGAGTTGGTTTTTTCACTTATTCGCTCTCTTATGATAGTCATTAGCATTAGATACATTCTCTTATATAGTAGGTATCGTTGGGGTATCTCACTAAGATAGGATAGAGTTCAACTCAATAGTAAGCCAGGAATAGAATGAACCTATTAGCTATCAGGCAAGCAACGTAGACTAGGGAATCCTGTGCCCTTAATTACTGCTACTCTTGCTACTAATACGGATGAAACTGGGCTGGGCCATTAACTAATGCTAAACAAAAGACCTACGTATAGAAGGAGAACAGATTCAATGAAACTAACTCATAAGTTTCAGTATGCAGGCTAAAGAAGTCACTGACCTACGATAATGACATCTTATATCATAATAATAGAACTTATTCAATAACGGAAGGGAAGCTGCCGCGCAACCAATAAGAATTAAGTAATAACCAATAAGAATTAAGTAATAAATAAGATAGTAAGCACTGAGGCGAGGCCCTTCTAGTAAGTTGCGGGAGGAAAGAGAATCCTAAGTTTCCAAGAGAAGAAGCCGGGGGTGAAGAATCGATTGCAGTTGCTTGGCCCCGGTAGTAGTTGTTGTTCTAGGTGAAAATGAGAAACCAGATATATTTCTTTACTCTGATCCCCGAACACAGGACTTGGTTTATTACTGGCAATGAAGTTAGCAGAGAAGAGAAGAGTAAGAGGCGAGGTGAGCAAGGAATACAATTCATATAAGGACTTCAACTAAGTAACATTGGTATTAAGAGAGTAGATGGATAGATCTAGCGGATTCTAATAGGTATACTAAGCTTGTTCCAGATGGAGTATACTAAGCTTGTTCCAGAAGGAGAGTCCTGCTCCAGTTTCAAGTCTGGGTTGTGGGAAGGAAATCAAGAAAGAAAGACAGAAATACCGGTCAACTCTCTTCTTAAAGGCGGGAGAGTAGCTATGTAAGAAACAAACTATCAGCAAAAATGATATAAGGTAAAGCTTAGTATAATAGATATTGGTGCCGCGCCTTAGGAGGTATAATAGATGTAGGTGCCTATTGCCCATAAAATCAAACAAATAGAGCCTCGTTGAATGAAGTGACTCGGGTAGGGGCGGAAAGAGCACTCAATCGGGCAGGAGAAGAGAAAGATAGTAAAGGCTTTGATTCCATAAGTGCGGAGAGTGAGAGTAGAGGAAGTAGATCTGCTCCCGTTCCATTGAATATAGTTGACTCGGTTCTCTAGGTGTTTCTACTATACAATTATTCAGTTAGTAGGTCTTCTTAAGGGTCATTTTCATGGTTCTTTTTCTTCTGTTTTTGGGTGTGCATCTTATTGGATAACGGATTCCACTCGGTTAAGCCTTATTTCTGTGGTTTGGTCTGATGAAGTTATGACTATTCCTGTGTTCGTGCTGCTCGGAGGAGAAAAGCCCATTCGGAGCAGACCCATTCGGAGCAGACCCATTCGTAGGCCTTTCCCTTGTTTCAAGAGCTATAATAGCATACAAATAGAAGATATAAGATATAGGCACCTCCCTAACCACTAGATTAGTGACCCGAGAACCCTGCTTGCATTTAGAAAGTGTTAAAGTAGGTAACGTAGAGCCCACCGAGTTGAACCGAGTTTCAAGTAATCCTTATATGTAGTGCATAGAATAACAATAAGGTACCCGATCTATACTTGGACTTATTAGAATGCTTCTTATCATTTCCTTTCCCCTAGGCGACACAATCGTAAACTTTCTTTCAATAGGATTGAATAATAACTGTTGTACAAGGTTGGTGATGTGCTAACGAGTTTCTATTAAGAAGGACTAGAATCTGATTTGGTTGACTAGCAAGCAGTAACTCCCTATTATGCCATTCATAGCGGTACCTACAACAACCTATGTTAGGAAATATAGGCATTATCACTCCCTTTTGGCAGAGATCATTTACAACCTATGTTAGGAAGAAATATGGGCATTCTCTCACTCCCTTTTGGCAGAGATCATTTGCCCGCTCAAGCCCGGCGTAGTTAATAAGATAGGCATTCCCTTGTACCTTCCACCTTTGTTTTTTAGGTAGCGAAAATCAATTAAGAAACGCTTTCTCCTGTGAAGTAGTAGCCTTGCTGGCACTGATAGGATTAGAAGATGGTCCGGTCCTCTTTCTTTTGTTTCAGAGTTCAATTGGGCTTGCCAGAATAAGCTATAATATGAATACAGTAATATGAATACTCAAGACATCGTATAGCCAATAAACCATATATTATTGTGAATATAAGAGAGCACGCTGGTCCCTTACTCCCACGGATTCTCTTTCTTCAGAGATCTTTTATCTCCACAAACTCTAACTATAGACTCGCTATAATAATTGCTAAATACTTGATATTGCCACTGATTCTCTTTATATGGTGGAATATGGTCATTTTCCCGACATTGGATTATATCGATCTACTGGAGTTCTCCAATCAGATTTGGACGCTTGAAATAGTCTAACGAATGGAAAATCATAGTAAACATGCATAGTACAAGGGGCTTAGCAAGGGAGAGTGTGCTCAGTCAACAAAAGAATTCTATATATGAGTTCTCTCCGTAATCAAAGTAGCGGCTTTCTCATTATGCAATACCCTTATATTAAGTCCGATTCCTCTCTCAACTCCTAATCAAATAGCTTTTATGGGGGACCTCCTTTGCAGAGTCATTCAATATGCGGATTTTTCTCTTACGAAAGTCGAACTCAATCACTTACTGCCGACTGTTAGAAACTCCATATCTCATTTCTTCCTGTCGTCTTTAAAAGATTCTAATCTGTGTCATATAAATAGAACCTTTTTCAAATGTCATATAAATGGAACCCTTTAGAAAGAACTCAGACTATTTTCCTACTATTGGATGTAACAATCATATATTGATGAAATTGCTTGAAATTCCCGCACCAATTACTCGAGTGCCTCCCCTTTTGGACAAAACCCATAGGAGATTGAAATGAAAGATGAAACTTCGACTATGAATCATCATTCCGGATCCTATATTCTACCTTATACTTTATTTGCGCGACTTAGATTCCAAACAAGGCACAAAGAGAATGAAACTATGCCTGCAGAGACTTAGCATATCGTAGCTGCTCATCGGCCCTTTCTACTCAGTGAGGAAGAAGAGGTGTTACCGACAGTTGAGGCACTCTTGTGCGCTGGGAAAAAGGGGGGCCAGGTCAGATTGATTCTAGTTTCTTTCCCCTTCCTATGATTCTAGTTTCTTTCCTTCCTATTCTCAAATAAAACATCTGTACTTGTAGTACTGGAGTTAGTGATTATAGCTTGAGTGCAGCCAAGGGAACCAGCAATGGAAGCGGTAAGGAAGGAAATCAATAAATCAAGGAATGCGAAGGCGCCAAGAAAGAAGCACACATTCCTGTCCTGTTTTTGGGATCTTCTTCAGTGTGAGCTCCCGATGACTACGAAGAAAGCACTTGTTTAGTGGTTGCTTGGAATTATAAGTACTGGTGGCTACTCTCAATCTGTGGTTTAAGGTGGAGAAGAGGAAAAGCAGAATAAAGAGAAAGAAAATATCAGTTGCGGTGTCAAAGTAAGCTTCCCTAGGTGGTTGAGTCATAATGGAATTTCACTGAGACCCTACTTGACTTAAGTAAGCCTAGCTCTCCTCTGGCTCTGGAAACCAGGCTCTGGCAACTATCACTAAATTCGGACTTGAACAAATCAATAAGCAAGTCCTTTATTTTGGAGCTACTATCAAAGTCAAGAAGCTAGTGAGCAAGGGTAGCAAGACTTTCTATAGGGCTTGGTAGGCATTGAGGTCAGTATTGCTATTCAGTATTGCTATTCGGGGGGATATGTCATACTAAAGCTTAGAGTCAAGGCTAATGGAGGGAGGAGTTTTGGTAAGAGTGAAAGTAGGTAAAGCAATCCGGATATAGAGGAGTAGGAGCCTTAGAGGTGAGTAAAAGAATGCAAAGTCAAGGAAGTCAGACCCCTAGTTAGTAGTTATATAGGGTGTTTTAGCCCGATAAGTACTAGTTTCTTTCTTACACCGCACAGAGCACCTGGGCACTATATCATATCACCTTGCTAGATCATACCTGCTTCCCATACTATCCTATACTATCTAATACTTACAAAGATCAGAGTCTAATTCTTATACCAGATATGCGCTACCAATTATGTATTCTGGCAAGCTTAATTCTTCTCTGTCAACAAATAAGGAATTGAACCTAACCTGAGAGCGCCAATCCCATATCTCCCGTAGCACAGAGGTTATCCTAAAGTATTGGCTTGTGGAATTGACATAACTCTTACTAACTGGTGGCTAGGTTCTCTTTCTCCTACCTCGGGGGCAGGACGGGTTCTCTCACAGAAGAGGTGGAAGGTATACACACTAAATGAACTCTAACAGCTTAACTCCCTACCGCTGAATACAGGAATTGTTCTCACCTCGTTACATATATTGTTTGCCTACTCCGGATATAGCTTCGGCATTAGATCTTATTCAAACTCAGGATGTAGCTTATTCTCCCGCTTCTTCTTCTATAGGTTTGTTTTTCCTTGCTTATTCTATTCCAAAGCTTACGGGCGAACTTGCCTTGTTCCGTTGTTTGTTGAGCAAAATCCAATCATATGCACTGCACGACAACTTATTCCGTCAAGTAACCAGACTGCGATAGATGAGATTCCTGTAATGCGAGAGTTTTGTTCGGTACAAAATCAATTCCTTCTTAAGATAGTGGAGTTGGGTTTGCTAGGGTGCTAAGGGGTGCGCCTATTGCCTATGATATTAGTATAGAAAGTCAACCGCTCTAATCAAAGGAAAGGCGAAGTAAATAAGGCGAGTCAAAAGCACGATTGGTACCTATTCCTATATAGAGTTGTCAATAAGGCGGGATGCATTAGTAAGCCTTTGTTTAGAGGAGTAACCAGTGTCAGCAGTCATATTATTATTGGGAACAGTGCTGAAGAAGAGAAAAGAAAGGACAGACAGAAAAGGAACAGAACAGCGAAAAGATTATAGGCATTCATTCATTTAAAGAGCATTTCTAGGTATTCAATGATTAGTCATTCTCTTAGTTGAACATAGCTTAAACGACAACAAATAGCGTCTTCTTTCCGTTAAGAAGGGAGTCAGAGTCACACCTGAAGCAGTAACAATAGACTGATTAATTGGCCCTTCTAGTAAGCTTTAATTAATTGGTTAGTTAAGTCGTAGAGAGAATCGATAGTGCAAGGAAAGCCCAAAAGATGAATTCTGACTCGCTCATAAGGAACCTATAGACCAAGTTTCCTAGTTGAAATGAGAGATTTCCCAGAAAACAAAAGAAGTTATGAAAGTGGAATGAGAGCCTAAGCTGGATCCTGGAGTAGGAGAAGGTGTTGGGTTGGCACTTGCTTGACTGTCTACGCTATGAGATTATGAGATAAGAAGTTTTATTAGAAGAAAATAAGGGTTAAGGCTCAAGTCCAGGTAGTAGGTTTCAATCTTATGAACTACAGTCGCAAGAGGAGTGAAATGCTTTCCCTCGCCTGCCTCTCCTCTTGTGGAATCCCTTGTTTCATCACTTCTATAAGAAAGATATCAATATTGATAGGTGAAAGATAGAAATTGATAGGGTTTTTCGTATACAGGGTGTATACTTTGTCGGGATAGGATAAAGATCTCTTAAAGCTCACTTTAGCTATTAATTAGGACTAAAGGCTATTGTCGGGTCAGCTGCAATCCGATCTTCTGAACCGCTTTGCTTTCACTCTGGTTCCTAGAAGCTAGTAGGAACATATTGTTTGAATTCTTTCATTCAGTAAAGGGATACTATGAGGTCTTACACTCTCACTCCACAAACTAGAACTGACCCACCACCGGACTGCCACATAACCAAACAGGGCTCCTTTAGCTCCCCTCTACACACACTGTATAAGAAAAGCCATAGATGTTAATTCCATCTTTGAAAAGCCATAGATGTTAATTCCATCTTTCTAAAGGATAGCTGATTCAATAAGGGGCAAGCAAATCTCTATCCTCCCTATCGCCAAGCAGATCGGATTGGCCTCACAACACTACTACAGTTGCGACTATCGCCTCGCTTCAAAGCCTGTACTTTCTGATTCCTCACCTCTTGTTCTTTTCACCAACACCCGGGGGCAACTATGACATCTCACTTTCTGACCTCCATCTCTTCTCTTGTATAACTTCTATGCTTAATAATGAATTTAGGGTACTAAGTGACTAAAGGATAGATCTTGTTTATTCCTATTGAACCCTGCTTTCCGGATGAAACTAGGGATTCCACAGCCAATACTTATTCCATGATTCTAGTAGCCCTGCATATGACCAATCTTCTGAACTGCGCAGAAAGATCAGATTGAACTCCTTGTAGTCAACAGCCCAGGTAGTAAACAGCCCAGCCACTACTACTGAAACTAGGGAGACCTCTTTCACTCCTGCCAATGCTTGAGTGGAATTCCTTGTTGAAAATGCATTATGTGCCCTTAATTAATTGAGCCTCTCCTCTGCCTCTGCCTATAGCAACAATACCTATGGCAACATTAGCCGTTGCTTGGCCGTTACTTAGAGGGTATGATGTAGTGCATACTGCTAATAACTAGAAGATATAAGAAAGGAACTACTGCCTCAACAAACAGGGCTTTCACTCAAAACAAGTAACTGGTACTGGGCCTTACTTGTCAGCTGCTGACGCTGCCCTTACTTTTCTTCATTTCATTCTATAGCTTACTGAACGGGAACCCTGCTCTACTGCCTATAATAAGCCTGTCGCTACTTGCTTTGATTCCAACTACTGGGGGACACTTAATATCTCTTTGCTTTCGTTCGTTCTGTTATATATGTTGATGTTATTAATTTCAGTATTCCTTCCACGTATATTAGAGTTGGTTTTTTCACTTATTCGCTCTCTTATGATAGTCATTAGCATTAGATACATTCTCTTATATAGTAGGTATCGTTGGGGTATCTCACTAAGATAGGATAGAGTTCAACTCAATAGTAAGCACATTCAATCAGTACCCTGTGGTGGGCAAGATCAGAAGCCTACTCCTCACTTCTAATATATAACTCAGTGGATCAAATGAAAAAGGAAGAAGAAAATCACCACTAGCGCCCAGACAACCCCCATTCTTTTACCTGTGAATTAGAGCCTGCCATTCCAAACTCTAACTCTGAAGCACTGGCCAACAAACCTTACTTACAAACAATAAGCCCTTACTTACTTTGATTCTTTAAACAATGATTCTGATCCTGTGCTTTTCAACTGACATTACATCACTACTAACAGGACTTTCACTGCTTTCTTCCATTCTCTGTACTTTGGTCACTATCCCTTATTACGCCACTGCTTTACTTAGATCGATGGGTCTCATTCTAAACACTACCTTATACTAGGCCTACTGCCCTTGCTTTCACTCTGATACTAATGCTACCTTTACTTTAACAGGAAACTGGGGCTTAGCTGACTGCTACTGCTAACGGGAGAATAAACCTCGTACTGACAAGAATGAGCCTGGGAATAAAGAATACAGGTCTCCACTACAAGACCAAGGCAGAAAAAAGAGAGAATTCAACCCAGCTGTCCAGGCTTTATGTAGTATATAGCGAAAAGCCTTATTCACCTCACTCAGCAGTCCACGCCTTACTTCCTTATACACCACGACTTGTTCCTTTCATTCCTATGCAATGTTTGGTGGCCTCATTCTCTTACTTACTCCCGTCATTCTTGTACTTATTAACCATATCCTTGCTTTGTCACTTCAAACTACCTCTCCAGTTTCCAGGGCTATCTTTCCTCGATCTTACTCTTGCATTGATAAGTTTTTGTATGCCACTTACCGCTTGAAGTCTATAGCTACCGGGGTTGATTCTCTAGTTACTGACACGGATCCTTCCCCCGAGAGAGCAAACTAACAACTTGGGAGTCAATACATAACTACGGATATCAAGATCTCAACTAGTAACGATAAGAAGAGAATGGGACTACCAGCGATAAGAACCCTGCTCGAAACTAGCAACTCAACCACAAATCAAAGGATTGAACTACTAACTAGAAGGATTGAACTACTCCAAATAATAGAAGGAGAAAAAGACGACTAATAACTGTAGAGCACCTCCACAGCTAAAAGCCTTCCACTAATTAAATAAACCCTTGCTTTAATAGCTATAGTTCTTACAGCCCTTGTCGTCAGCACCCCTCTCTTTGAGTTGAACCTTGCTTCATTGTCTCTATGAGCTTACCTTTACTTGCTTTGAAACTAACACCGCTTCCTTGCGTCCCACTTTCACCTATGATAGTCTCCCTTGCTAGGGCACCTCACCACGATAGGACAGAGTCAAACTTGACTACCAACAATAAAGGCACTGGGAATAAGGAATTCTTTGTTGATGGGTCAGACTTAAATGAGAGCATAGGAATCCTCAACTACAGCCAGAAAAAGCAATTGCACTTGCAGCTCCTTACATTGAATGTACTATTGCTATTGGGTTGGATCCGCTCTAACAGCCGACTTGATATTGGATTTTTCCCTTGCCTTTACTTTTGTCAGTGGATTCAATCCATCTATCATCGCCAACACTGGAAACTCTCCCTTACCCGCGGTTATTATAAGTTCTGGCGCCATGAAAACAGGACTTGTAGCTTACTTGAACACAGCTGCATTCTTCCGGATCTTGTTCCTACCCAAACTAGAAAGTCATAATTTCAGAGTAGGCCATTAATTAAGGGCACCTCATAAAGTAAGAAGAAAGCTTGAAACTGTAGCTTGTTCCCTTGCTTAAGGAAAAGAATATTGATTGGTTATTTGAATCCTCAATGAACTAACTTGCACCACTACTAGGTAAAGCCCTTAGAGACAAGCAAGCACTTGAGCCTCTTCCGTATGATTGACTTAGGGCATCAACCTACTAATAATAATACAATATCTCACAACCGGACCGGGGAATCAACTGCTGCTTCTAAGTCTCTCCTTCCTACACCCCAAATAGGATATCCCTCCTCGCCCCCAACTATAGGCTTCTACTGCGTTATCTTATTCTCTAGTGGGGAGTACTTTAGTTCTGTATTTACATCAGGCCAGTACTTATAATTCTGGCTATTACTAACATTTATTCCAGATGTTAGCCCGTCCTTCCTGCTATTAAGTGTGACTTTGCCCGTTCAGTTCTCAAACTAACACAATAGTACGTGACATTCTAATACTTGTTCCTAGCACTCCTACGCGGTCTGCCTCTCCTGCCTAAAAGTCTGATTGACACTTATTTCGCCCTGCACACCTTCAATCTTGAGCTCCTGGTAGAATTCTGTAGTTTCCCGGGTTCGTTCCTTATTGATTATTCTATTATTATATAGTCAACTTCCTTCGCCAAGCAACTACCCTTCCACTTAATACGACAATAAGACTGACCACGCAAACTTGTAATTGAACCACTGATCTCACATCTTTATTTGCTATCACATCTGTATTTGCCCCCGGCACTACTGTTTTGAATTGGACCCTTGCTCGCGCCTGTTAAAGAAACTAACTACTGCGGATGAGACTGCTACTATTACCTATTGGTCTATACCCTGGCTTACTTAAATTCCTCAACTATTGACTTTCAACCTAGCTTCTTAGCTGAGTGCGCTAACATTCCTTTCTCTTAGCCCCAACCAAAAGGGAGTCCTGGTATGAGTATTAGTTTTCAACAGGAGAGCTCCAAAGAAGGATCGGTAGCCTTAACCTAGCAAGCGAGGATCTTGTTAAAGTCCCTATTCCGAGTCCAATTCAGATTAGGTTCTGTGCTCTTGTTTCAGCATTGTCAGCATAGGTGTATTCTCTATCCTCTATTAGTGTTGTTAGTGGTGGAGCCTTGTTAGCAGCAGTTCTATTCTATCCAATGGGTAGCTTTTCTATATGTTGTGCTGTACTATTGACCTTTGATTCTGATTTGCTACAGAAAAACAATACCTTTCATCTAACCTTATAGGCGTAACACATAGGTTAGACTGCCAATACCAACTAACCTTCCCGAACTGCACCTCCCATTACGATTTGTCATTTAGAACCTCTACCTCGAACCTCGCTCCTAGGCTTACTTGAGAACTGCCTTAATTCTTTGACTAATGGCTTGGAATCCGACTACTCATAATTAGGGTGGAACCTGTACTCATGAGAATAGAACCTGTCCTTACTTGGTTGAATCTAGCAGTTACTTGTCTCACTGAGTTATATGTTAGTTTCCGTCTAGTCTAGTTCTAGTTGCATTACGAGAAGCACCAGCGTTAGTATTATTTACATTAGTGGAAGAACCCTCCAGATTAACTACCTGCCGAGTTATTCTATATTGTTGGGTTTACTATTCGGGATGCGCCCCGAGACCGTGGATCCATATTGAACATTACCCTCTTGAATAACGGAGTGGATCCTATTACCCAGACCCAGAAAGAGAATTCTTATTCTTATTATTACTTATATTAGATATGCGCATGTATTCTATTAGGTAGTTGCTGTCTCTATCGGTGTATAGTAGTTCCATCAGAGGGGCGTAGTGTTTAATTCAGATATGGAGTATATTGGTATTTGTAGCCTTAGCTTAGTTTAGTTCTGTATTGCTGCAGGACTGCTTAGTTGAGTCCCGGTTAGCAGTTCCGTCCTTATAAGCATTGATTTCATTCTCGATTTACCAATTAAGAGATTAGTGAACCTGGCACTATGACATAGCTTCTGTAGTTTTATGTCAAATAGATCATATCATGGAATACTACTAATAGAGCTTAGGATGAATTGAAAGCCTATCAAACAGGAGAGGTTTCGAACAAGAAAGCATAGGCATCAGAACAAGTGGAGGCAACCTATAATACAGTCAAGTAATACTGATATGCAGTGTAAAGCACTAGGTTTAGTTTGAACCAAGAGATACATAATGGAGCAAGGAAGGACATACTAATAGAGAAGGTAGTCAGGATGCCAGGAACGATACAGAGAATTACGTAAGAGGACCCCGATTTGCCCTGAGTGGACAAGCGAATACATAAAAGGTCTGCGAGGCATATAATAAGGCTTTGACTCCTGGGTTCGGTTCTCTCTTTTGAGTTGAAGCGTGCAGAGCACTGTTCGATTCTTGTTAGTAGCGATATCGGCCCTTCCACTAGAGTAGATGTATTCCTTGTCGTCGGGTGCCTCAGCTCTATATTCTTAGTCCCATTCCATTGGAGTAGTAGCTAAGGCCCCTGTTCCGAGTTTCTAGTTTTATTCCCTATTCCACGTTTCGTTCTTTCCAGTAGTGAGAGCAACACTTTAGCGCTTTCACTCCGACTTTCCAACTAGCATGTTCTGTCGATGTCCACGCCTTACTTGTTGGTTTGATCCTTGTAGTTGTGCTTTCAATGCCTATGTTTGAGTACGCCTCTACTTGCTTTCATTACATCTTTTATTATGACATTAAGTATTAAGTGTTCTTATGGTAGAATTGGTTCCATCATATGAGAATAAGTCTTACTTTATTTGCCTTAAGTCGGGAGCAACTCCCTCGTATTCCAAGTAGATCCTTTGGTTGCTAAAAGGATAAGAGCCATAAGGGAAACTAGTGGCCGGCGGAGTAAAAGAACCTCCAGGAGTAATGGAACTCAATCCAGTAGTCGAGGTATTGTCTGTGCTATCACAGCGAAAGCCCCGTTCACTAGCTTCCAAATGAACGAACCTATAAACTAGCTCTCTCGGGCAGTAAAGGCATAATGGAACTTTACTTTGTATTCTAGCGGGAGGGAATCAAGCTGGAAACTTGTAATAAGGGAGGCAAGGTTGAAAACGGAGCATAGGATTCTTCCTGGGGGCACTTTGTAGGAATGCCATAAAGTAGTAGCGGACCTGTAGTTAGTTGTAGCCAGAATCGTAGGTGAACTAGAGAGTGAAAACAAACAAAGTAACACTAAATAGCAGTAAGGGCAGCCTTGTTATCATTCGTTTTATTAACCCCGATAGCCCGGAGTACTTGTTGAAAAGCAAGGTAAAGGCAAAGATCTAAATCAGTAACAAAAACATCCAAGTCAGTAGATACATTCTCATTAGTTGTAAATAGATCCCCCTTTTCTTGTTCTAGTCCTGTTAGCCCGAGCTCAACTCTGTAGTTTCAAGTAAAGCCCTGTTCCGAGTAGTTCTATTCTACTTATCAATGATTGGATTCCTGTCTCTCGTACTGCTAATAATGCCTATGAGCCATACTCTCCTTTCTACGATTCTTCCAATCTATACAAACAGGCTATCAATTCTGTAATAAACATATTCTCAATATCGAGAAGCATATTCTAAATAACACTTTAGTAAAGTAAATAACACTTGTAAAGTCAATGACACGAGTAAAAGAATAAGAGCAATGAGCCCAAGCACGAAAGCAAGGGTAAACTCTAGCCCTAGGCATTGAAGGTATTAATCCAGGTTGAAGCTAATGAGCGGAAGACTCTATTGAACTACAGGAGTTAGATCAAGGAGTTTAAGACTAGAAGTAAGAGTGAGAGTTTGTAGTGTAAGCCCGAGAAGGGAGGTACACGGAATGAGAGGCATGAGTTTCCGTTTGTAAGTAAGACGGTAAAGACAGTAGGACTACCACACAAGTCAGTCTTGGGAAGCTCAGTGCCATTGCAGTCCTTAGTATCTCAATTATGATTATAGTGATGAGTTGGAATGACGGAACCCGCTACCGCCGAACACAGTTGAAGCTCCTGCCGCTACTGGACTGGCAAACTGACTATAAGGGCCCGAACTCACTATATCTTACAGGCCTACCTCCTTAACTGCTTCTAGTTCAAGTTTCATCCCGAGTTTCATCCTTAAAAGCATAACCAGTGAGAATGTATTTATTACTTGCCTTATGGGAAAGTCCTAATTCCAAGGCGTCAGGGCCGCTAGTATTCTGTCAACAATACACAATTCTGAATTCTGATCTTAGTTGTAGTAATAGGTATACTTCGGAATATTTGTCATAGTCAACTCCCTTTCCTTTAGCCGAGTCAACATTCCACTGGCACTGAGAAGCTGGACTCTGCCCCTAACTATAGGCCTTAGCAACATAATCCAATCAATATCAATGAATTCTATCTGTGCAAGTGTCATTGGAAGCGGGGAGTTAATGAGTTTCCCAGGCAATTCAATCAGTGTCGAGTATGGATTTGATACCTTCATTCTTATATAATACCTATGGCTCATCTCTTCTCTTCTTACCAGTCAATACTAACCTAACTCAGTTATAACCGCCGAGCAACTACTAGGAATCCGTTCTCACAAACTCCATTCTTAAAGGAGTAGCTATGTCGATAGAGAGAGATAAGATGGCAGGGATAAGTTCCAGTGCGAGTGTAAGCAGCAGCCCTGAAGTTAATGGTTAAGTCAACGAGATCCGTTATTGGCTATAAGTCAGTTCCCCTTATATTAAGTCGCCGTAGTAATATACTAAGAAGCGGTCCCACTAAGAATACTCCGAAGCTCTACCCTAAGTTAATCAGTTGTCGACGAGCCAGATTACCAATAGACTAATTGCATCAAATCCTTTAGATTTACCAGACTCAACTATGATATATTAAGATATAATTTAGTTGAGTTTCCTTAACTGCTTCCCTAAGGCTTCTCCACTAGATCCATCCCTTATACCTTGCTAACCTCTATGTGAATTCAAACTGCCTTGCTAACCTCCATGTGAATTCAAACTGGTAGACTTCTCCAGCTTATGTATCAAAGCCTTCCTTTAGTTCCTTATTCCTTCTCCTGCTTCGGTATCCAAGAAATTAGAAGTACTGGACAAGGTATTATATACTAACTACATCCGCATGAGGCATGACAGGCCTAAAACAGAGCATAAGAGCTCAATCTATCAATATTCGAATTATCTTACTATGTGGATAACAGGAACGAAACTAAGTAGCCCATAAAGTCAGAAGAAAACCTGAACTACTTTAGCCTGAGGTGAAGGGCGAGAATGCTAATATCAAAGAATAATCTAGATGGGGGTGTCTAGCCAGAGGATGGTTATAGGAGCAATAGGTATGTATAGTTACCGATCCAGCCCTAGGCATTGAAGGTATTAATCCAGGTTGAAGCTAATGAGCGGAAGACTCTATTGAACTACAGGAGTTAGATCAAGGAGTTTAAGACTAGAAGTAAGAGTGAGAGTTTGTAGTGTAAGCCCGAGAAGGGAGGTACACGGAATGAGAGGCATGAGTTTCCGTTTGTAAGTAAGACGGTAAAGACAGTAGGACTACCACACAAGTCAGTCTTGGGAAGCTCAGTGCCATTGCAGTCCTTAGTATCTCAATTATGATTATAGTGATGAGTTGGAATGACGGAACCCGCTACCGCCGAACACAGTTGAAGCTCCTGCCGCTACTGGACTGGCAAACTGACTATAAGGGCCCGAACTCACTATATCTTACAGGCCTACCTCCTTAACTGCTTCTAGTTCAAGTTTCATCCCGAGTTTCATCCTTAAAAGCATAACCAGTGAGAATGTATTTATTACTTGCCTTATGGGAAAGTCCTAATTCCAAGGCGTCAGGGCCGCTAGTATTCTGTCAACAATACACAATTCTGAATTCTGATCTTAGTTGTAGTAATAGGTATACTTCGGAATATTTGTCATAGTCAACTCCCTTTCCTTTAGCCGAGTCAACATTCCACTGGCACTGAGAAGCTGGACTCTGCCCCTAACTATAGGCCTTAGCAACATAATCCAATCAATATCAATGAATTCTATCTGTGCAAGTGTCATTGGAAGCGGGGAGTTAATGAGTTTCCCAGGCAATTCAATCAGTGTCGAGTATGGATTTGATACCTTCATTCTTATATAATACCTATGGCTCATCTCTTCTCTTCTTACCAGTCAATACTAACCTAACTCAGTTATAACCGCCGAGCAACTACTAGGAATCCGTTCTCACAAACTCCATTCTTAAAGGAGTAGCTATGTCGATAGAGAGAGATAAGATGGCAGGGATAAGTTCCAGTGCGAGTGTAAGCAGCAGCCCTGAAGTTAATGGTTAAGTCAACGAGATCCGTTATTGGCTATAAGTCAGTTCCCCTTATATTAAGTCGCCATCCGTTATTGGCTATAAGTCAGTTCCCCTTATATTAAGTCGCCATCCGTTATTGGCTATAAGTCAGTTCCCCTTATATTAAGTCGCCATCCGTTATTGGCTATAAGTCAGTTCACAGAGCCGTAGTAATATACTAAGCAGCGGTCCCACTAAGAACACTCCGAAGCTCTACCCTAAGTTAATCAGTTGTCGACGAGCCAGATTACCAATAGACTAATTGCATCAAATCCTTTAGATTTACCAGACTCAACTATGATATATTAAGATATAATTTAGTTGAGTTTCCTTAACTGCTTCCCTAAGGCTTCTCCACTAGATCCATCCCTTATACCTTGCTAACCTCTATGTGAATTCAAACTGCCTTGCTAACCTCCATGTGAATTCAAACTGGTAGACTTCTCCAGCTTATGTATCAAAGCCTTCCTTTAGTTCCTTATTCCTTCTCCTGCTTCGGTATCCAAGAAATTAGAAGTACTGGACAAGGTATTATATACTAACTACATCCGCATGAGGCATGACAGGCCTAAAACAGAGCATAAGAGCTCAATCTATCAATATTCGAATTATCTTACTATGTGGATAACAGGAACGAAACTAAGTAGCCCATAAAGTCAGAAGAAAACCTGAACTACTTTAGCCTGAGGTGAAGGGCGAGAATGCTAATATCAAAGAATAATCTAGATGGGGGTGTCTAGCCAGAGGATGGTTATAGGAGCAATAGGTATGTATAGTTACCGATCCTTACCTTCCCTTACTTTAGAACAGTAACAGGAAATGTAGACGCACTAAAGGAGTTCCAAGAGCCAGACTCAACAAGCAACAAGGCAATAAGTAGATTTGTATGCCAAGCCCAGGTCTACTCTAGCTTTAGTGGCGGGTGCGAGTTAAGTGTACGAGAAGTTCTTTCGTTTGCAACTAGGCCCCAGAAAGAGAATTCTTATTCTTATTATTACTTATATTAGATATGCGCATGTATTCTATTAGGTAGTTGCTGTCTCTATCGGTGTATAGTAGTTCCATCAGAGGGGCGTAGTGTTTAATTCAGATATGGAGTATATTGGTATTTGTAGCCTTAGCTTAGTTTAGTTCTGTATTGCTGCAGGACTGCTTAGTTGAGTCCCGGTTAGCAGTTCCGTCCTTATAAGCATTGATTTCATTCTCGATTTACCAATTAAGAGATTAGTGAACCTGGCACTATGACATAGCTTCTGTAGTTTTATGTCAAATAGATCATATCATGGAATACTACTAATAGAGCTTAGGATGAATTGAAAGCCTATCAAACAGGAGAGGTTTCGAACAAGAAAGCATAGGCATCAGAACAAGTGGAGGCAACCTATAATACAGTCAAGTAATACTGATATGCAGTGTAAAGCACTAGGTTTAGTTTGAACCAAGAGATACATAATGGAGCAAGGAAGGACATACTAATAGAGAAGGTAGTCAGGATGCCAGGAACGATACAGAGAATTACGTAAGAGGACCCCGATTTGCCCTGAGTGGACAAGCGAATACATAAAAGGTCTGCGAGGCATATAATAAGGCTTTGACTCCTGGGTTCGGTTCTCTCTTTTGAGTTGAAGCGTGCAGAGCACTGTTCGATTCTTGTTAGTAGCGATATCGGCCCTTCCACTAGAGTAGATGTATTCCTTGTCGTCGGGTGCCTCAGCTCTATATTCTTAGTCCCATTCCATTGGAGTAGTAGCTAAGGCCCCTGTTCCGAGTTTCTAGTTTTATTCCCTATTCCACGTTTCGTTCTTTCCAGTAGTGAGAGCAACACTTTAGCACTTTAACTCTTACTTTCCAACTAGCATGTTCTGTCGATGTCCACGCCTTACTTGTTGGTTTGATCCTTGTAGTTGTGCTTTCAATGCCTATGTTTGAGTACGCCTCTACTTGCTTTCATTACATCTTTTATTATGACATTAAGTATTAAGTGTTCTTATGGTAGAATTGGTTCCATCATATGAGAATAAGTCTTACTTTATTTGCCTTAAGTCGGGAGCAACTCCCTCGTATTCCAAGTAGATCCTTTGGTTGCTAAAAGGATAAGAGCCATAAGGGAAAGAGTCAAGCGTCGGAGTAAAAGAACCTCCAGGAGTAATGGAACTCAATCCAGTAGTCGAGGTATTGTCTGTGCTATCACAGCGAAAGCCCCGTTCACTAGCTTCCAAATGAACGAACCTATAAACTAGCTCTCTCGGGCAGTAAAGGCATAATGGAACTTTACTTTGTATTCTAGCGGGAGGGAATCAAGCTGGAAACTTGTAATAAGGGAGGCAAGGTTGAAAACGGAGCATAGGATTCTTCCTGGGGGCACTTTGTAGGAATGCCATAAAGTAGTAGCGGACCTGTAGTTAGTTGTAGCCAGAATCGTAGGTGAACTAGAGAGTGAAAACAAACAAAGTAACACTAAATAGCAGTAAGGGCAGCCTTGTTATCATTCGTTTTATTAACCCCGATAGCCCGGAGTACTTGTTGAAAAGCAAGGTAAAGGCAAAGATCTAAATCAGTAACAAAAACATCCAAGTCAGTAGATACATTCTCATTAGTTGTAAATAGATCCCCCTTTTCTTGTTCTAGTCCTGTTAGCCCGAGCTCAACTCTGTAGTTTCAAGTAAAGCCCTGTTCCGAGTAGTTCTATTCTACTTATCAATGATTGGATTCCTGTCTCTTGTACTGCTAATAATGCCTATGAGCCATACTCTCCTTTCTACGATTCTTCCAATCTATACAAACAGGCTATCAATTCTGTAATAAACATATTCTCAATATCGAGAAGCATATTCTAAATAACACTTTAGTAAAGTAAATAACACTTGTAAAGTCAATGACACGAGTAAAAGAATAAGAGCAATGAGCCCAAGCACGAAAGCAAGGGTAAACTCTAGCCCTAGGCATTGAAGGTATTAATCCAGGTTGAAGCTAATGAGCGGAAGACTCTATTGAACTACAGGAGTTAGATCAAGGAGTTTAAGACTAGAAGTAAGAGTGAGAGTTTGTAGTGTAAGCCCGAGAAGGGAGGTACACGGAATGAGAGGCATGAGTTTCCGTTTGTAAGTAAGACGGTAAAGACAGTAGGACTACCACACAAGTCAGTCTTGGGAAGCTCAGTGCCATTGCAGTCCTTAGTATCTCAATTATGATTATAGTGATGAGTTGGAATGACGGAACCCGCTACCGCCGAACACAGTTGAAGCTCCTGCCGCTACTGGACTGGCAAACTGACTATAAGGGCCCGAACTCACTATATCTTACAGGCCTACCTCCTTAACTGCTTCTAGTTCAAGTTTCATCCCGAGTTTCATCCTTAAAAGCATAACCAGTGAGAATGTATTTATTACTTGCCTTATGGGAAAGTCCTAATTCCAAGGCGTCAGGGCCGCTAGTATTCTGTCAACAATACACAATTCTGAATTCTGATCTTAGTTGTAGTAATAGGTATACTTCGGAATATTTGTCATAGTCAACTCCCTTTCCTTTAGCCGAGTCAACATTCCACTGGCACTGAGAAGCTGGACTCTGCCCCTAACTATAGGCCTTAGCAACATAATCCAATCAATATCAATGAATTCTATCTGTGCAAGTGTCATTGGAAGCGGGGAGTTAATGAGTTTCCCAGGCAATTCAATCAGTGTCGAGTATGGATTTGATACCTTCATTCTTATATAATACCTATGGCTCATCTCTTCTCTTCTTACCAGTCAATACTAACCTAACTCAGTTATAACCGCCGAGCAACTACTAGGAATCCGTTCTCACAAACTCCATTCTTAAAGGAGTAGCTATGTCGATAGAGAGAGATAAGATGGCAGGGATAAGTTCCAGTGCGAGTGTAAGCAGCAGCCCTGAAGTTAATGGTTAAGTCAACGAGATCCGTTATTGGCTATAAGTCAGTTCCCCTTATATTAAGTCGCCATCCGTTATTGGCTATAAGTCAGTTCCCCTTATATTAAGTCGCCATCCGTTATTGGCTATAAGTCAGTTCCCCTTATATTAAGTCGCCATCCGTTATTGGCTATAAGTCAGTTCACAGAGCCGTAGTAATATACTAAGCAGCGGTCCCACTAAGAACACTCCGAAGCTCTACCCTAAGTTAATCAGTTGTCGACGAGCCAGATTACCAATAGACTAATTGCATCAAATCCTTTAGATTTACCAGACTCAACTATGATATATTAAGATATAATTTAGTTGAGTTTCCTTAACTGCTTCCCTAAGGCTTCTCCACTAGATCCATCCCTTATACCTTGCTAACCTCTATGTGAATTCAAACTGCCTTGCTAACCTCCATGTGAATTCAAACTGGTAGACTTCTCCAGCTTATGTATCAAAGCCTTCCTTTAGTTCCTTATTCCTTCTCCTGCTTCGGTATCCAAGAAATTAGAAGTACTGGACAAGGTATTATATACTAACTACATCCGCATGAGGCATGACAGGCCTAAAACAGAGCATAAGAGCTCAATCTATCAATATTCGAATTATCTTACTATGTGGATAACAGGAACGAAACTAAGTAGCCCATAAAGTCAGAAGAAAACCTGAACTACTTTAGCCTGAGGTGAAGGGCGAGAATGCTAATATCAAAGAATAATCTAGATGGGGGTGTCTAGCCAGAGGATGGTTATAGGAGCAATAGGTATGTATAGTTACCGATCCTTACCTTCCCTTACTTTAGAACAGTAACAGGAAATGTAGACGCACTAAAGGAGTTCCAAGAGCCAGACTCAACAAGCAACAAGGCAATAAGTAGATTTGTATGCCAAGCCCAGGTCTACTCTAGCTTTAGTGGCGGGTGCGAGTTAAGTGTACGAGAAGTTCTTTCGTTTGCAACTAGGCTCGGCGCTCTCTATCTGGCTGGTTGGTTTCAAGCCTTTACCTCTCAATAACTTACTATAAGAGCTTCCACTCAGTTAAGTATTGGCATAAGCATAAGAAGAAATGCAAGAAGCAAGGGAACACTCAAACCTACGAGCGGCGAGCAGGACAATCACAATCACTCCCTTGAAGACCCGATAGTAACAGACTTGAGAACTGCTTCCCTTGATGGTCGAGTTTACCCGTTGAATAAGAAGTTTACCCGTTTCATCTTTATTTGTTTGTTGCAAGAGTCGAGGGAGAGGTCAATTCTTGCTCAGTATTAGCAAGGGTGTAAAGTGAGTAGGCTAAAATGCACTATTTAATAACTTCTTTAGTTTGATTAGATCCACACATTAAAAACATCTACTGAATAGATCTTAATCCATTAATTAAGGGCATGGGCACAGGACTTGTTCATGGCAACGTTATACTATGCATCGGTGTTGGTTTCAAGGAACAGTATCAAGTTGTCTAGATGATCTCGCCCAGTAGAGTAGAGTATAGCCTTAACTATGAGTCCATGCTTCTGAAGCGGTTAAGTCAGAAAGGAAGTAGCAAGCGGGAAGTTTCAGTGAAGAATGAATGATTGGTTTTCCTCTGCGCTAACGGGAGCTGCAAGTTACGTTCCTGTGTTACCGACGAAAGAAAAGAAAGATTATCTGAAAGAGTATGAGCTGGATCATCAGCAGGAGTAGATAAATAGTAAAGAAAGTGAGTAGCACAGAATGGCCAATTACTTGAAGTTATGTTGTTGCTTATTCGTTTCGCATACTTGTTTCTCTGGCTTGTTCCTTCACTCTCCTTTCTTGGCACTGAACTCATTAGTGAAACTCATTTGTTAAGTTGTCAATTCCATTCTTCTAGTAATCAACTCAATTCTACCAGTCCTTTCACCTGGCCCACCAGTCCTTGAACTTCAAACTGTCCCCTTATAGTCAATAATTTCATTGAACCAGTTATTATGTACTCATGTTTCTTTTAGTTAGAACGTGTTTATTACCCTGCCGGCTGATGCTCTTTATTATGATTGATCTTATGCTTGGGCCTCCGATCCCTTACCCGCTATTGAAACAACTTCTTTATAAGATGATGAAACTGGGGATGGCGCCTAGACTAAGGATTTCCCCTGTACCTCTGGCTACTGTTGCTAAGGAGTAATACCTAAGATGACCTGTTGCTTTGCTAAGGAGTAATACCTAAGATTACCTGTTGCTAAGGAGTCAAATCAATATGAGATGCTAAGGTTAGCTAAGGAGTGAAAGTGAAAGACAGAAATCAAGTTAGGAAAGAGAAGAGAGTTGACAGTTAGGAAAGGGAATTGACAGTTAGGAAAGGGAGTTGAATCACTATTCTATAATAAGATATAATTAAGAAATAGGAAATATATATGGATTCGACCTGCCAGCGAGTATGAGCGGTATCGGGATCTGTTGAGCCAGCAGTACAGTAATAGGTGGAGCAGAGAAAGCAGGGGAGCAGTTGCATTCTATCTTAACCACACCACTTTCATTCTTTCTTAACTACTAGAATTCTTAACCACTTTCATTCACAGGAGCAGAAACAAGCAAATAAGCCTTTGATGCCCCTAGCCCAGACATGACAACGAGAATTCTTTCTTATATCATAATAATAATAGAAATCCAGAAATGTAGTTAAACGGAATAAGATCTGATTCCGGGCCGGGTTAAGAAGAGGAATCTTTCTTTGATGCTAGGGCATCGAACGATGTCTACTTTCATTAGCTCTTTCTCCCCTAGCAGCAGTAGCAACAATGGATTGATTGATTTCTTAGTTTCTCTACTTGATTGATTTCTGTCTGTCCTTCCCTACCACCCATCTGGTGATTCTCTTAGCGCATCCAACCCGAGCACCCCAACTCGTCAACATAGTTCTTTAATGTCAGTTAAGAGGAAAGGGAGTTTGGAGTTCAAGAGCTGGGAGTCTGATGCTAATGCAGTTCTTGTTGTTGGCAAAGGGGAAGAACAATTACTGGCATAAGGCAATTGAACTCGCCAAGCCACCCAAGCGAAGTCCTGCACTCGGCGGCAGGGCTGCTCCACTATTACTATAAGCCTTCAGAGAATTAATACCTTAGTTACTACTACTTGTAAACTGCAGAGAAGACTAAACTAGGGATGAAGACTACTACTTAACTCTTACAGGACTACCTGGACTACCTGGACTACTAGCCTACTTATGGAAACTAGCCCAGCTTTAGTTGCATTCTGAAATTCTTTATTACTCGTTGTGAGTTCAAAGGGAATTGCCAGTTCCAGTTCTTGTTAGAGTTCTAGTGGAATTCCGTATTTGTATCTATCTGTTCTGTTCTCTTCTTTCCTGTATCTCAGCTCACTACGTAGCTTGGCCCGTTCTCTGACACAGGACTTGACCTTTCTACCTTAATTCTGACTTGCTTATCTATCTGTTACTTGGTCCCCAAGAGATTCCTACTACCGAGTTACCGCTACTCTGATATCCTATACCTATGGCAAACTTACAATAAGGGAACTTAGAATAAGGGGCTTGAAGTTCAGAATGTAAGTGAATCCATGCTCATTGAATTGAATCCATAAAGCTTAGAGTCAACCAGGAAAGGATTTGAGTGCTGTGCTGAAGAGGGCTTCTTTCCAAGTAAGGCAATAAAACCAGGTAAACTCAGAGAATGGCAAATCCCGGAGTCCTTGAGTTCACTAAGATCGGAGGTTGGCGCAAAGAGAAGAGGTGTTGTCTTAAGAAATATGAGAAGTTGGGCAGCTGTAAGGCATTGTATAGGATCAGAAACAAGATCTTAAGCTGTAGAATCATCATAATAAGGAAAGTGAACTATACTCTTACTACTCGAGAATCAACAGTGCGCTAACGGGAGGAGATAGGATTCAATTACAAAACAGGAAGGTGAGAAACAGAGTAATGAGCTCGGTCTTCTAGAAGAAGGTAAGAAGATAGCACATAAGGCGAATTCCACTATCAAGTCAGAATGCACCTCTGAAGGAAGAAACCTAATCCGATCCTGTTCCGGGGTGTTACCAACAACAACTATACTAGGGAAGGCTTCATCACCTCTATTTCGAGTACTTTAACCCATGTTCAACTCATCTTTTTGAAAATGGATACATCATGGAAACTCTGCTACTGGCCCATGATAATGATTTGAGCCTCATAACTGTGATCTCTTGCTAAGTGCGCTAATTGCTAGGTTCATTCTTTTCCGAAAGCAAGGGAACAAGAGAAGGTGCGAGCGGAGTGAGGTAACTACTCCATTATGGTAGTTGACTTATATTCTTTTTTTACTTGTTAACACTGGCCTAAACTCAAATAAAGAAGAAGCGCGTAAGCTTATTCGAGGGCCTAAACTCCAATCAAGAGGAAGCCTATAGGCGAAACCAGAAAAGTAAGTGTTTGCGAGTTGATCTGGAATCTTTCTTTCTTGCGGTTCGGTTCGAGCACAGAGCTCCGTTAGCGCCCAAAGAGAGTAATAAGTTCACTCTCCTATTACATGAATTCTATACAAATTGCTTGCTTGCTTTTTATTATCTAGATTCCCATTCCACAATTCCTATTATCGATCAGTAATAGAGAAATTCATGAGTTGGGCGTTAGACAATGTAAATGAATGTTGGCAATGATCTGTTACATCCCTATTAGCAATGCTCGAGTTATAAGAGATCCAATCTGGGCGTTAGAGAAGAAAGAGCTCGACACTGATGGAATTCCAACTTGCAAAAGAGTCAAAAGAGGACTGTTTATGAGTGTCCATATGTGATTGATTAGTAAGTAAGAAGAGAAAAGAGCAGCAAAAGGAGAAATCAAGAGCGGCAAAGAAGGGCTTTGGAGAGTCCGTCAAAGAAAACAAACGGAATTCCAGTATGAACAAGTAGTACCAAAATCTCATTCATTATTTGTGGATGCGCGTAGGTTATTGGCTTTCCCATTCGCCCACTTTTGAGTAAACGATCCGATGTTGTTCGCCTCTGACTCATGATGCAGTGTGGATCGATCTGTATGGTTGGATATTGGGACTCGGTAACAGGGCTATAAACCAAGAGACTCCCAACTAGCTTACTTGAAAAGGTAGGATTCCTCTATCTCCGCCTCCAGGAGAGCCTTATTGTCTTTCGAGTGGAAATGAGTAGAAAGATGGATTTGTTAGCTCTTTCTAGGCTGGCTCCACAAGAAATAGCTATAGTTTCACTCCCTTTGTGAGGCATTTCTGAATGAGACTTATTTCATCTTTTTCTATCCACGTGAATCAATTTCACCATCCAACCTTTCTCCAACAAAGGAAGTGTGAACCCATTCTGGATAACCCTTATGTTATTGATCCAGGAAAGCATCAACAAAACACTTTTCGCGATAGAGATCCACTAGACCTTTTTTTCTCTTAACGTTCCCAACGGTGAACTGCTAATTAGAGAAATCTCTCGGCGATAAGATCCTTCGGTTGGAAAAGGAATAAAGAAGAGAATCAAGTACTGGCCTGGCAATTCTCTTTCTTTCTTTCTCATTGTTCTATACCTTTGACCTTTCTTTCTCATTGTTCTATACCTTTGACCTTTCTTTCTCATTGTTCTATACCTTTGACCTTATGAATCCTCGGCTCTGAGCGGGACTGCTTTTGACTCGGTCATTCCTAAATTAACCTATAGTAAGGCAGAGTGGGCTCGGTTAAGTCAGGGCAAAGGACAACTGCTTAACCCTCCGCGGCAAGCTAACAACCTGCTTGCTTGCTGTGACGCTTTCCTCATTGGAATTGGCTGCTTTCTTACTCTGTTATAACCGCTGTACTGCACTACTCGGTAAGGGGGCCCCGTCATCAACTTATCTTTTCGTGAATATTATTATATGGACAGAGAGGAGAGCGAGTCGTGAATATTATTATATGGACAGAGAGGAGAGCGAGGTGAAGAGAATAGGGGGATTGATAACGGCATGAAGGTGTGGGAGGGATTGATTCACACATAGCTTCGCCCCTTTTTGATCAATATGGTAGGCTTCAAATACCTTACTTGGCGCATTTGATTTCATGCTACTATACCGGTGCTTTCCGGTCCGGCTTATGTGCTTGCTAAGAATTCCTAGCTTCGCGTAATCATCTCCAATTCTTAGTGGTGTTTGGTTGGGGATAACTCAAGCTCTTTCTTCTTATCCCACGCCCATAAAAGAGATAGAAGATAGGTCCCACGCCCATAAAAGAGATAGAAGATAGGCTGCCAATATACCAGTCAGTTTCCATTCTGTACCCTCACTCTGTCTGGTTTTCTCACTATTCCATTCTTTTTAAGGTGGCTCTCTTCTATACTCCGTCACATAGGATAGAGACTCACTAGAAGAGTATTCTATGCATAAAATTACGTATCAAACTCGTCTCTTGGCTTTCTTTCGGGGAGATAGTTTCCACCGTAGAGATTCTCCCTTAAACACTCTAGCACTAGGAAGGGACAAAAAGTAAAGCTATATATATACCGCTCTAGCAAGAGAGACTCAATTCATTGTTGGATCGTAAGTAAGTCCACTTTTCTTTTGTTTGAGTTTGTTTGCCTTTTCGAGTTGTTGAATCCAAACTTTCGTAACACCCCGAAATGATAAGTCCAGTACTTAAGTTGGTGAAGTAAGCCTTATTGCGAAAACTAGCTTGCTTCTAGTCCCCCGCCTAGCTTATCTTTAGAAAGGCCCTTTGTCCCACTTCGATAGATATTATGTACGACCAAAACCACTTGTGAGGATCGGCAAAGTACCCCAATGTTGCTAGGTAGGTATGTATGGGTCTCGGTCCCAGTCCTCGGTGTATAGCTGATGCAGTTGGGTGCTTTTTGTTATTAGTGGAAAAAGGATATCCTGCCGCTTCTCTGGAACCAACAACGGATCCATTTAACCGGGATAGCATTTACCAAAGAAGGTTGTCTCAAAGCCACATCCCTGCATAGACATCTGAAGAAACAAAAGCTTAAGGCGCAGGCGTAATAGATATTGCTCAGCGAAAATGCTAAACTCAAGAAAAGTCATAACGAAATCAAAGAATAGGAGCACTCATGAAACCTTGGATGGTCGTCGGGTATCCAAATACAGAATTCATAGAACAAGGAGGGAGCAGAGCTGACAGCTAGTATCCAAAAAGCCAGGAAAAGGCGTTGGCTTATGATGGATATTCGGGGGACCATGTGTTGAAACTACGAGCGTATATAAGGCGCCTACTCTAGAATAGAATTCACATACATAAAAGGATAGAATTCACATAAAAGGAAGACCTCACAAAGCTAGGTTCTGGGTGATTTCAGGAGAAAGAACCGAAGGGGAGGAGCTAATGCCCCTCGACAGGTTGGAGAAGAGCTAATGCCCCTCGACTAGGAAGGAGAAATAGATGAGTCCTCCTTAATGAAAAAAGCATCAAGTTAACGTTAGAGAATAGATATTTGATGAAAAATGCACTAGAACTTAAGTACTGGACTTCTAATTTCGGGCGAGTTAGACTAATAAGCTCTTTACTTTATGTATCGTAGGAATCATTAGAACCGCTTGGCCCTAAGACCCTACACGAGCTCCACAATGGAAGTAGGAGCATCCACTATTTGTTTGTCGAATCGAAAGCTTCGCCTACGACGTAACTCAGCGCTTGTCTTACTTTTATATACAAATAAATACTAATAAACACATGAGCGGCATATGAACGGAACGAGACCCCAAGCTTATAAGTGAGACTCCGATCGGGGATAAAAAAGCACTTTATTCTATTTATTTTCTTATTGGATTTATTTTCTAATTTGGAATAGTTTGTGGATTCTGCAGGTGAAGATTCTAAGTCGGCCTAGGCTTCTTTATACCTTTTCTTTGGTACGCGAGCCTATGCTTTAGGAACAGGCTCCGGCCCCCCATGCTGAAGGTGGAAAGAAAGGATCGCTGAAGGTGGAAAGAAAGGATCCTACATACTTTGTAACACAGAATCCAATGGGAAAACCAATCTGAAACTTCCACTGCGCAATGACCCGGATCAAGGGTATTCTTTTTGTGGTTATAGAACCCATATGGGCTTGGGCTACTTTATCCCCTCTTTTCTAGCGGATGATTTGGCTGAAGCTTTGGATTCATTACTTGATATTAGGGTATTTTGGGGAAACATTCGCTTTTGGTTTTGAACATTCGCTTTTGTTTTTGATGCTACAGTGGTTAGTGTAAACCCGCAGATTATTAAGTTGCGAGTGTGCCAAACCCTGTTTTTACTTTCGGGGAAGTGCTCCAATGTTGTGTTGAAAGCAGAAGACGAAGAAGAGAGAAATAGGTATATATCTTAAGGGGCGGAACAAGAAGCAGCGCTAGCTAGCTACAGGACAAGACCCAAAGTGGGCTTTCGTATCCGGGTAGAACCCAACGATGAGAAAGCCTAGCTATCCTTGCCCGCGTTCTTTCCGGGTAAAAGGCTGCTCATTCGTTTCTATCTCCATCGGGATAAGCTGAAACCTACGATGTGCACTGCTAATCTGTCATTGCTTGTGTTCGTAGCTATCTGATGTCCATCGTTCCGAGCTACGCAAAGCTGCTAAGCGATCAATCCACCTCACTCCCACCTGACTTCTAGTTATATATTATGATATCTTTCACTTGACTCATCGATGGAAAATGGATCTTTCGACTATCTAGATTCTCGCCACGCCTAAAATCTATCATTCCTTTGAAAAACCCTTTTAGCGGCTGCACCAATAAAGTGGTATTCGAAATGTTTCTTCTTTGTAAGCTACATAGACTTCACTTATCCAGATCCGCTTTGTCGCGTTCCTCCCTTTCTCCTTCGCTGACTAGACTCGTGCCCACTACACTGTCGATGAAGAATGCGGACGTATAAGCTTTCCTTAACAAAAGCATTCCCTTTCCCGCTTGACTTGAGCATTTATTTACTTGACCGGACCAATGAATATAATTCGAATATAACCCGACGACAAAACGAAAATAATCCAATTTGTCTATGTTCTATACTGTATACGCTCTTATTACCGGAATGGCTTTAGGGATTGGAAACTGATTAATTGCCCTTTCAAAAGCTCACTCAGGCTAATAGGGGGGCGCCTATTTCTCTGTAAGAAGAGGAAGGGGGGCGCCTATTTCTCTGTAAGAAGAGGAGCCCTTGCGGGTATTAAAGAAATCCAATCATACTTTTTCTGGCTGAGGATGCTAAGGAGAAAGTGAGTATAGGTCTTGCGACTTACTTATTATGTGCATTTGCTTTGGCATTTGTCCCTTCGCATTCCGAAAGTCAGTGAAAAAATCTCCTATCCGGCTAGTTCAAAGTATTCAATTCGCTACTCTCCGCATTCATCCCATGAAGCTTCCACACTTCAAAGGGCTGGGCGCTTGCCTTGGCCTCTTAGTCCACTATTTCGCCTTATTGAATGAAGGACCTATTTGATTTGAATGAAAGGACCTATTCGATCTCGTGGGCCTATTGGCAGTCCCATTTTCCTAGGGCCATTTCCATTCCTAAATCCAATCTCAAGCGTTACATTTGGTTCTTCTTTACAGCTTTCAGGCGGCTGGATTTCGCTTCTTAAGAGCCGGAGACAAAACTATGGCCGGCAAGTATCCTTCTGGGCTGACCCTACTACTGACTCATTATTGTCAAAGATCATGTCGAGTGCGAGCTGGGGTGGGGGGGCCACGGTTATGGGTTTTGGCCGGTACTTATCATTTTTGGACTATACTTGTCTTTGAAAGAAGATCTGTCCTTGCCAGCGCGAGTCAAATCCTTCTAATAACACACTTGGAGCGGCTCTGGATCTGGCATCAATTGTTTCTCCTGTATGATCAGAGCACCGGTTCAGGCATTGGGAGTGGATTCGAGAAGAGTCATAGCTTTGTATAGAACTCGCAGCTACTGTTGGAAGATGGTATTGTTTACTTAGCCACCTCTTTATTCCTATACCTAACTGAGCTAGAACTATAAGGAAGAATCTCTTCAAATAGAAAGCCGGTTATTAGAAGTTCTGGCTCTGTCTTTCCCCCTATGGCAGCTTAAGTCTTTGCTTCGACTAACAAAGTAAAGGACTGTAAACAGGAAGGTAATTGAAGAGTTCGTCCTTTTAGCTTATATTTCTCTATTGAAAGGGATTATTGCTGGTAGCTCTATTCTGAAGGGCTGTATACCGGCTCCAAGCAGTGTAAGTAAGAAAGTGAGTCCTGGAAGTTCCTGGCCTTAATTCTGGTCAAGGAAGTGGAAAACCAGACGAGTCACAAAAAGTACAAAATCCGCGCTGTCATTCCAGGACATGGAGCCATCGAAGTGTCCCTTACTTTGAAAAGATTTGTATGAGTGTGATCACTCGTTAGGTAAAGCCAGTACTTATAATTCTGGCAATCCTTTTTTGGTTCCACTCACCCGAGAGGAAGGTTGGAATACGCCCCATCCTATTCTGATTCGAGAGTTGATGCTTCCACTCCTCAGTACTTATAATAACTGGTCTGCGAACCAGTGTTATAGGCGGCTTGGCTTATAGCGCCCAATGTTATCATTACTCAAGATTTCGATGACTTGAATTCATAGAAAAAGCCATCTATCTAAGTCGATTACCAATTTCTATGGAAAAAGAAGAGGTAACCCCGAGACTCCGATAAAGTACCGAGCTCAACGCTGCCTCTACCACTCTACTTTTCATACGAGTTACCTTCAGTCCCCTTAGCCGGGGAAGAGAAAGAGAATCCAAAGGTGAAGGGACATAGCATAGCTCTTTTTCATCGTTCAAGACGAAAGTAAGCTTCCCAGTAAGTACGCGCCACTAGGTCATTATATAATTTAAGAAGCCGGTTATTATAAGTTCCAATTAATAAGTTCTGGGACTCATGGGACTAATTGAGCGGAGATCCTCCCGCCTACGCTTGCTACTAATTGAGCGGAGATCCTCCCGCCTACGCTTGCTTTTGATTGAAAAGAAAGTGGATTAATGGGGGGGGAAGGACAGGAAAACTCAACATTTCTTAATTGAATAGGAATGGACATCCCTATACCAGGGAAAGGGGAAGATGGAAAGAAGCTGAACCAACCCTGGGAAAGGGGAAGATGGAAAGAAGCTGAACCAACCCTGTTTTTTGATTCTACACAGATTGGAAGATGTAGACGAGGTTCCATGTATGTAGACGCAAGACAGTTACCAAGTCTCAACTGCAGTGATTTAGGACTTTATGCCACCGGAACTTATGAATCAACTTCACCTCGAAACCCTGTGGAATAAAAGAAAATACAGATCAAATCGATTGATATCAAAAAGGAGTGCTCTCGGTGACCGCCCCATCTCTTTTCCGCTTGAAACATATATTAGCGATTGGTCTTTCCGAGTTTGAATATCATTAGAATCATTTGCTATGCTGCTTTCTTTCATCATACCTAATTCATTGGATTCTAGTTAGTCCTTTAAGTCACTGACATTTCCTTACAGTTCGTTCAAAAGATTTACACAATCAATTGAGAAGGATCTTTCTGCAACCCCCGATCTTCAATAAGCTAGGCCAATATCCGATTATGACTTAAATAGCTTGGATTTCCCTATCTCTGTAGAAAGTAAGAAAGACAGTAATGCTTTAGAATTAGGATAGCTACTACCGGAAGATGCATCTCATGCCATGGTTATTTGGTAAGAATAGGCTGTTATTTCTTAGAAGGAATGAAGGTTAGGTTACTTTTGGGTCTCAATAGCTTCTAGTTAGATCGAGCCAATATAATGTCCTAAAATAAGGAGAAATGCCAGGAATGAGTTTCTAGGAGCTTCCCTTCCTATCCTTCTGGTCGAGCCGAACCTAGCTTTTTTTCTCAAGGATTGGAGACGGATTCTTTTCTTGGCTTGAAGCTTTTAGGGATTTGTATATCCCCGAAAGGGCAACAAGGGATAGCAAGAGATAACAGCCCGAAGAGGAACTCTAGCAAAGGGAAGCTAAGAATAGTGGTTTAGCAGCTTTCCATAAGGATTGCTCAGGGCTCGGCTTCTATCTGCTTTGAATCAACTGCCTGGTCTTGATCGATCCAGTAGAATATGATATTTCAATCAAGTAGAATATGATATGTCCAATCAAATCAATCGCTCTTTGATTTCTATTAATAACTTTCTGTATATAGTTCTGGATGAGTAGTGGGAGTGAAGGCCCTTCTAGTAAATGTCTGGCCTCTTTTCAATAGGAAGCCCCAAGTTCAAAGAATCTCAAAAGCAGATGGATAACTTTGTCTTTAAATAACTAGAAATAAGAAGCATCACATCAAAAAAGAAAAGGGAATTCCTGCTCTGTATGGGATCTCGGTCACATTCATCCATTGGAATGTATTTCATAACCTGCCATTGTATCGCTTTCAAGGTAAACCCTTATATCAATCAAAACAAAGGAAAGCATGGGCAATTAATCAGTGCCTCTCTCTCTCAATCGGTTTCATTGGTAACGGCATTGGCTATTGGCCATCCGTCCACAAATAATCTGCAAAAGTAGAGGTCCCCCGCCAGATGTTGAATCACTTGTAGGAATCCTTTCAAGAAAGAGATGCTCATCCGCTCTGCTCTGGTTAGCTCGGTAGAGTGGAAGGCGAAATACTTCTCTCTTTATAGATATTGAGTAGGCGGCTAGTAGCGGTTGAGTGTGCCAAGCCGGGGAGGAGTTATTGCCGATAATTCTAGCTTTGGAAGATGGTCAAGGAAGCAAGTCATAATTTCCCCGTCTCTCTCGGAGTTTTTGGTTCTGGCATAAGTGGGGGAGAAACTACTAAGATAAGACATAAGTCTAAATGCCAAGAAACATAGAGAAAGGCAGAGGTTCACAGGCTTCAACAAGTATACCAGGCGAGTTGAACCGCGCCATACTTATAATTCCAAGTCCTGTACACGGGGGTATCCCAGAGAACTGTTATGAGTAAGTTAGTTATGAGCAAGTCAAGAATAGCATCTCCTCTCAATCAGTCTATCATCTCCTCTCAATCAGTCTATTTTATTAAAGTATAGTATTGCAAACAAGCAAGCTGGAATCTATAAGCAATGGCATTAGCGAGTTGTCTGAGTTGCATGTTGTATGTTTTCCTTCTATACTATGCTGATTCCTTCTATACTATGCTGATAGCGAAATGATCTTCTAAAAGCAGCGGGAACTAGGGTAAGGTAGATTGAAAGCTAGTGAGTAAAGAACAAACAAGTCAACAGTGAGGCAGGGAGTGTTGTATTGGCTAGCTTTCCCTTGTAGAGTAGAGTAGTTAATGTTGTATTGGCTAGCTTTCCCTTGTAGAGTAGTTAAGTAATCAATTGAAGCGAGTGCGTCGTGAAGAGGAGAGTCAACAAAGGGATGAAAACTTCAAAAGTCAAAGGTCGATACCGAACTTAAGAATGGAATTGACCCCCGCCACGATACAAGTAAACATCTTGCCTAAAGCTTTTGAACATGATCTGCACGCACATTCATTCTATATAATAAAGGTAAAGTCTACAGTTTGGAAGCAATAAGCAGCGGGAACAAGTTAGCGAGTTACGAAAGGATAACAAGGCCCACATTTGATTCTTTGTTGTATGCATCAGCAGTAATAAGTTGAGTTAGTGAGTTTGCCGATGCAAGACGTTGTGCGTAAGCTTACACTTTCCAGGCGAAGGGGAAGGGAGTTTACAAGTTCAATTGAATTATACGCTAACGGGAGCTCGATTGGCGTAAGAAGGATTCCAGGTTGACTTTTCGCTCTGCAAGTGAAAGATTTCATTCTTCATTTGTTGGTTTCAGCGCAAGATAGAAGAAATAATTGTTTAAATCTAGGTTTGGTGCTGGGCTCTAAGTCGTACGAGAGAGGTTCGGCGGTATAAGTTTCAGCAGAAGCAAGATCGGGATTTTCTTAATAAGAGTAGATCTAGGTTAGTATAGAATGAGTTGGTAATCAGGAAAAGAGAAATAAGAAATGACGAGTTGACTCGGACCAAGAAACAAGCTCGTTCGTATAGTGAAGTAATGTTCCTCTATTCTATCATTTTGGATACTCGATTCTTTTCTTCAATTCTAAATAACTGGGGCCTGGCGTTAGCTTACTCTTCGGGGGAACAAGCAACGAATAATAAGCTTGTGGCTCCTAACGCGCTTAGCTTAATATACTAAGTTTGTTGCGCTTACGTGAGTGGGTGCGGTGCCTCTCCTTGTTGCGCTTACGTGAGTGGGTGCGGTGCCTCTCCTCGTTCTTATTGTGGTTTAGTTCGGTTACTTTACCTTCATTATAGCATATTTGAACTACTATTCCTTTCTTACTTATAAAGAAGAGAAGATCGTTTTCCTTTCTTACTTATAAAGAGAAGAGAGTTCGATTACTTGAACCTTCATTATAGCAGATTTGCGCACCTACTATCCAATTCTCTCACCTACTACCCAATTCTCTTATGTTACTACTATCTATTCAATAAAGTAAGGAGTAATAATAATAAGTGACTTTAAGAAATTCCATCTTATTAGACTGCTATTCCATTCTTTCTTTCTAGTATTAAAGGGAGTGAATCTTACTCTTTTCTATCATATGCTCTATATAGATTCAATTCGCTCATATTCCACATCTTTAAGAGACTTTCTCATATTCCACATCTTTAAGATACTTTAGTAGTGTGTGGACACATCAGATGGAAACAAAAGGAGAGACATGGGTAACCCCTAATGAAGCTGCTCTCATCAGCACCTTCCCCTCAAGACCTACTTTACCAAGAGAACACCTGCTTTTCGAATTGCCTAACGGCGTATACTCTATTCTGCCTACATACAAGTCAGTCCTCTACAAAGCTTCCATCATACCGGTGATGAATCAAATATTCAATCAAAGCGGATTTCCCTGAGGGGGCTCCCTTTCCGCCTATAAGATGGTTTGATTCTCTTATAGTTCGAAATAAGTCTATATTGAATGAATCCAAAATGTTCTAGTTTGATGAGTTGTCTTCTTTCTGCTCTTTCTTCTAGGCTCCTATCTTCTTTCTGCTCTCTCTTCTAGGCTCCTATTGTAAAGAAAGGCATCGCATCGATACATACACCCTAAATCCCCAAAGGCCTACAAACGAGGAGGTCGCGGTAACTGATACTTAGTGAGCAAAGATCCTTACTATTAATTGCAGGTAATCAAAAAGAATCCGTAAATCAATGGAATTAGTTCATTGGTTCTATAACTCCCACTCGATTGAGTCTCATAATTAATTGCGTGCATGCGCGGTATGCTCTTCTTTCTGTTAGGATAGGATATCTTGCCTTCTTCCATACAATACTAGCGCTCCCGTCACGTCCTGGTTAACAGTATGCTGTAGTTTGCTTGCTCACTCTATGAAACAATAGGCTTGAAGCACCTTTCTTTAGCAGGTCTTCTCTTTCGATTTTCTCTTGCCTTTTTACCTTTCTTGTCATAGAGAGAAGAATGGCCAGAATAAGTAGTTCCGAGATGAAGCAGCTCAGTTGGAATTGCCTTATTTGGATTATGGCTTTCTTAAGCACCTTGTAGTTGAACTCATTCTTGTAGTTGAACTAATTATCCCGCTCTAGCTCGCAGTAGCTCAAAGTAGTTTCATGGAGTTCCTTTAGCTCCTTGTCTAAGAAGGTTGATACTCATAATTGTACTGCCCAGCTTCGCTTCTAACGTACACCTAAAAGTCAAACAAACGGATTCTCGGCTTCTGTCTAAACCTTGCTTCCTTGCCATAAGTTGACACAGAATCATTAGCCATAGGTATTCTATCCATTGGTAGCTAACCCAGTGCCCAACCTGCTCTTACTGCTTCGGATTCCTTCTCAGATTCTGTATCGTATCCCCGGGCTTCCAAACCAGCTCTTGCCCCAGAACTACACTTTCTGGTAATGATTAATGAGAGCCCTTACTAGGCGCAGAGGAAACAACAGCTGCGGAAACTGCTCCTGCTCTACTTTACTTTCACATTCAAAAGAGAACTCTGTAAGCGCTTTACCCCCAGAAGGAAGCGTTAAGCAGTAAGTCTTGCCCGAACTCTCTCTACTTCACTATATGTTGCTGAACTAATTAAGACAGACACACCGGTTGCTGAACTAATTAATAAAGAAACACCGGGGAGGAACGAACTTCTTAACTAACACACTACACGGATTGTCCCGCAACAAGCAACTACGTGTTAAGCAAAGCAATAAAACCAAAGGGGTTGGACCACAATGAAAGTACACCGCTTATTGATTGAGTTGGGCCAGTGGCAACTAATACAATTCTACTATACTAGGAAACTATACTAGGAGACTCTAGTCGATAAGGTAAAGGTCAACCTATAATTCCATTTCCAATCTTTGAATCTATCTCGCACTCTTTGAATCTATCTCTCTCTCGCCCTCCAACCTATAAGTGATCTTTGACTCCAACCTATAAGTGATCTTTGAATCTATATAAGAGCTAAACCATTGCTTGCTCCGGCAAACTAACTATCCTCGCTATGTGGACATTAGAACAAAGTTCAGTGTTCTGATAAAGAATTAAGTACAGGTGCCACTTATATATCTGCCGGGAGCAGCAAGTCAAATTACATCGCCAACGGAATCAGCAGTGTGAGCTCCTCCTCCTAATGCTAGGGTTTTGTCTCCTGGAAAGTGCTCTCAATCAATCTTGCGTTCAAGCCTGAAACAAGCTTTCAACAACGAGAAGACAAGCTATAGTAATATATATCGTTATTATTTGTTACTCGAAACAAGCTATAGTAATATATATATCGTTATTATTTATTATCACTTATATTAAGTTCATTATTCTATGCTCTTGTACAGATACAAGCTATAGTAATATATATCGTTATTATTTGTTATCACCTTATATCACGTTCATTATTCTATGCTCTTGTTCCGTAACGTTATTATATGTTCTTGTTTCGCCGCCTTCTTTCTTGCACTTAACCAACACCTTGAGAATGGCCTTCCTAGCGCCCGTGCTCGATAGACTCAATGAACTTCATTTCCTGTATCTAGGACCATAAGCAGTAAGTAGAAGTAAAGTCTTAGAGAGAATCAGCAGTAGCCCCCTTTCCCTTGGTTGTATATCAATTCTTTGTCATTATAGAATCCGTGTCCCAGTATGAAGAATCTGCTATACTAATCTAAGAGTTTCTCCCAGTATGAAGAATCTGCTAATCTAATAGTTTCTCCTAGGTCGTACTGAGTGGCATCAGGAAAAGTGGAAGAATGATTTCTCTTTGTTGACGTTGACTGGCGCTTACGGGAAGGAAAGGATAGAGTTCTGGCATAGAATCAATTATTGGCGTTGAAGCGGTCAGTACTTAACCAGGAGCAGGATCTGATAAGAAGTAAGTAAGAAGAAGCTTTAGGCAATAAAAGAATAGTAGATAGGGGGGATTCACTCAAGTCTAACTTTAAGCAAACATTTTGTATAGTTCCTGATTCCAGTTAAGTTGAAGTTGAAGGAGGTGATTATGGAGGAAGAGGTTCTGTCTCAAGTCAGAGTAGCGTCGGTCTAGACTAGAAGTTCCTATCTCGCCTACTACCAGTAGTGCTCTTTTAGCTTGCTCCGAGTTGAACAAGTAATGGCGATGGCGGAAGAGAATAAGAAGTGAAGCGGTAAAGGCGCAAGTCTAGAGTCGAAAGAGAAGATAAAGAATAAGGGGGGTTTCCAGATAAGGTAATTCTACAGGGGTAACATTATGCGCATAGGATTGATGTTCAGTATACATTGGATTGATGTTCATAAGGATATAAATAATGATCTGAGGAGAAAGGAAGTTGGTAGAATAGCCCGCCTCTGCTCTGGTTGGTCACTAAACATGTTGTCCCGACCAAGCTTAGGGCCAAGCAACGCCAAGCAACTTAGAGCCAAGGCCTAAAACAACAACTGGGCCCAGTCGCCAAGTCACTACAACTTCTGAGAATAAGTCGTTCGTTAGTATGAGTTATTCGCAAGTGCTGTGCCACTTATATATCATAGTCATGCAATACTTACTTACTGGGCTGCTCTCCCACTCCTCTTATGGAAATCAATGACTATTGGGGTAACTAACAGCTCTTCTAATTCATTTTCACCTAATCACACACACTCTAGGCTATGCTCTTCACTGTACCCGAATCCCTTACATACTTTTTCACTCACTTTTTCACAAGTAAGTAAGTCAAGTATCTGCGTCATGGCCCTACTTATCTTATGATTAATGCTCATTGAGTGTAGATCTTCTCGGTAATCTGAGTCATAGAAAGAATCATATGAGTTGCCCAAACCCCTTTCAAGCAAATAAGAATACGGTCAAAGGGAAAAAAAGCAGTAAAGGTGGGTGCGGTATTTCATCATTTCTATACTTTGTCAAGGACTCTTGTTGTTCCGAATCAAACGCGTAAAAGCACTTTCTATTTATTGAAGCAACTGCTTCCCGGATACAGCTGATGCTTACACTGGGTCTTGCTATTACAACTTTGTAAACTACTGAATGGAATCCTTCTTGCGCTGAATAATCTCATTGAACCTATGCTTACTTTGATTCTATCACTTCTATGCTAAATACTCCACTTTTCCCCCATTCTTTTCTTGTTTGTTGCGCTGCCAGAGTAGAGCAGAGCTACTAGATACATATAATACTCCGAAAGCCACAGCGGCACCTTCACTGATTAACCCCGCTTTCCAAGCTATTCTCGTCGACAACATTATGGAGCTTCTTCTCGATACTCGAACAGACACATATAAATAAGGCAATTCGCTACGACAAGAAGGATCACCTCTATCTTAGACACCGCGCTACCCGCTGACTTGATGATTCCCTCTCACTTATTGACTTGAATCTAGCGTGCCTAATATAGAATGGAGTAAACTAACTCTCCCGTCCAGGACAACCTCTTGCGCCGTTGCTACTTGTTCTTTCGCTGCACCCCTAACTTGAAGAAGGAATGGAATTGAGTGCACCACACAGCGGGTAAAAGGGCTATCCTTATAGACAAAAATGCATTCTATGTACGTACAGTTTCTGAGTGGAAATGAGTGGAATTAGCTATCATTTCTTTTGACCCTGCCTGACTTAAACGACTCTAACGTTTTCTGGGTTGACAGCCCCGAGTTAGTATAGTTGCTCACATAAGGTACCCCTGGCGAAAGAATGGAATATGCAACACCCTAATATATAGAATATAGATGATGAGTAAGAAAACTATATAGAATATAGATGATGAGTAAGAAAACACCAGCATAGATGAAAGAAAGTCATAAAACAAAACAAAGCTGCTTATCGATTAGTGAAAAAAGCTCACGCTCTACTGAATTCCTAAATTCTTTGACTTCTTGTTTGTCCTTGCTTGCTATTGTACCGTTGCTTTTCCAGTTGTTTGCTTTTGTTCGAAGTCATTCCCTTTCGATAATGCGAGTTCTTTGAATTGAATCTAGCTACCCTTATATAGAAGTAGGGTCAATTAGAAGTAGGGTAAATGACTTAGAAATAAGGTAATAAATGACTTAGAAATAAGGTAATAAATGACTTAGAAATAGGGTCAATTACTCTCCATCCTCGAGCGTAGGATGAACTACAGGACGGACATCTTCTAGCTTCAGTGGTTATCGCAACTAAAGCATCAGCTTCAAGTAGTAGTGACGTCTAGTATACGCTTGTATCTTCCTTTTTTGTGGAATTCTTATGGCGCCCTTGCTCTAGTGGATAAAGCAATAATCTCGGTGTTGGCTTCAGAAAGAAGGCAATTATCTAAGCCCGTACTTAATTACTTGAACTTCATCTTTCTCGTCATTTAACCCCACCCGTGGAAACTAATATCTAGATGGAAACACTCATTCCCCTTATCGCCGGCTTGCAACAAATCATTCAATTTCAACTACTCCCGTAAGCACAAGAGCTTATCTTGTGTAACTCTCCTTTCCTAACACTGCTAATGATCCTAGAACAGGAACTTGCCTACTTTGATCTCCAGCGGAACAAGAAGACCTTTTTGCTAACTTGTGAACCTATGGAAACTCCTATTATGGCTAAATTGACCTAGAAACCCCCTACAAGCTGTTCCAGTGCATTTATGATGAAAAACATAGCCCTGGTGTTGAGTCATACTTCTCTTATCCCTTACCTACCAACTAAGCCTAGTGTTGAGTCATACTTCTCTTATCCCTTACCTACCAACTAAGCCTATACTATATCTTATGCTTCTTCAACTGACTAGAATAGCCTATCCTTGAAGGGTACTTTCGACAACACCTAGATACATTACAGTGTAAGGTTGGATATACATTACAGTGGAAGGCAGTATAACTATCATAATAATTCATTGATTCTTTCGAGCCTCTGCATATATCATATATAATTGTACCGCTCCAGTTAGCGCAGAAGTTGTTGCTGACGCCACTGACGCACTTAGTCTTGATCTTAAGTCACCAACTCATTCATTTCCCTTTCCACAAGCACCCGATACTGATAGGATCCAATTGCTTTCTCTCTCTAACTCGCATATCTAATAGGAATGTCAGAAAGCGGAAACTCCCAGAATTAAGTTATGCCCGAGTCCACCAGTCATCTTTCTTGCAGGGCATATAAGAAGGTATGAAAAGAATCTTGATCAACAAAGACAGAATGGAATCTTTAGAGTCGAGCGCCTAAGCCTGAAAAGATTTGATTAAGACAGCCAGATTGAGAGTCTACAGATGGAGATCTCTGTTCAACTCAGCTTATGGTAGGCTTCACATGTCTCTGTTCAACTCAGCTTATGGTAGGCTTCACATGGGTCTTACACGCTAAAGGCAAAAGTGCAATTAAAGCCTAAGGTGTCTCTATCTTTTGCACCACTTATAATATATGTCAAAGTAATCTTACGTAGCTTGTTGAGTCAGCAGGAAAAGGAGAAGGATTAGAATATGCTGGATCATAATATGGATCAAGAGAATCCGCTGTTTTAGTTTCATCTGTATTTGTTGTTGTCGAGTCTCTTTCCGTTGTTCGCCCAGTTCTTCTTTCATCATATATAGAAGCCGAATCGATGTTTGACTTTCCATTTCCGCCGAGTGAAGTTACTAAGCTGAAGCGGATAGAACTTAATTACTGGCTGCTATTCCTTTTTCACTTTACCTTACAATTGACTCCTTACGCTCGAACACCAACGGCAGGACTTGGCACTTTCTACTTCTCCTCAATTGAGCTTTCCACTTTCACTCTCTCTCCGGATAAAGCTTCCTCACCTGATCTTACTGCTGCGGATTCTCTATCTCTATCTCCGAAAACAATACTGGAACTTTCAGTGAATCTTGAATATCTCTCTTATTGAGCACGAGATATAGGAGCTTGTAAAACTATACCATACCTTTTTAGCTTCCACTGATTCTCCTCTAATTACCTGTGTCCCAGTTTCTATACTAAACACCGGAAGTAGGAATGAAAGAGTACCCGCTTGTTCCTGACACTCACACAGCTGATTCTCTCTAATACTCGGATTCAACAAGAACAGCATATTCTCAAACTACTGATTCTCTCTACGACCACTACTCGAAAAGTCTATCTATTTATCTGCTTACTTTCTTTTCTACAACGCTTTATACCTAATAGCATCCCTTTCTTTTGCCAAACTATACAAGAATAGGAGCTTCCTTTCTAACTGTCCCCATTCTCTACGACAACACAAGAAAGAGGGAACTATACAACAACACTCGCAACTTAATAATCTACACCTAGACAAAACTCTAACAGGGTATGAAGAGCGGCCCCTTTCCTTACTTTTGCACAGTCCATTCTGCAACTGATGATCTAGCTTATTCGGGAGCTCACACTGCTAATGATCCTGCTCGGGGTATTTGGCAATCAACAATTCATTAAATCTCGCATCGCCCACAACATCTAGAAATTGAGATCTCTTGCGGAGGGAGTAATAAGTTCTGGCGTTGCACTTGTAGTTTTAGTTGAAAGATCAGGAGATGTATTAGGAACAAGATCTTGATAAGAACCAAAAGTGTAGTTTGGAAATGAAAGTGGAGTGAAAGTAGCGGAGCGGAGTCTGCTGTAAGTAGTAGTAAAGGAATCAACTAATTAACGGCAGGTTGCTTTTCTTTCGCCTAACCTATAAGCTAGTCCAGTAGTCCCATGCCTTATCTTTACTTGTGTTTGAGAGAGCTCGAAAGAAAGAGAGTTGTGTTTGAGGTAGCTCTAAAGAAAGAGAGAGGAATAGGCGAGCACTATTATAATTATGAATTGTCAGTGCCGTTATCGTCGTGGAATCAAAACCTTCCCGTACAGTGGTACTTATACTTACACTCTTTCGCGTTGGGAAGCAGCTGCCGGATGTTCTACCAAAGTCTCAGGTGAGACATACGCTCAACGGCTTTCTTGAAGTTTTGGGGATGTCGCATACTCAAACGAGGGACTGGCTTTCCCATTCAGACATTATGGACCCCTAGAAACTCGTCGGCCTTCCTAAGGATCAATTTCATTTAAGCGAGCGATAGTGATTTCTACTTTTTGGCAACCTCCTGCCTGATCGAAGAAAGGGTTAATCAAGATTTTAGCCAAGATCAACTAGCTTACATAGATGAAGGCGCCCTTCCTTCCGTGTTGTTCAGTGAACCCGACTCAGCTCACTTAAGGCGGTAACCTTGTGATCGATAACGACCACGGGTAGTAAGAAATAATGCCCCCATTTCCGTTTGTATTGCAGGGAATACCTATGTCACGGTGGCCGGGAGTGCCCATCTGTCGAACTAGTCGTAATGGGCTTAAGCTAGCTAAGCACTTGATGGAACGGTTACACTTGCCTCTGAGACCATGTCATCACCTCTTTTCTCTTGACATCGCTAGGAGATTACATCTTTATCTCGACAGATCGAAGAGACTCTTTTCGGATCGACTTAGAGCAGGAGGACGACGTAACCCAGCATTCTATAGCAGAGGGTGGATAGCTATGACTATGCGTAGGAAACTAAGGAATAGGGGGGTCTTAGATGAAGTGAAATGACTTTCTAGAGTCAAGTATTTTAGACTCGGAGCGGACCCGAAGATTCGATAGAATACGAGGTGCTTCCAGAAAAGGCGTTATCCTCTGTTTTAAGGACTCGGAAACTTTAGAAAGTATAAGCGAATCAATTACACCAGCTACTGCTATTGCTACAGCAACAGTCGAGGACTACGGCTTAAGATGAACTTCCGATACGTAGCTAAGGCTTTCGAAACTCTAACCCGGATAAAGGAAAGGGTATGTTTAAAGCTAAGTTGCGCCCATAAGCTAATAGGTAAGGTCGACGAACTAAGGACTTGCTTTTCACTCCTACAAACTGAGAATGTTGCTAACGTTTAGCTCATAACTCCCGACCCGAAAACCAATCTAAAGCAAGCTGCAAGACGCTCTTCCGCTTATGGTTCAGCTTATGCGCTCGAGAGATTCAATGTTACAGTGCTCCTAAATTCATATGAGATATGAGAAAAAGAAAGATGAAACAAAAGCCATTAATGATTCACTGAAAGTTGAGGTTGACTTTAATCCGTTTGCGACGAGAAATAAGCCTTATTTATTGCCTTCCCACCGACTTAGAGAATTGCCCAACTAAGGGAAGCTGTGGTGAAAAAGCGGTAAGCTGTTCGAACTTCCAGTTTCGTTTCCATGGCAAAGAGCCAAGCTGGGTTCAATGATGAGTTGATAGTTAGCAGAGATGAGCCTGAGTTAGATGGAGATGAGGCTGAAAGTCAAACTTCTTCTCGGCTTATGGTACTCTCCTTTCTACTTCAACTTATACTGATCCAGCTTATTCGACTGCATCCGCTGACTCTCCACTTTCAGGAATTTACTTCACCTTGTTGCTCCTGACTCCACTAATACAGATACGGATCCTTTGAGTGCCAATGGAGCTCCCCCGGATCTAGCTTACTCACCTGATACGGCTGATTCTATATACGCCAACTAAGGTCAATCAAGCCAATCTGCTTCCTTTACTCCAAAGCTAACTGCTGATTCTAGAAACTCTCCGGAAACTGGAATGGAATCTCTCGCTAAGAAGAAACTTACACTTACGCTTGTTCCACTTAATGGGCCGAGTCCACTCAAACAGTAATGGAATCTGTAGATTCGGCTTCTAAAGGGCTGGGCGCTGAAGAAGTAAGGGTCGGGTAGAATAGGCTTCTTTATTGAAGTTGAACATAGGATCCACTCGGCTAATGGCACAAATAGAGAATTCTTAGTTTGTGGATAATGAGAAAGATTCCACATAAGATGAGTTAACAGGCATTAATGCACTCAAAAGAAGGGTTAACGAAGCGGTAAAGGCGCAACTGCTATTCCATTGAGTTCTTGTTTAATTCCTTGTTGCATCCTAAAGTATATAAAGAAAGGAGTTATCCTTAGAGATTATATGCTATGATAGCTCTTCATTAGTAGTGGCTTGGCGAGTCCTAATTTCGCCCTCTCTTGCTTCTATTCCAGCCTCCGATCCCCAAAACTTGACTTGATAAAGACTCATAAGAACTCGTACTTTTCTACTTATTTCTTGATTCTGGAACAATACTTTCTTCTTCTCTTGTGTTGCCTTAGGGTGCTTTATAAGTAGGCTTTCAGCACCTTCGCTTTGCAAGCAATTCTATTGTTTGGAACACTTATCGCTTCCTTGCCTTGACTTTCTCTTTCTTCTTTTCTTTTGTCGGAGCTCTATGACTCTTTCTTTAAACAAAGGTAAAGAGCTGGCTGGATAATAAACTATATCAAAGAAGGGTGTTTGTTGGTGAAAGTAAACCGGAGAAAGAGGTGATTGTGCCAAAGTCAACGAGATCAGGATCATAAGCTGGAGTAGTGGAAAGATTATATGCCCCTCTCACTCACAACATTAGTAGCAAGGCAAGGAAATCATGTTGTTGAAAAAGGGAATGGTAGATTACTTATCGATACTTTTACTTTACTTTAGAACATCATTTCAAAGCACAGCATCCGATCCAGTAGACAACACTCGAACAGAACTTTATGAACACTTGAGCACCCCCAGATACATACTATACTGATTGACTTTGCGCTTCAAACTCACTATCGCCCAAAACTGTAATGGAATCCACTGCGGGCCCCTGATTGAAAGTACTTAGCGGGCTCAACACCCTTGGAACTTATTGCTTTGAAAGACAATCAATCAATCACCGGAACCTCATTCTTCAACGCCAGGCCCCTCCTCTGATTTGGTTGTTGCTTTAACTTAACCGAACCGGAGCATGAGAAAAGAGATACAAAATAGCTTCCTTTCCTTCTTAAGAGCACATAGCACTAGGTAGGTAAAGAGCACTAGGTAGGCATGGTGGAATTCTTTGCTTTGAGTGGAATGATGCCTTTTTCGTTGAGAGCACTACTAGCTAGTTGGTTAAGAGCACTACTAGGAGTTCACCTTTTTCCTTTCTTACAGTGCTGGCCAGATTAATAATTCACTCCCTTTCCTACTTGTTCGTTTCATTCAACAAGCAAATACTTCAGAATGGAATTGACTACCTAATGCACTAGCTCGGACTTATACGATGAACCCGCAACTCCTTGCTTAGTGTTTGTATGTGCAGTTGCTCCAATAGAGTGAATTCTTAAAAGAAGAAGCACTCACTAGGTGGGTAAGCTATAGTGGAATTCCTAGTTCATAGTTGGATTCTGATACTCGATTTTTAGGTAAGTAAACTAGATTATTAAATGAAGGAGCACTGGGTTAGTTGCCCTAATCTATGAGACCCCTTTGATCCGGCATCTTTTCTTATAGATTCAACAAAAACTGGGAATTCTTTGGCTTGATATCCTGCTTACTCACCTGATACGGCTGATTCTCGATACTAACAAGTATTCATTGAGTCTCCATCTTATCTCGCATTAACCCGCGTAGTCAAAACAATAGAAAGGAAAACGGAAATGGACAAATATGGAACTCGCCCCATTGAAATAGGACTTGAGCTGTGCAGGAAAAGATCTTAGCACAGAAGTCAGATCTAAAGCCATTAATAAAGTAAGCAGCAAGACCAGAAAGTGTAGAGTAAGGAGTTACCGCTTCCGCTGTTGGGCATTCAGTCTCTTCTGATGATTCTTCCCTTTCGCTTCCATAGATTCTAAGTTAACAGTCAGTTCCCTTGCTAGTTAGGAGTGTAGTGGCGTGGGCTGTATAGATTAGATTCTTTCTTCTTTGTTAGTCAAGCACAATAAAGTCAATAGATGCTTCATACTCGCCCCACTTAGTAGTTTGAGAAGCTGTCTAGTATCTCGTCCGTTTAAAATCTCGTAGATAGTGTAACGTTGAAAGAACAAGAAGCTATGGCGAAGGAAAAGTCCTGGTTCCGGGCAGAATCAATTCAATCTAAAGCGTCACTCGCGTTAGGATAGTGTTCGTTTTACGGCTTTCACTTTCTCTTTCTAGGTTTAGGCGATGGCTCACTGCCTCCTAAACTACAAAGATCTGCATTATCAAGAGTATCCGCAAGAGGGATAGAAGCATAGGTCGGAAAAAGGGATGCTCTTAGATCAGTGGAGCAAGAGGCGAGTCAATAGATTCCATTATGTTTGACAAGGCGCAAGAAGACTCCGTGCGATTAGCGAGTTATTTAGCTAACGGTAGTGTCAATTCCTATTGGATAGGTTAAATATGAATTGACTGTTTGACTCGATACTAGAAAGAAGGATTCCATTTATGTTATCAGGGGTCCTAATACTGTGATTAGCCAAAAGAGTCGTGGAACAGAGGTGAAACAACGCATAAAGGCAACTATTGGATTGGGGTTACGCTCCTTGTCTACGATAATTGCCAGATTGGTCTTTCTGCAGTATCAAGATAAAGATAAGAAGCCCTTTACTACAGGCATTAGTCTTTCATGTTTGGTTGAAAGTCAGTCAAGGAGTCTATATAAGAATACAGAGGCTCAAGTGAGCGCAGCGGTACGGTAAGTGATTCAGTGTCCAAGTCTCCAGAAGCCGAAGATCATCTCTTTTCTCCCCGGATTCTATTTATTGCGCTAAAGAAGGAGCAGAGCGGGAAGGGATCAGTGTGCGAATCCCTGAACTTAATTGAGAATTGAGAAAGTAATGAAATCAAACAAACATGTGAACAAAACAAACAAGCAAACTAGTAATGTAAGCTTATTCTCGGAATGCTTACGTGAGCTCGGGATCGGGGCTAATACTCTTCCGCTTCTTTCCCCCACTTAACCATACTTTCTAGCGGGCAGCGGATTCTCTTTGTCACAGCACAATAAAAGATGATTCCATTGGTCGAGATGTAGACTTTCCTTGAATCTCTCTTGCGACGTAAAGCATTAACCTAGCAGTATGGCAGTTAAGACAGTTGATCTGAAATCAAGAAAATTGACATAAAAAGAATTCTCCACTGCGCATATAATTAAGGAATGTGGTTCTCTATTTATTATATGATAATATTGGAGTATAGACCGATGGGGGTTAGCGAGGTGGCAAAAACTTGACTTGGCGAATTCAAGCAGGAACGAAAACGGGCTTTTAGCTCCTTACGCTCTTAATAGCTCGCTTCGGATTCTTTTTATTATCATTGCTAAACACAAGCAAACTTACTAGAAGGGCCCGAACCCTGACTCTCCACTTGATAACCTCTTGCAGTTCATTTTATAACTACTTATTCTGTTGAAACTGCTCTAACAGCTTACTTTGACACAGCATCCATATACGATTCAACTCATTCCTATTCTATATACAACAAGGAGCGTAGGGCCTGACTCTCTCACTCTGGATTCCTTTCACTCTTAGGCTCTGTCCCGCTTTGCTGTTGAGAACTTGGATGAGGCTTCTTATACAGATACGGATTCCGTTGTCGATGTAGACTTTCCTTGAATCTCTCTTGCACCACTGATAGAAGACTCTAACCTAACTGTTGATTCAGTTGTTTGTTTACTTTTGCTCTTAAAGCTATCTAACGCTAAAGTCAATAACTCGTTAACGGAGTCAAGTTCAGAAACACTAAGTGTGCTAACATATGAGTGAGTGGAAAGTACTATCTTCATCATCGGGAGCTAAGTAAAGTCTCTTTTGATTTCTATATACGATGAAACTATCTACGATTAAAGTAAAGCACTGAAAAGAGCTTCTATCTATGGCAACACTCAAACTTCACCTTGATACTATTCCTGGCCCGGATGTTCTATCAAGTGGTAATTGAGGGCAGAGCCGGAAAAGATTGTAATGCATAACTCCTGACGCCTAATCAAAGGACTTGCAGCTGACTTACATTTGACGTCTTCTGATCCAGATCTTGCTTTATATCTATCTTTGGCAACTGATCTTATTCCGACTATTACTGTTGCTTCTTCTCTCTACTCCTTATGCTTGAACCGGGTTCTTCTCTTATTCTAACTCAATATATATCTGTTGCTTCTTGGCCCCAAGACCTGAACTCTCCTTTCCTGGCCACTGCATCCCTTTTTGATTGAACTAGTTATCAACAGTTTCAAGCTCAGTTCTACTTGACTCCTATGTATAAGGAGAAGCCAGAAAGTCTTAGAGGCCAGAGAAGTCTTAGAGGCCAGAGAAGTCTTAGAGGCAATAGAAGGCTTTGAGGCAAGCAATAGAAAGGAGAAGAATCCGTGTGAGCTCCCGAGGAAGCTGCTTCAACAGATCTCATTGAGTATAGAAAGAATATTGGTAAAGAACAGACTCAAGTAAGCAGTAAGGGTCAGTCAATCAGTGTCAAAGCAGTTACGAGAAGAACCAGAACTTATAATAACCGGTGTTTGCGACCTCTGCTCTGGCTGGTAACTACACAGATTGTACAAGCCTATTAATTAGTTCCATAACTCGTATCGGTTCACACAGGCAATAAGGCTTATTTCTTCGCGTGTTGTTTAAGCTTCTATTAAACTCATTTGAGAACTTAGAATTTCGTACTTTACCCCCTGCTTTAAATGCATTGACGCCTAATAAGATAGACTTGACTTGAGAACTCCCTAATAATATTGGACTTTACGGTTAAGTCGAGAATCAGTAGTGCAATTCCTGTTTTGACTTTTCTCCTATTTACTTTTCTCCTATATTGGACTTATATCCTCTCTATAGAAAGAAAAGATTGGAATACTAAGGAAGGCGGTTAGCAGGCAGGAAGGAAAGTATCAAGTGGGGGGGTAGGTCGTGAAGAATAGAATCTCCTTTTGAATTGAATGCCGAAGTAGAGGTGTTGCGATAAGTAAATCAAGTAGTATAGAGCGGTAGACACATATGATGGAATTTGATTCTAAGAAACCCATGATATCAATATGTAACCCGACTCCTGACTTTACTGTGGATTGAGGAAAGACTATAGATATTATTGTATAACGAATGATAGCTTTACTAGGATAACGTATAGATTCGGTGCTGGGTTTTCCCGAGTAGTAGTCCAAGCATTAAGGTAAAGTAAAGTAAGCTGCGGAATTGTGGAATTGAATGTAGGTGCCACCTGTTATAGATTGATTTCACACAAGGTATAGGTAGCTGCCCGGAGCAACAACAAGAGCTGGTAAGGAAGCAAAAGAAAGTAAGTCAGATAGATCAGGTAAGGAAGCAGAATCAAGAGATGCAGCTGGATCACTGTACAAGGAGCAGTCTCGGGTTGGTTGCTGGAGATGTTGTAGCGGAAGGTGCTGGATCAGGGTATTGACTACATTCTATATCATATGTTGGATAATCTATTACAGTTTATTTCCTCGGGCGTAACATATGACTTAGTGTTGTCGGGAGTGGACATTCCATTCTTTAGTTCGAGTGACGCATATTAAGAATTCTGATTTATGTTTGACTCGGTGCAAGAAGGAAGTAAGAATAAGTAGTGGAGAGGAGAGGAGGTGATATTGTGTCGGTGCCAATAAGAATAAGTAGTGGAGTTACATAAGTAAACATAAGTAGTGGAGTTACATAAGTAAACAAGTGCAGCTCGTCCTACTGCTAAAGAAGAGTTTCGGAAGTTTGACAAGGCGCTAAAGGAAGGGAGAAGATAGTGCATTTTCCTTGCGAGTGACTGTCTTCGGCGTTAGGATCAAGTTGGCAATGCGAGTTGTCTTTGAAATATGAATACTTGTAAGTAAAGGTGCAAGCGTTATGTACTTAGTCGAGCACCGAGTAAACCAATCATTCTTGTGCCTAGTCAACTACTCCCTTATCGTTTGCTGCTTACTTTGAAACCGCTGCTTCATTCGAGTCAACAACACCTTTCCTTTCCACCTCAGTAGTTGATTCTACTCCACCTTGATATCACACCTCATCATTCTATTCTAGTGCCAACATGGAACTTGCTTGCAGCGCCATCAATAGATCTTTTTTCTCTGATGGAATTCCCTTTCCTTACCAAGATACTAAACCTTGATACCACATTGCTGTATTCTCGGCTAAAACTTCAAGTCAAAACAATTACGGAATTGATGCTTGGACCACTCTGAATGCTATATCCTCCCCTTGTTTACCTAGATCTATATAATGTCAGTGAAACTCGAACTTATCTTCAAGACTATGCCCGAACTGATTCACTCTCAAAACGTATTGCTGTTCACTAACTTGAAACTTGCATAAAGTTAAGCACCCGAGAATTACTAGAAGGCTTTTCAACAACTCCCGCTAGTGTAATGCTACTCATGAAAAAGGACTCGCGGTTATTGCGCACATGGTATAGAATCTAGTTAAGTCGAACTGGGTGAAAGGTATTAATTGCCCTTCTTCAGTACGAGGAATTAGGGCGGAACAATCCGTGTAGTTACCAAGTAGAGGTCGACCACTGCAAAGGAAAACTAGACTTGCTCATAACTCTCCAGAGACATTATGTAGGCTATTATCAGGTCTTTTCTTTCTTTCCGAGGAGCCGAGTTTTGTGCCGCCTTCCTCTTACTACTTATGGCCTATTCTGGAAAGTCACTTTGACCAAATACCAAATAGAGTCTCCTGTCCTGCGATAGGACTTGCAGCTTACAAAGAATCTCCAATGGTGTTGCGTTACGTCCGTTTTGTTCCAATATGCATATCAACCTTTAGCCTAGATATTGCACTCATGATCGGGCCTGGTCGACTAAGTCTAGTTTAGGTGAGTTTGTACGTCAGCAAGGTTCAAGCAAGTTATCTCAACAACGAGGAAGTAGATCAAGGGCGAGTGTGATAAAGCTTCGCTCTAAGGCCTGTGTCCGAGAGAAAAGATCCCTTGAAAAGCAGAAGGAAGGGTTTGGCACAATGTTGTGAGTTATCTCATCTCTTGGTTTCTTTCAATGGAGGGTTAGGACAAAAAGGCAGGTATGGAATCGCTTGAGCAAAGCTTTGATGTAAAGGGGTGAAGCTAGCTACCTCAAATAAAGGGTGCTTTCCTTTTCACCTAAGTCTAGCGATGATAATGCGATGTGCTAGCACGCCCTTGCCTCCCGGGTTCATCTTGATTTCAAATTAGAACCTAGTACCGGGTGAATACGCCTTATGCTCTGTACCGGGTGGATACGCCTTATGCTCTGCCTTTGTAGGCACCACATTTTCATACTGGTCCCTAAACGCGGAGTCTAAATATCCATCTACAGCATCTGGAGGGTAACTATTACTCCATATCACAAAAAAGGGGCATTCACCGATGAAAGGAACCTGACCTTGCTATTGCTGCTGACTTTAGGACTTATACCTGCAGCAAGCATTAATTAAGGGCACTGGTTCAAACCTATAGGCTATTTGGGATATGTTACTTCGGTTACTAGCTTGGATGCTGCTTCCCGCACCCGGTAACCTAGGCCTGCAGCGACTAGCTTTGTTACGCTAGGGTAGGTGCTAAGGTTTCTGCAGAGAAGTTTACCTTGTGACTACAGTGTAAATGTTGATTAAGAAGAAGTTATTCTTTGCATTTCTTGGAATCTATAGAAAGTATAGTATGGGCGATAAGCTTAGCTGTTAAAAGAATTGCCTGGGTAAACCATATCGTATTCTTATTTCACGGAAAATGGAATATATCATAGCTCTTTCCCTCTTTGAGACTCATATTACCCTTTCTTTTATGCCTACCATGAAACTAGTAGTGGAGTAGTGCTGTTTCCTCCTCTTTACCCGACCCATACATTCCTTCCCGCTTCAAAGCCTTGACTTTTCCCTATCTGACTGACCTCTTATCCAGCTACTACTACTGCAGCTGATCCAGTATCGAAAACGAAACTTTGACATTGTAGCTAGTCCTCCAGTTGATCACTCTAACTATAGCACTCTCACTCTCCTTGAAACAAAGAATTATTGACTTAGCTTCCTCTGACCTATGGCTCCTCTGTCTCATATCCCTCTTACCTCTTGGTCATATCCCTCTTGGTAATTCTGATGTTTCTTGCGTTGCAGTTTTCTTCTTACTTCTTCGTGGAATTATGAGTCTAATCAGGTTCATTCTGTTACTTCCTTGTTCAATTCTAAGTTTGACTGCACTATATCGTACCGTCTCCTCTCTTAATACCAATACATGAGTCCGGTAGTTACTTGTTGGGTATGGGAAAGTCAAGTGAAAGGACTGGAAGGGCCAAGCAACGACTAGACAAGTCACTCCCGCTTGAAATGGCATTATGAAAGGGTTGAAGAGGGCACACGCTGAGGAGAGTTCAAGGATCCAGAGAAAGATTCAATGAAGTGAATAGTTGCCAGCTGCTTGTTGAATTCTAGTTTCATGAAAAAAGTAAGGGCGAAAGAACTCCCGTTGCTGAGTCTTGCTTAGTAGCATTAAACAGACACCTTTGCCCAGACTTATTAATTAGCCCGGCTGATGATCTTGTTCCTACTCCTGCTCTTGTTCTTGTTGGGACTGGCCTGCCTGAAGAATGAATTGCATCATTGTCTCCGGGCAAAGGAACAAATAACGTATAATGGCGTTAGCTTAGCTTAGTTAGGAGTTATTAAGGCCAAGCAACATTAGTACAATTCCTGCTTTCTTGAGTTCACTCTCCTGTGGTCCTGTACTTTATACTTCACCTTTCAAACCTTACTCACTCAAACTGCATTAGCTTCAGCAGAAGGATTGGATGATGCCTGAAATTAAGAGTAAGGGCCCTGCTTTCCAGGGAATTCCCCACTCCCCGCTGAAAAGCTAGTATCTTATTTACTAGAAACGGAATTGACTACTACTGTTCCTACTTCTGATCTTTACTCGGAACTTGAAGAAACGTCTTCTGCTTCTAATTGAACTGCAACACTATCTTTTGAGGTTTAAGTTAACCTCTTTTTATGATTATGATTATCTTCCTTAGTTCTAGGTGCATTAGCTTAGTTTTCTCTTCTCTTATAGGGTGTACCGGACAAGAAGTGGAATTACCAACCAGAGCAGAGGTCGCAAACACGGATGATTTTCTATGGACAAGTTCAAACTCGTTATTACTTGCTAAAGATACTCACTCAAGAACGGATACGCTTTCGCCAACACCTTTCTACCTAACAGCTTCTTTTCCAGCTTCGTATTCTGAGCCTGCTCGTGGTATTTACCATCTTTGCTATGAGAGTCGAGTGAGGGCAATTATAAGTGTAGATAGAGGTTAGAGTAGCTGTTTTAGAATCCATTACAGGCTTTGAAGGTAAGAAAGAGAGAGTACAGGCTTTGCTGCGGTAAGAAGAATCTAACTCCGTATTAGGAACAAGTAAGATTATAGGCTCCAATTTAGTGTAACATCTATGAGGGAGGCAAGATAGGAGACATCATGTCATACCCCTAATGTAGCTTAGAATGAATTTGGAGTGTATACCTTAACCATCTGCCGTTTACTACTCTCCGTATTCCGTTTCTTCCCAAAGTCCTGTGGTTCGTCAACAATAACTGGTTTGATCTCTTAAAACCTTAGACCTATTGGCTACAAATAAAGAATTGAGAATGGAGAAAACGGGAGTCAAGAGCATAGCAAAGATTAGAGAAAGCAGTAGATTCAGCATCAGCAGCTGCTATTGGGTAATCCTAAAGGAGGGAGAGACTAATCCGACTAATACAAAGAATAAGGGATTCTACAACGTCTGACACTCTGAATATATTAAACTACAAAGATACTCACAATAAGGGATCGGGGCAGGTAATGATGGAACTAAGGAGTAACACCTCCCCACTAACTGGACTTGACTATGTACTCTTAACTCTAGACTAAGAATGAAACTCAGAAGTAGGAATTAAACAGGGCGCAAGGAAAGCAGAAAAGCAAAAATAAGGCCGGAGAAAGTAGAAGAAAAAGAAGAAAACTACAAAATAGGAGAGTAATGGCTTTCATGATGTTCATAGCTGCCAGGAAACTCAAGATAAAGTACCAATTACCTGGCTGAGAATAAATACCTCGATCAGGAGGGAAATCCAAAACTCATTTACCATTTTATGCTGTGAAAACAGAAAAGGTATCGCAGGACTCTTGTCTTATACTATAGCTTACTCGTCTTATACTAGATGCGCTAGATCTATCCCATAACTAGTAGTTGCGGCGTTAACTTGGCTCGATTTAAGAACCAAGATTAGGGTCTTCCTTCTAACCCAAGAGATTCCTTATGCCAAACACCTTTGTACCGCCTTTACCTTTCCTTTCTAACTGTACCCATTCTATACTACAACACATTAAACTCCACTTTAAGAACCCGACTCACTACATACAGCTGGAAGATGCCATTCCATTACGTGGGTATTATTAAAGAGATTCTATTCGAGATACAGTAAAAGTAGAACTCTCTCTCCTTGATGAACCAACAACACCCCAGACTTATTAATTCAACCCGGATTTATGTCCCACTGACTGGATACTCTGACTTTAGCCTTCTTCTCGGCTCGGCTGATTCTCTCGTAGACAACAGAGGTAAAGCCAATAAAGGAAGGGAAAGCTACCTATCATTACTGTGCTTGTAGGTGTAGGGGAAAGCCTATAACTTAACTTAACTACAACACTATTAGGAATAACTCTACTACCTGGAGCTACATCGGTGACACGACTTGGATCACTTAGCGCATTTATGGAGTTGGTACGGAAAGAGGGATATTTGCTATTAACAGAGTAAGACAGAGCTTCAACAACGAGAAATAAGGGTATTAGCCATTAGCTACGTTGAACAGAGGTCTTACCACTACAAAGAAAGATGAAGTTCTAGAGCCTTATCTGAACCTTAATGCTTGGGCCACAATGTGTAAGTTGCATATGATAGAATTTAGTAAACAAACACTGCTTACTCAAAACAAAGCGTTAGCACCCTATAAGCCAAGCCAACATGAATTTCTCTCTCTTTACCGTTTAGGAATTGACACTCCCTTCCATAACCTAGCTGTCAAGAGATGCTTCACCGCGACACTTAGACTCGCACCCGGATACTGATTGACCTCGACTTGCAGTTATGAATTTCTTTGAATCTCCTTTTTTGTATACCTAGGATAGAATGAAGTCAAGTGTCGAACAGTCTATTCTAGGGCTTCTGAAACTAGTCCTTCTTACGAAACTGATCCTGCTGTCACTCGAGTCGACAACACTAGCACCTCCTTCTATACTCTCCATGAAGTAAAGCCAACAAACACGGATGAAACATTAGAACTCGTTATGAGCAAGTCCTTTTATTGGCCCCCCACTAACAACAATAACATTACCGAGTTTCTATATTCAACACCCTTTGCAATCTCTCTGGCACTAGAAACTACAGTAATGGAATCTATTTCTTGCTTAGCGCCTGTTCCGAGGTATCCACACAGCTGAAAATACGATAACTGGAATAGGCCTACAAGGAGCTATAGGAACTCCACGACTATGGGGTGCTAACTGTACCTGCGGATTCTTTAGCATCTGAATAAAGCTCTCTATTCTTTACCTACCGAAGATCAGTATTCCTCACCTTTCCCGTATCTTATCTTTACTCCGGATATAGGCTAATGATTCTACTCCTGTTTCGGCGCGAGTCTCTTTTCTTTTGATTCTCTACTCCTGCTTAGGCCCCAACTCCATTTGTTCTATCAACTCCAAAACTCTATTTGTTCTATGAATTTACCTATCTTATAATAGGCAATCTTCAATCAAGACACGAATTGCCTTAACCGATTCACTACTGTTGGCCAATACGAGTTTTGTCCACAAGATCAGAAGCTATTACTGGCTTTGATGCCCCACACTACCCTAAGTCAATCAGTAGAATCCTATTCCTATCCTCGTCGCTAAGTCAATTCAGTAGATATAAGTTCTGCGCTACCAGTACTTATAAGTTCAGGCTCCGAATTCTTTGTTGAGTTCCTATCTTAATCGTCTTAAAGTAGAGAATCCGCAGTGCTAGTCAAGTCTGGGTTTAGGGCATAATCCGAATAAAGTGCTTCTTCAGCGCAGGTTTAGTCTGCTGGTAAGTATACTTTAGGTTTCGAGGTGCCTATATCTAGCTTACTCTTGGGTCGGGGAAGCATATTCCTATTTCTCAGAAGCAAGGGATTCCCGTTTCATGATTTGTTGCAAGCCGGGAGCTAAGAAATGAATCTATTCCATGCTATTATGAGAGACTATGCAATCTGATCTTGTGAACATGCTTAGGAACCAGCAGAAGAAAAGAAAGAAGGGTTTTGTTAAAAGGCCTACCTATTAAGGATATTCAACAGGAAAGGGTGCCGACATGAGTGATTGAAGTTGAACTCGCTAATCTAATGTACCCCAGTACTTCTAATTTCTGGTTACTTGAATCCAGCTTGACAAGCAATTCCATCGTAGACAACACTAGCACCGAACCTAGACTTATCAGAACAGATGTGCTTACTGCTGATTGACTTAGCGCTGAAGAGGATCATAATCAAAAAGGTTAGGGGCAATCCAGTCCATTCTCTGGTCATTACTTTGAGCTAGAGTAAAGTAAACAAAACAAATACCTTAAGTTTAGCGCCCGAACTAGACTTTCTTTCTTAAACCCAACACAACAAAAGAATACAACCCGAAGGTGCCTGGTACTGATACAGCTGATGATCTCCTACTCCCTAAAACTTGACTAGTTGTACCGACAAACTCATGAATTGAAACTCTGTTACTTGTTTCTTGTGCCGTGCCCGACCTCTCCGGAGAAGCTGGTAAATTGAGACTAGTTTGTGCACTGACGCGCAACGACTGCCGCTTTAAAAACACAGGACTTACTTGGTAAAGAACAGGAACAGGAGCAGATTATGGACACTAGCAGCCCTGCCGTGCAACTACTTTCTTTTGAACAAACCCGGGAAAAAAGGTAGTTTTTGTTGAACTCAGGCTCATCTCATCTACTTCGACTCTTGTGCCTGTTCCTAAACTTGATACAGCACTCGTACCCAAAGATATAGACTCGTATTTAGTTTAGCTAGAATCAACTGCTCCGTGTAGTGGGCATGATCTTCGAGCTATAGATGCTCTTCTTCTTCTTCTTCTATATGGGATGAAAGTCTAAGGTCAAGTTAACAAAAGGAATAGCAGCTGGCGGAACCCCTCTAGCTAATGCAAATACGTAGCTTCTTTCTCACTCTAAAGGGATAGACTTCTACGCCCCGACCCGAGCACAACTTCAAACAAATATTAGCTTTAAGTAACTTAATTCGCGCAAGTCAAATCTTTTACATGGTGGAGTGGTATACTCAATCTGTACTCGTTGGTACAGTAGTTCCGAAGCCCATACTTAATTGAACTTTCACTGAAAATTCTTAGTAAGGGCACAGCTTCCCTTTCTTTTGCCGAACTCTACTTTCCTTGCTTCTTATGCTCTTCTTATGATCCTTCTTATGCTGGAACAATACGTTCTACCCTTTCGGATTCTGCTGCCTCACAGTTGAGACTCCTACAAAGCCTCACGGGCAAACTCAACAACCTAACACACAATGTTTTGTTGCGAGTTCCCTTGCTTGGTGAAAATCCTATTTATTGGCAGGCGGATCCCTACGCTCGACTTATTCATTATTACCCTAAACGGATTGATTATTGCCTTGGTTCTTGTTCTATAAACTCACAGACTGCATTGTTTCAAAACTCTAGACTCTCTTTAACTCACTAAGGCATCCCGAAACAAGAACTCCTATTTTCTTATGGCGTTCGGAGTTCTTTGAATGGGGTTCATTCTATAGAATTTGGTAAACCACTTATGTGACTCTACCTTTATCCAGGTATTAGAGCTATAAGAAGGTTAACTACCTATAGTAGGAGCGCAAAGAAGAGGAACAATCAACGGAACCAGCAACGAACGATGCTAGTAGTATAGTTTCCTTAGAATCTTATAGAGTAGTAACGCTGGATTCCATTCCTAAAGCAACCAAGTATTCCATTCCTAAAACTCACAAGTGTGGTATAGCAAAAGTCATGGAACAAGTAAACTAAAGCACCTTATTTGAGTTTCGATTGGAATTAAAGGGGTGCCCCGGTTCAAGGGTTCCTAGGTTCTGCCCCTATTTAGCTTACTTTCCTGGTTCAGGTGATTGATTGGCTTGGGTGTACAAAAGTGACTTTCAGTTCTAGTTGATAGAGGTGCTTCTTCCGTGGTGTTTGCCGGCGCCAAAGATGTTAGGTTCCAATTCATTTCTAGAGCCACCAATAGATAGACAAGATAGGGAATTCATGGCAGCTACAGGGGCAAGGGAAGGGCTTGCTTCTCAATAGGGTTCCTCGGCTGAATGATATGGCATCTGCTTTCGATTCTTCTTTATATGTGTTTCTTCTCAACTTTCACAAGTGGTTTAGTTCTTGTGCTTGTGAAGTCCTGTTCGGTGATTTGGTTGACAGGAAAAGAAAGTAGGTTCAATCAACAAGTAGAGTGAGTTCGGGTGTAAGTGTTGTCACTTAGTTTTACAGGAGGGATGCTATTGCTATTGCTGTTAGGTCAAGTGGTGCAATAGAACAAGAGAAGGGAGTCGGGTATAGATCTGGTTGGTAATCCTCCATCAATCTTCTTTTCTTACTTGATAGTTTCCGTTTATTATTCAATATGGCCTAGAAGCGTACCCTCATATGTTTAGTCCAGTGTTTCAGGGAAAGGGGAATAGAGTGGAGTATAGGATCTAGTTAAGAATACAATCCCTGCTCCGTCAATAAGCTAATGCACCCTTGCCTTGAACAACAATTGTGTCCTTACTCTGAGGCAGAGGCACTGCTATCCCTACTTCAAACTCATATTATAGGCGCACCCGTTCCTGTAAGCATTAGCCGAAAACTGGAACTAACTCACTTTTGTTGCAGTGAGACCATAAGGCATAGTTGGGCTGGGCCAGTTGTAAGGTCAAGTATTCAAATTCTAGAAAACTCTCTAACGCGCCCTAGCTAAGGAAGATACTCTTTTTCGACCTAAACTCGAACGTCACTTGCAGACCATACCCTACTAGCCAATTAAGAACTTCTCGCGTCTCCTTTCCTCACCTTAGATACAAGCACTGCTTCTTTATACGATGAAACTAAGGTCCAGAGTACTTATAATTCCAAGCACCGAACCTAGACAAGCACCCAACGAGAGAACTGTTATCATATGCTTCACACTAGCATCTGTACTCTACCATAACAAAGAAAGGGAAAGCCAAGTTAAAGCAAATAACTCAACTCAACTTGTAGACAATTAAGGTCTTGCAAAGCACCTTTAGTCTTAGGGTCTCTGCTCTGTGAAAGTGGTTGTGTGTTAGTCCGAGTCAGAAGCCAGTCCTAACCAAGTGGGAAGTCCGCTCCGTCCTGTCTTTTAGCATTAGCAAGAGATTAAGAAAGTCATGAATACGCTGTTCAGTGTCAATAAAGCAGTTATGGTTCAGTAGACCAGGCAATTCCATCAGTGTCGAGTTAACCTTTTGAATGCTTAGGAAGGCGGTAAGCAGGAAGTCGTTCGTTCTGTTCTTGCGCTTGTTTGTTAAGTAAAGGCAAGCTGATTAATCACCCTTCTAGTAAGTTTGTTTCGTTTCATCGAGAAGTTAAGGTGATTGGATTGCTCCTAGGCTCGAGTATGGTTCAGTCAGTTCTTTCTAGGTAGAGTTTGTACACTAAAGAAGTAGTGTGATATTAAAGTGTTGGAACAGGCGCAAGAAAAGGTGTAGCTGTAATAAAGTAGGTAATCCGCAAGCAACGAAGCTGGACAGGAAAGTCACGTTTCTGTTTAATAGCTAGAGGACTATTAAGGTGCGTAAGCGGGACAATCCATATAGCTTTTCTCGCCGGTTATTATAAGTTCTGGCCCCTTACTTTGACTTACGCCTTTGCTTAGGAGCAAACCTTGGAATTGAATTGCATCTGTTCTTTGGAGCGCTGGGTCAATCCAATAACCTTCCGCTACTTAAACTGGTCATTATGCTACTGAAACTGCTCTAACTGGCTGTCTTTTCGCTTGAATCACTCGTATCGGCACCTCCCCAATCAAAGAGTAAGCTAATGCACCTGCTCGCTCTTAATGGAACTCCCTTGCCTTAACAAGAAACCTTTTTATGCCATGTTCCCTTGCTTGCGTATACTGATCTATTTAGATCCTTATTCTTCACCTGTTGATGATCCTGTTGCCAATGCCATTAACTTCAGGGCAGATTAATAATCTGGTCTCCTATCCACTAGTTCTTGCCCTAACTAACGCTTCATCTTTCGATCGACGAACAGAACAAGTATTAAGTAAAGATACGCTTGCAGCTGATTAAGTCCAGGGCCAAGCAACTACTAGCTTTGTGGGATCTTCAGAGGCTAAAGAAGGAGCTGTTAAAGTTTAGGTCGGGAAAGAATCTACTGGCGTATAAGTGGGAAGGGCAGTTTCAAGTATAGTTTAGTCAAGAAGAGATGAAGCTAGATCATAAGTTGTTGAAAGAAAAGATCAGAAACATAAGAATTAGCCGAGTGGTTGTAATAGAAGAAGTAACTACGAAGAATCAAGTACAACAGAATCTGCTGTGCCAGGGAAGTATCTCGGGCGAAAGTGCATCCGTACTGTCCTGTAGTATAGTTTGTTCTCTGTTCGCCTAGTGCGAGTCATTTAACGCGTTAAGAGTTAGAGACTGAATGAATGAAAGGAAGGGTTAGGCAGGAAATCATCCTTTCATTACTCTCTGGTCAACACTATGTTCTTAGGCTCAAATGCACAGTTTCAGAGCTTGCAAGAAGAGCATTAGCTGAAGAAGTACTATCTTTTGACCTGAACCCTGCCTTAAATGATTCATTTCTTTTTAGATCACTTGGTATAGAAACACTGTAAACACACAAAGTAAAGACAACACCATACACCATACCTTCATTTGGAATCTTATACTCGTAGACACCTTGCTTCAAAACCAGTACTGGATTATGCCTCAGAACTTGGCTTCTTGCCCGTGAAGACAGTACTTTCGCATGGTACCCACCTAATCCTGTTCCTTTCCTGCCGATGATCTTAAGAAATCTTCTGTTGCTTCTCAAAGCCGGATCTTGAACTACGGAATTGATTCCTATTTCGATTCGAGCTGAACTTTCACTGTCAACTGAAACTCCCTTTCCTTTATGCGCATATCAATGCTTTGATTCCATAACAACTAAGGATTCTGTAACTGCGGATTATCTGGTGGAACCACTTGTTGCTTACTTTTGAACTGTTACCACTGATTCTCTCTACTCCTCACCTATAACAGCAAGACCAGAAGTGTAGTTACAAACCTGAGTATATTAATTAGTTCCACACCTCGCTTCAAAAGGACATTCTCCACGATACTTCACTCGCACCGTTGATTCTTGAACTGATGATTCTTGAGCTTTAGTGGCCTTTCCATCTTATTCTTCTTTCGTTGACTTCACTCTAACTGTAACTCTAACTCCCAACACGGAGCATTTAATCAGTTGCCGCGTTTAACGCCTTGGTAAACTATGCTCCAAATCTCTCTTGTTTGACTTCGGCTTCAGATCCTTACCCGCTTTGAGCTTACTTTTCTACAGCATTTTCTCTCGTCTCGTCGACAACTCATGAACTCAGGGCGCGTACTTTCTTCTCCCTCGAACTCAACCTTCTTCCAATCCTGCTCTATCTGTCGCCTAAGTATTCTTTTGCCTCCGTTTCTTAAGAAAAAGATTCTTCTCTCCCCATCTCGTACAGGCTTTTAAGCGGGGCCAAGCTTAGTAGTTAGTTGCTAGGCAGGAGGTCTTCGACCAATTTCATCTTTCCTTCCTTTCCAAGGGTGTAAGTTACAAAGGAGTCAACTGGAACCGTTTGCACCAACATCGGGTCGGGACGGGATCAATTACTTAAGGGCTGCGGATTCTATAGGCGCCAACATGGATTCAGATCTTAAGGATGATTCTCTAGCGTCCTAATTCGACTTCCAGTACTTATAATTCCAGCTGGCAATTCACTAACTGCAACAGAGTCCTCTAGCTATTCAACTTGAACAGAGCAGATTAATTGAACTTCCACTTTCTTTCCTTGCAGCTTAAGATGTGTCTCCTGCGGATTTCTCTTGTATACTTTTCTCTCGCTTTGCAACATTCCACATTGTAAGTTCGCTAAGCAAGAAACAAGTCAAGATTTCGGTGTTAAAGAAGTTGGCCAGGTTAAGTGTGTCAGTGGATGCGAGGCCCTTTTTATTAGCGTTGTCTCAAGCCTCTCATCTTTAGGGTGTTCCCTTGCTTAAATAGAATTGAGCTATTCAGCAACTAGGAGCTATCAAAGTCACTATGGCAAACCTCTTTTGAGCCGCCTATCTGTCATATGTCATATAATGAAAGTAACAACACTACGAAACTAAAAATCACCACTAATACTAACGCGCTCCATAGACTAAAAAGGAAAAGAATGGAAATGGAATATAGCTCCTACTGAGCACTGGGTGTATAGAAACTAAGTTCATACACGGCCCCCCTTTCACTAGATTCTTCCCGGACCCGAACCCAGTTTCTGCTTCATCTACATCCAGCTTAGTCCATCTCTCCCGTTGCCAACACTGTAAACTCTCCCTGCCGCCACTGACGTACAACATCCGATTAGTAAAGGACAAAAGAACCAGTACCATTTGATTTCCCTGAACTACACAGGTTATTCTCGTAAACTTGAAGTTCCTCTGACAAGCGCCAAACCTCTTCTTATCTTTTTCCCAATACTAGAAACGGTACTCGCACCTTACCCGCACTGTTTTCTGTCTTTCTTTCCCACTTACTTGACTTTAGCCTTAAGCGCTATATGGGCATTCATTCTCAAAGGTGCTGAAAGCCTCCTTAAAGGATGAAACTCTAACTGGCAATTCTTCTTCAACTTCTTCTTCTGTTGCTGAAGATCCTATTCTCCTGCGACTGACGCTTTAGCCACTGATACACTTGTTTCGGTCAATACTTAAGCAATACTTACCGCAGAATCATTCATTTCATATCTCGAGCGCTTAACATATCATTCTGGTAAACTACACCCTGGTAAACAACCAGCATTGCTTCTTTTAATCAATCGGTAGGTAATATATATTAATGATAATATGAGTGAGTATCTTTATAGTAATGGGGTGAGGTTACTTTATTGCATAATATGTACATGTCATAATCTTCTTTTCAAGCGGAATTCAATGGAACTGTAAACTCACCAACTCCCGCTTCGTCTGCATGATACCCTGCTCCAGCGGAAGACCTTTCTTATGCTTTGGATCTTTATTCTTGACCTTCTTCTGCATTTTTGCTCGTCGACTCGACTTTCATTGTTGCTGCGCCAACTTCTTGATTTTATAGAGCAGAGCTTCCGATCCATCATATGATTCCGCAAGCCAGGTAGTTAATTACTGTCTTTCTTTCATTGTTTCACACAAGCACCCGATACTGAAGCTTAAGCAGAAGATCCAATTAGAGATAGAGATGCGTCACACACAGCTCCGTGGTCAATAGTACCTGAGCATCTGTATCCCTTATTCATTGAACTGATACCAACTCTCCACGACCTGCGCCAACTTCTTGATTTTCAACAGCTTAAGAATAACTGACCTCGCTAACAGCCTAGTCTCTTTGAACTCTTTCTCCTCTAAGTAACGGATAAACAAGAGCTAAGCAAGAAGGAGAAATGAACTAACTGCTGCCCATGAACCTGTTACTCATTATCTCAATTACCGAACTAACTCCATCCTCCAAACTTCTAATAAGGGCCTAAACTCGTCTGTCAACTACACTTTATTCTAATTACAGAACTTACTCAATTGCTTCCTTCTAAATTAGGCTAGCTTAAAGCCATGACTAACGCGCATAATTCTATTTGCTTCTTTCTTTTGCCGTTGTGCCCTAGTGAGTGAGTCTTTCATAGGAGTGTTTTTGACTACTCATTCTAGAATATGTCTACTTTCGAGCTGGAATATGTCTACTTTCGAGTTATTATACTCTTCAAAAGTGAGTTATTAGATGTATCAATTCGACTTTCACTCTACCGCCAGCTTACTATTACCTACCGCCCTATAACACAGAATATGAAAAGTAAGGAAATAAACAGGATTCTCTAGGCTGGGGCTCACCTTCTTTCTCTTACTTTATTCTCAGAGGCAAACAAACCCTCTTTCTTTCTCTTACTAGATTCTATAGAATGCGAGTGTTATTAAGCGCTACCGCTTATTGGCAGAGCAGAGCGTAGTGAGCTTACTCTATTTATAGAAGATGTGGGACTTATATTCCATTCTTTAGTTAAGGGGTGCCCATTGAGTCATTCTTGTTCTGGCAAACTCAGTTAGCGAGCGGTGAGCTACAAAGCTTGTTTCTTCAGTTACGCGTTAGAGAGTTTCGAGTGTTGTAACGTTATTCATTCTATAAGTGGAGCACTATCTTTTATAAGTTCTTCAATAATTCGCTAAAGCACCCGACCCTAAACTATAGTCATAATTTGCACTTAGTAACAAGCAACGTATATAGTTTTACGGAGGGAAAAGAATAACTCACTTATATCGGCATCCCGAACTCCATTCGTAACACAGCATTGCTTTCTAAGGTAAGGTCAACAGAACAAGAAACAGTCATCCGAGTATAGACTTATTTGTAAACAGGCAGCTTTACTTCCTTTACAGTATAAGGCAGGAGAGGGGATGCTATGAATCCATTATCCGGAATGTTGTGAAAGTCGGCAGTTTCCATTTCATTTCAGATAGCGTGTCCCTAAGAGAGAATCTAGTTAAAACACTTCTGTGCGCTTGTCAGCAAGCAGTAGAATGGCCTGTTTAAAGTATAGTTCCGGTGCTTGTGTAATCTCTGTTTAGTTTATAGGTGTAGGTGCATTCCCAATAGTTAGATGTATGGCATCAGTTCATGAAGAAATTGATATTCGAGTGGAAAGAGCTGGTACCGATGCATAACCGACTTATACTGAAACAAACACCTTTACCGCTCTGAACTTCGCCCCGCTCATCTTCGGCGCAACAGCAAGCCGGACTCGCTGAGGTTAACACTTGGATTTCTCTTAACGGAGTTTGTATAAGAACACTTTTCTTTCTTGGCACGATAGTTGTATCAGAAGAATTGATCACTTGTGAATTTCATGCTCTCGTGGCTAAAAACGATTGACTTCTTTTTTCTTTTATCCCATATTGTAGGGTGGATCTCGACAGATATGCTTTCTTACCTTCTCGCTCCAGAACTCTTTCGGGGACAGCGGCTCATTTAACACTAATATATATAGTATTGGTATCGGATTTTCTTCGAATGTTAGGCTAAATAAATCGATTTCGCAGAAAACCAGCTATTCAAATAGATCCGTCTGAATGGGTCATATGAAAGAATCCCATTTTCTGATATATAAGGAAGTGGAATAGAATAGAGAAATCCCAATTCTGAGGAAGCTGAATAGAATATATAAATCCCAATTACGTGTGCCTATCAAATACAAGCAAGATCAAATCGATTGCCAATACCTTTCGAAGGGGAGATTTCATTTAACCAGCAGAATCCTACAATCAAGTCAGGATAGAGTTTCAACTGAGACCTTATTATTTGAGTAGTATCTTCCTGTCATAATAATAAGAAAGCGCCAATTCTTCTGATACAAAGCACAGGCCGGGAATCCATAGATGGGGAATAAGGTTAGAATTAATATACTCTTTACTGTCAGTAGATTGAATTAGGCTAGGCGGCTATAATTAATATACTATTTCTATAACACCAAGAACTGCGCGTTGTACTTAATACGAGTATTGCTTGGGTTCTCTATTGCACTCTCTCTCTCTCTCTATTGCTTTTGTTCTCCTATTGCACTCTCTCTTCACTTCGGAAGGATGAAGCTTTATGGATTTCTTATGATGAACAGGGCGGTGAAGCTGACTGAGAGTAAACAGTTCTGCTTGCTTCCTTTTTGAGCTTTCGATTCGAAACTGCATCGAGCAAACTAAAGCAGTCAATTATGAGCTGCTTCTATTCCAGAAATTCTATCAAAAAAGATATATGGCTGCCTGGCTCTATATAAGGTTTGATTCTTGACTCCTGTCTATCCGAGATTAGCTGAATCAGAGAAAAGTGTCTTTGCTTTGCCCTATTAGGCTCTGTTGCTACCTCTATGCCCCATATGATCTCTGACAAACCCCCTTTCTTTACCCTCTTAGCTTTCTCAGTTGAAGAGATGAAATAGAACCAAGGCAGCTGATGGACACATTTCGGTATACTATGAATAGGAGTTTCCTTTAATAACCATTCTTTTTGATTATACAATACAACTATGAAAAGCGGAAAGTAAAATAAGAAGTGTTTTTCGAAATATACTTCTAGAAAAGGAAGCAATGCAGTGAGTTTAGAAGGGTTTTCTAATCTGTGATAGAAGATGTGCACTCAATGAATAAGAACCGGTTGACTCGGCATCAGGAAAGAGAGTTTACAGTATTTTGTATGGTGAATCAAGTGTAGTTTCAGTAGAATTTGACTGATACAAATATAGACGCAAAGAGCGGTAACCAAAGAGATAGGATGGAAGAGAAGGAATCTATATTGCTTAGGTTAAGGCCGACTACACGGTTAAGTAGACCAGGCAATAGTCTCTTATTAACCTTTTGAATGCGAAGGCGCAAGTAAGGTTGTAGCAACTATGAGAGTGTAGTTCGGGTGTTTGACTTTTGGGTTTCTTGCTTAGCAGATTCTGGATACCCCCTTGACTTGATTCTGTCTTCAACTCTAAGTTCCTTCCCCATATATTTATGCTTACTTGTGCTTCAGAACCCTTCTTTCGAATACTGGAACCTATGCCTTCCTATGCCTAGCTTGAACCTATGCCTTCCTATGCCTAGTCATATGCCTATGCCCCTTGCCTAGTCCTCTGCCTTTAATAAGTTATCTTATTCTAGATACGAGAACACCTACAACTTAGGGCTTCAAAGCCTGATCCCGATCTTTACTTCTACTTTCCTTTACTTCCCCAGTAACAAAGCCTTTACCTTATCTTGGAGACAGGGAACTTGAAGATCTGCTTCCTTTAGCCTCTGATTATTGAGCACCAAGTATAGAATAGTATAGAATAATCAAGTAAATACACTGATTATCTTCAACCAAACTCCCTATCGCCTCAAACAGGACATTCTCCACAACAAGCAAGATAAAGAAAAGGAACTCCATTCTTTGAACCACACCGCGCTTCAGCAGTTTTGATTCGCATTCTTTCTTCTGTATACGATGAAACTAAGGTAAAGCCAAGAACAACAGAACCATTCGAGTCGCCAACACTAGTTTAACGTCTGGTGCGGAGCAAGTAAAGCATTAAGGCTAAGGCTGAACAAGGCTTATTTCGAGTCGTTTAAGCTAGGGTTAACTAAGATTATGGGAAATTACCTATGTTGCCACCAAAAAGCCCTATAGCTATTCAACCTACACTTAAACAAGAACTCCCCTTCCCTTGAAGAACGTGTCTTTCTTTGTCTTGCTCCTTATTTTAGCGCTGAAGAAGGCCATTCTCTCTTTCTCCCCTAGGATTCTGGAACTTATTATTCTCTCTCTGGTCTCGCCAACAAAAGAATTCCACTTGACGATTGCTGCTGACCTCTGACTTTAGGCTATTAATTCACTATTACGCGCTTATCTATGAATTTGACTACATTCCTATATTATACTATCTAATTTAGACTACTTTTATTCGTTATACAATTTCCTATCTATTATTTATTCGTTATACAATTTCCTATCTATTAATTTCTAAATTGATTAGTTTACTATTATCCATCTTAGTTATACTACTTGACATTGGATTCTTAGGATCCTAATGCTCCCCATCTGCGGACTCTACTGACGTTGACGCACAACTCAACTTAGCACTTAATCTGGTTGCCCCACCCACATATAGTAAGTTGAACTGTCCCAACTGCTCCCCTACTATATTGATTTCCAGGGAAAAAGAAGAATAACTCGCTAACACAACAAAGCAAGCAATGAACGAGAAACTCCTAACGAGCTCACTCTACTTACGACTCTAATCTAAAGAAGGGAATTTCCTCTCCACTAGAACTTAATTACTGGCCAATGCTCGAACTCAAATTGAGGAATCGCTCACTCCATACTCTCGGGGCGCCTTAGCTTACTTACCAAAATCTTAATGCTTACTTACCCTAACTCTAATGCTTATTACTGTGGCCGGAGTGGAACAACCTGCATTAATAATTGGGGCTTTCTACTTATGCAGGAGAAAAGAAGAGGCCTGATCTTTTCACTGAAAACTACACTTTCTACTTTCCTTGCAGCAGACTTGATAACAGAGCTTTTTGATGGTTCCCTTGCCGATACTTCATTGAATCTTTTAGGGCGCATAAGGAGATTTACCTCTTTTTTCACTTAGGGCATAAAAACGGTTGTATTGGATTCTTTTCTTCCAGGACCTTAGCCTTTCTACTTTCCTTCCCTTTACTCTCCACTTTATGAACTACTTGGATCGGGAAAGTACCTAAAGAGACTCCACTCAAGCTCGCTTATGAATACTTACCTCACTCACTCCACTAAAGAGCGACAGCGGGACAATCGGTTGACGTGCACTCACACTCAATTCTTTTCTTTCGTATGAAACTAACTCTCTTAGCGTAGCGAAACTTACAATAAGGGCCTCGCATCAAAAGCAAAATCCACTCCCCTCCCCGGCGCACAGTGAGTCTTGCGTGCCCGAACAGGACTTGAAGGGAGGAACCGGCAACTGGATACCCCCAACTCCTACGCGACACATTAGTAGTGACTAGTAGGATACCTAACAAACAGGATACCTCGGATACCTAACAGGATACCTAACAACTTAATATCTTAGAACAGGACTAGAACTAGAATTTGCAATTGAATGGAGTCGCCAACACCAAGATACAACACTCTCACAGCATTAGTTGAAGCAGAAGGAATGGATTCTTCTCTTCTCTTCCCTGGAACCCATCTTGATTTCCCGCCCTTAAGCTGTATGTGGTCCAAGCACAACACTTTCTTTTACCTGTGAACCGCCAACGACACTAGTTTCTGGCGCCTAGGCAGTCAAGAATGCTACTTATGGATCCGGCATGGCATCTGATCTCTCTCTGGTTGGCTTAGCCCTTTCCGCTTACTTTTCATCTAGAACAACCCGCTTTTGCTCCGCCTATGACAGCTTCTTTTCCTTACTTCACTCGCACATAAATAGATTCCAAGACAGATACAGATGCTGGTTCCCTTGAAAGCGAAGGAACAAGTCACTTGTTACGCGTTAGCGAGCAGAGTTGACTCTTACTTTTCTTCTATACAATGTAAATAGTACTTTTCTTCTATATATGTAGCTTCTTTCTCGCTCACTCGATACAACACTTGCAGGTTAGAGTGCTCCAGCAAACTCAACTAGTTTCAAAGAAAAGTAGTTCGTCCCAACAGACAAAGTTACTAACGCGCCCCGAAAGTCAACTAGATATGGGCATCCCTGAAATTAGGCACCCGCCCCAATAAGCTAACTCTCTCACGCATCTCAATAGAATATAGGAATGGAATCTCTCGAGCAACTAACAGGAACTCAACTAAAGCTATAGGCTTAGGAACCGCTCAAGCGCATCTTTCACTTCAAGGAGAGTTCGTAAGTAAGTCAAACAAAACTTGATGAGCTGGTAGAAATGACATTCTTCAAGCTAACAAACAAGTGGTTTAGTTAAGTGACTTCTTTCTATAACGCGTACCTTCATCTCCTTCTCTTCTTTAGTTAGTGGTGCTGTAGCTTTCAATTCATATATGAAGTCAAACTGGGTTAAGGTCGAACAGAAACATCATTTCCTCTTGTTAACTACTGAAGCTTCCTATTCTGATCCATCATCTGATACAGCTTGAACACCTTATTTAGAGTGGAAGGGCAAGAAGCACCTCTTTCTCTACTTCACCTTTCTCATGTCTTTCTTCAGCTGGGTGTCAAAGTGAGCGCGGGACAAGCCTCAATGAGTAAGGGCAGTTTCATCTACAAAAGAAGCCGAATGGAAAGAATCAATTACTGTATGACTCGGTGACTCGGCCCAACTAGATTAAGTGGCAAAAGTTCCATTAAGTGCTTCTGTTTCATCCCTTGTTTCATCGAGTGTAGGCGACGAAGCGATAAGTACTGAAGTCGATGGATTTCCAGTTTCTTTATAATAAACAAGAATAAGGTCTCCCGAAAGTAAGAGGTCAGCAGTGTTGTTTACTTGCTTCTATTTCTATTAGTGTGGATGTGGTGGATGTGCCTATTCGCGCTGTAAGCAGTTTTTTTAGGTTACGAGTTTCTTACTTCTATTATAAGAGTTAGATTCATTTCCATTTCATTCTTTAGAGTAGAGACAGGAGTGAGTTTTGAAGCACTGCAGTGAGGAAGCATAGGAACAAAGAAGCAACATCTACTAATTATGCGCGAACAAGCAACTAGTTCAATTCAAACGAAAAAGGTTATGGATGAGCTCGTCGAGGCGTCAATGCCGTATAACAGCCTTTTTGGGTCTTCATACAGTGCATTTAGCGATTTTCTTAGTTTAACATAGGTGGTGTCAAGTATTAGAAATCGCCTTCTTTCCATTGCCCAACACCAGGATAAGAATACAGATCCAGAGATGGATAAGCAGTAGGATTGGAAGCTAGATCAGATGACGCAAGCGGGTTAGTTCCAGTTCTTGTTGAAGTAGGTTCGAGTGTTGCAGTAAGATAATCCGAAGTTCGAGAATACGCCGTGAAAAAGGAAGCAGTAAGTTATGATTCAAGTTTAGAGTCCTTAGTTCGAAATTCATTCCTTGTTTTCTCCCCCTGTGCAACAAGAAACAAGTGCGCTAACGGGAAGGGAGTTTACCGCGATAGGTTAGGTGTATTCCTAAGTGGGTGCCTAAGTAGGTAGGTGTATTCCTTAAATATAGAGCTTCCGTTCAATCAGGATCCGGAGATAAAGAACGATCAAAGGCAAGGAAAGTGGAGTCTACCAGATCATACTAACAGATCATACAAAGTTGAAAGATCTTCATCAGCAGTGCCAGTTAGGTCTTATGGATCATATGAGTATATTTGCTTTGGGTTGGGTGCAACTTAATCATTTAGTCTACGAGAATCTCTTTATTTGGCCAGGAAAGTAACCGTCAACAAGTACCAGAACTTATAATAACCGGAGGTGCGAGTATAGTTTCCTTTACAAGCACAGAACTCATGAGTTTCTTTTTCTATTCCATTAGTTCTGTGTGTTTTCTTTCACCAGGGAAAGCAAAAGAATAGAGTCTCGTTTCATATAGATATGGGCAATCAGAGGTCAGAGGATTGATCCGCGCTAACAAAGACACTTATTCCATACATATGGTGGCTGCAAAGAAGGTTACCTATTCTCCTATATTAGTGAACTGTTTCCTATATTAGTGAACTGTTTCCTATATTGGTTATCTCTTTTCTATCTTATACCACTTTTCATATTACCTATTCCAATAGTGACTGCCTAAACTAGATTTATGTAAAGACACTAACTCCTTGGCTTTTTCCGAACTATCCTCTCCTGGGGAAGTTATGAATTCCATGATGTATTTCTAGCACCAAGTCAAAGTAAAACAATGAATTCCATCTTTCGAGCGAAATCAAGATACTCGCCAACACCCTTACTTGCACTTGCGACAACACCAGAACTAGACTTTCCGCGACTAAGGATGATTCTACTGATGTTGCATCAAAGCCTTTTCAAGTCAGATCTGATTGCCCAAACCAACTCTACTACTTGGGAAAGCCAATCAATCACTTCTCTTCTCTAATTACTTGTTATATAACTCGCATTAACAATAAGTGTGGCTGATGCTCCTTTACTTAATTGCTCTTTCCACTTTCCCTTTAGCCCTGTCAAACAGTAATTCCCATAATTCCTCACTGCTTGCAACATTTTACTGAACTGTCAACAACTCCCTTATGCGAGCTACATTCCCAGCATCAAATAGGTCACTTTCACTCTTATGTCTCTATCACCACATTTCTTTTTTCTATTTCTCTCAATATCGGCGATGGTTCAGATCTATGGTTTGATCAGAATACTTTGTCTTTCTCGTTCGGGTGAGGAAAAAGCAGATGGTAAGACGCTTGACTGATAGGAAGGAACTAAATGGGAGTCTCTTAATGTCCCTCAGTTTCGTTCGGTTCTGTTGGTTGGTCTAGTCTTTCCTTTTCTACCGGTTGGTTATCGAATCTTTCTGCAGGCGAGTCAGCAGTCTCGATCCAGTCACTACCCCATAGTGTTATCCCATTTCCAGTAAGTCCCTACCCTATAGTTGCATCCCATTAAATAAGTTCAAGATTCATGAAACCTTATCTTTCTTAGGCATTTCAAAGCTCAAGCAGTTGCCGTGCGTGGCGAACGGTTCATCACCTCCCTGTAGCTAGGCACCTGTAAACCCATTCTGTCTGCCTTCCCCCCATTAGCAGTATGAGCCCGGCCAAGCAACGTATAGACACTTACTTGTGCAATTCTTAGTAATACCAAACTCTTCTTATACTCCTACTATGGCTAACTTGAATTTGGATACCACTTATATATCTGCCCCGTGGAAGACAGGACTACGTAATAATTCATTAGGAACGTCTTAAATAGCGTCCTTCCAATCTGGTTTCTGCTCTAACAGCTGCATTTCCTTACTTTTCATCTACTGTTGGCTCATTACCTATTACAGCAGGTGCTTTCCCCTTTGACTTTGCATGCTTGGCTTAACCAACTCCAATAACAGAAATATGTCTAATAATAAGAAGCAATGGTGAGAGCTCCTAACATGAGGTCGCCAGCACAGGACTAGTACTTTATTGAAGATCTTGATTCTGCTCCTTTCGACGAAAGAGAGAGATCAGAAGCCGCTGGAAATGATGTATCTGTTCGAAAAGAAAGCTCCGTATTTGCATTTGCTACAGGGTTTGGTTAAGAAGAAATTACTGCCATCTGATCTTATGCTTGAGTTTGTTAGCTCGATGAACTAATTAAGAAAGACCGACCTCTTTTGTTGGTAACTTTACTTCTCACTTGTTCTTGCGAAAGCACTTGTGGAATGTAGGTGCACCTATTCAGTTATAGAAGTCGTTTGTCACCCAAGGTATAGGTAGCTTTAAAGGTATAGGTCGCTCAAATGGTATGGGTAGCTTTAAAGGTATAGGTCGCTTTAAGAGTCAGTCCAGTCTGTGCTTTGGGATCAGTAAGAGATGTGCCAGTCCAAGTAAAGTAGTCAATTGAACGTGGTCCAATCCAAGCATCAAAATTCAGTGAAGATGCCTTTTCGGGTGAAGGGAATCAGAAAGCACTCTGGCCTGGCTTGCCTGGAGGTGTTGAAGCATCTATTTACAGCTAGGTTAGGGAAGGGAGTTCTTCCTGTCTTCATGGGCTAACGGGAGTTTGAAGCGCTAAGTACTGCCGGGTCAAGGATAAGAAAAAGAAGCCACATCTGCAGTGCTAAAGTAAGCTGCAAAATAACAAGTTTCCGTGGAATCCATAGTTAGTGCAAGTAATGAAGTTCTGCCCCGGGTCGAGTCGAGTAGTGGTGAGGAAGCAATATAATCAATTAATTCGTCAGGCTAATGCTGTTCTATAAGAATCAATTAATTCGTCAGGCTAATGCTTGTTCTAGTTTCATCCCTTGTTTCATCCGATATTGAATGAGAATAATGAGATGGAGAATGAGAATAAGAAGAATACAGATCTAAAGCATCAGCTGGATCCGGTGAGTAAGCTAAAGCATAAGAAGATCCGGAGTAGGAACAAGATAAAGAGATCGATCAGGAGAATCCGAAAGAACTGTCTCTGAAGCAAGATCCGTTCTCAAGTAAGCAGTAATTCTAGTATAGGTTGGTTTTCCAAAGGGAAGTGTTTTGAAGCAAAAGAAAGGGGTGTTTTCAATTCCGATTATCTAGCACATCCATTAGATATCACATGCAGTGAATCAATTCTTCATGATGTGTTTTACTTGATTTACACGGATATCTATCCTATTTCCCGTTTTACCTTCTACTTACATTCAATGAACTCGCTTGTTCCGACAAACTATGTTAACGCAGAATTCAATGTTTTGTGGGCCGCTGAGTCTGATCTCGTCTACTTCACAAGAACGGAAAGACACTCGTATTTAGTACACTTCACTATTTATGTTGTTGCAGAAGTAAGTATCAGTTCTCTCGGGTAAGGCTAAACACCTACTACCCGGATTTCTCGTTGTTTCACCTCTGTGCAACTCCTTTGTCTGATAGCTCAGCTCTAATTCTTATCTAAACAGGTAAACAGTGCTTTCACAGGTAAACAGTGCTTTCCTTGACGCTGACGCCACTGATTCAATAATTACTTTTTCTATACTACTACCCCCGAATAGAATATTTATTATGCCAAGTCAAACATCAATCCTAATTTCACCGAAACTCTAGAAAACAAAGGAATCGAACGGAAACTATCGTTAGTGCATCCCGACCTCGACTCTCCTACGCTATGAGTTTACCTAGGTGAAAGTTCTCAAAAAGGGCTATGTCTGGTCTCTTCTCTGGGAGTGAGCACGGGTTGAAATAAGGACAAGACAAAAAGCGTTAGCGAACGGATCCACTCACTTGTTGAATAGAATGAATTAAGTTAAGCGTTCTAGATATAGTGATAGATTTAGTAGCAACACCACCCTCACTGCTTGTTCTTTCGATCTACCCCGCAGCTTGTTGATAGCGTGACTGCTTTGCTTCCTTGTTTCACTAATACTTTTTCTTGGGCTTCTTCCCTTTTTTGCTTCTATACTCCACTCCATAATTGAGCTTGTTTGTTCCCCGACCCGAGAGTAAGGAGTTAAGTTAGGAGTGAGCCGAAAGCAGTTGGGTTTCAATAATAAGTTAGGTGAGGCGGTGGGCAGTCTGGTGTAGCGCTTTAGTTGTCGTGATATAATATCTCATTCTTTTTTCATTACTTTACCGGTCCTACTCGCACCCAAAGATTTCGTAATCAGTACCTTGAGCGGGCAGCAACATAACTTCTAGTTTCCTCGCGTACTGCTTTAGACTGTTCTTGACCATATTTCTATTCTATGCAAGACTGAAACGCGTGCTTATTGTTCTCCTGCTGAAGGTTTCTACTCTTCTTATGGAATTACTTGCTTCTATAGGATACTCAACTGAAACAAACACTAGTCATTCTGATACTAGAACAGGTAATTCTACGGCCTCTTAAAGAAGCTGGAGTAAAGAAGCTGGGTTCCGTTCAGGTGCCTTACTCAAGTGGTTACTAAAGTTTAGCAGAATATCAAGAGAAAAGAGGTATTTGATAGGGAGAACCACATAGCATAGATAGGTATAGAGTTGCTCTTAGTCTAAGCAGACATTCATGAGTTGCGCCCGGTGAGCTCCAGTCAAAAAGCTTAGGCGGCGTCAGGTAAGGGAGTTTCCAGGAGTTTCCTTTAATGATTAGTTGCTGCAGCGCAAGATGGATGAGATTATGTATTTCTGGGGAGCCTTCCTATTAGATTATTGCTACAGAACAAATAGACAACAAAGGTAAAGCGTAAAGAAAAGAAAGAGACTAAACGGACCTAGACCTCGCTTCAAAACAAACTGTAGGATATTATGCCCTTAAGCGCTCCGTTCTGTTAGATGGGCATTAACTATTCGAGATTTGGCTTCTATATAAGATACAACTTATTCTCTTGTTTCTATTCCAACTCTGACTTATTCTACAGATATAGATGGCTAACGCTTCTGATTGAGTTCCGACTTCATATATGGCTTCTGCTCTTACTCCCAAAACTTGACTTGTTTATACTACTCAGGATAGGATATATATACCTAAAGCAACTGATATGGTTTCCTCCACGAACTAAACTCCGGTATCAGATCTTGTTCCCTATTCTTATCGAGTATACACTTTCTTGGCACTGAACTCATATGTTTTGTTTTCCATTCCCTATGAAGTAAAGTAAACAAGAGAGGTGGCTAACCGAGTAGAGTAGTGGTCGACCTCTGAACTTTCACTGATTTAATTAGTTTCATCGTAAGCTGTGCCCAGAATCAGCATCCGCAGGAGCTGTTTCAACTGAAGAAGCAGTGTATTTACTTTATTCTCTATGAAGTGGATAGGCGATATCTTAATTCATTCAATTGCGGGTCTTTTCACTGGCCCAACTCCATAAATGCGCTTGGTTAAGCTGTAAATAAGGCACTTATGAACTTCTGATGAAGCTGTAAATAAGGCACTTCTCCACTTCTGAAATATGTTTGTTTCGGGGTGCGAAAGTAAGTAGTCGCCCCAATCAGAGTTCAGTCCTGTCTTTTGCTACCAAATGGAAAAACATGAATGGAATCCATATAAACCGCCCATATCGAAGGAATGTAAGAAAGCAAAGCTGCTCATCTCATAAAGACACTCCGGAAGCGCTTTAGTCACTCACTGACGCTGACGCCTTACGCTTGTTAACTTGTTATTGCCAAAACATATATAACGGGGGGAAAACTGTATCATGGAAATAGAACCAGATGTTATGTTATATAAAAGAGGAATTGAGATCTCGCAAACAGTTATGTAATAGAATCCTTCTTTACATAGTGTTTAAGCAAGTAATAGCACCCTTCTACATACTCTACTTCATTGAAATTCTTTTTGTTCACCATTGGAATTAGTTTTGATTTGACTTTCAAAATGCACCATTAAAAAACGAAAACAATGAATTGAGTTGAAAGAGCAGGTTAGGGAGCTGTACCCGGGACAAGATACATACGGGAGAAGAACTGATAGAGAGGGTAATCTGAATGAGATAACTATGAGAATCTAAATAAGAGGGCACGCAACTGATACTTACCATACAATGAGTAAGTCCATAAGAAGTACAGTCCGTCCGTCCATACAATGAATAAGTCCATAAGAGCCCACTGTCCATACAATACAATGAATAAGTCAATAAGAGCCGACTGATACTTAAAGTCCCCATACAATTAATATAACAAAGGGAAGGGGAAATAAGAAATTCGAACGAGTCCTCTCTAGTCTTAAGCTAAACCAGTTATAGCTCCAGTTCACCTTTTTCTTTCTTTTGCGCTCTACTTTCTCTTTTTTGTAGCTCTTTGATTCTTATGGTATTGAGTCCCCCTTGGCCTTAGGCTCATATTGTTTTTCTCAATAGGGGGCGCTCTCTAGAATCCTTCTTCCATGGTGGGGCTAGGGGCACGGCATCCGTGAATTAATCCTCCTTTCCCAAGTCCACCAAGCAACCCCGAACTGGCGTACTGGTGCCACTTAAGTAATTGGCGAGTGAAAGGTAGCGAGTGAAACACGTGCGCGGACTGATACTTACGCTCCAATGTGTTCTTACTGTTCCTTATTTCTTCGTCGGCTTCTATAACTACACTTGCTTAAATGGAACTTTCAGACTTACACTTATAACAAAGCAAGCAATATAAGTCAAACACTTAGATTACACTCGCCCCGCATTAGCTTCTTCAGCAGTGGATCGATTGAATATAAGTGCAACAAGTACTTTATTTCATCTATCGATCGCCTTGTCAAATCATGCATTTCTAACTCATGCTCCTGGCGCTGCCCCTGCTCTACCTAATCAAGTTTCGGCTTCATCTAAAGATCTCGTTGCCAATGCCTGACTCGTATACCCTCAACACTTTCTTTCCTTGCCGCTGAAGAAGAAAGAATAGGTGGTGTTTAGTTACTATATTATTCTATTATCTACTATATTATTCTATTATAAGTGGTGCAACTATCTTTCACTATATTCTCATATTATCTACTAAACTATATTATTCTATTATCTACTATATTATTCTATTCCATTATAAGTGGTTCAACTAGATTCAATTCAAAGGAGTCTTTCGGGGCGCTAACGGAGTTTTCATCATTGGCGTAAGGGAGTTCCGGGTGCCTTGATTGAATTCAGAAACCAACTCTACTTATTTACTTACGGGTAGTGAACAACAGCTCAGATCTTTTATACAACTTTCGAACAGGAACTCAATTTGAATAACACAAACAAAGACTGGAATCTATCTAGCAGACAAGGAGCGTCACGTCCGTCTTAGACACAAGCATAAGAATCACCTCCTTCCACTTGCACTTCTACTCTCTCCTTTCCTTCTTGCGCCCTTGCTACTGAGTCGTCTGTTTTTTCTTGGTGCGCTCTTGTACAAAGGGTTACTCTCGCTCGGGGTGGAATTGATTTATACCTTCTTCTTACTTTCGCTGCTAACTCTCTAACGCTTTAAGCTAGCTCTAACACCTTTAGCCCAAGTGTGTTATTGAGCTCTTGTTCTGGCAGACTTACTAACGTTTAAGTGACTTGCATTAGGAGTTATGTCAATTACTATCGTTAAGGATTCGCCGCCAGCCTCTCAATCTTATTTTCTTAAAGCAGTAATAAAGCTTGTTTCTGCGAGGATAAGTTCTTGGTTTTCTTTCCCCTATAGAGGTCGGTGCTAGTGTTGTTGGTTTTTCAAGTGTTTTCGTTACTATAGAATAGTCTACATTCCTTAAATAGAATTGTATAAATCCGTTCCAGTTCCATTCCTGTTTTCGGGCGCAATAAAGTCCGCTTGTTTAGTCTTGTTTGTTGCCTTTTCAAGTAGTTTTGCATTAGCTTACTTTACTTCCAGAGAGCCTATGACAGGCGGTAGTATGTTCTGTACTGCCTAAAGTCAAGGCTATGCTCCTTCCTATCCGAAACTGGGATTGCCTGGGGCAGAGAGTGCAAAAATAGGAATCAATTCATAAGTAAGTAAGACAGAGGGAAACGACATAATAGGAAGGTGAGAGAGATCTGCTCGATGCTTTGTAATAGGAGAGAGATCCGCTCGATGCTTTGAATCAAATCAGGAGAAACTCATCTTATGGCGAATTACACACAGGGGGCCCGGCCCGCTCTTATAAGGCATTTCTGCTTGCTTTGAAAGAACTGTTCCTATAAGTGTGTACTTTCATTGAATGAGGGCAGCGGTCTTTCTCCAGGTGCTAGTACTTAAGGAAAGGCACCCCTGAAAGCTCACATTAACACTACCAGGCCCTATCAAGTTTCCACAGAATCCAAAGGCTCTGTAAGAGTTAGTTCTCGATTTGTCTCCATCTATTGGTTGGTGGTTAGGTATATGAAAGAACGAATAAGTGGATTTCAGTATTCTAGCTCGAAGACAAAGAGAACAGGGCTTTTCAAAAGAATAACAGCCCCTCCTTGATTCACCAAAAAGAAGTTCGAATATAAGTGACCATAATCAGTAACAACACTTAAGTGCACAAGGTGGAGAATCTCAAAAGATGGAAATCCCGGGCAACTCGCTAACGCCGATGAAGAAATAAGGAATTGCTTGTCGACAAGTAATAACTCGTACTAACTCTTTCTATTACTTACTTAATAATGTGTTTCTTTAGTTTTAGCTTATACTCCCGACGCTGTTTCCATTATCTCCTCCCTCGTTGGCCTGATTGCTATGCCAGCCACGAGCAGATGATCTCGAATAGGCAGGGCAGCATCACAGCTTTGAGTGGAAGTGAGTTGAAGTTACTCCCTTCTTGGGACTAAATCAATTGGTGCATTTGTATCTTTGTTTTCAAGCTCATCGACTCTTGGATCGAGGGGTAAAGAAGACAGCCTTATTGAGGTAACAAAGCTTAAAGACGATAACTCTCCTCACGCGAGCTGCTCCATTATACTAATGTTGGGCTATGGTCTCTATTTTCGGCGCTAATGGAGTGAACCTTTTCTCACAGCTAAACTCTAAATCAAAAGAATGGAATCACAGCTTTGCTACCGCTTGCTTGCAGCCAAAAACTGGACTTGTGATCTGATCCCTTTTGTTACCTGGATCTATATGTGAGTTCAATGATTTTCTTTTGCCCGTAACTCTACTCTCACAGCTGCTGACTTGAGATTTGATTCTTACTCACACCCGAACCACACTTGAAGAACCGCTAGCATCTGCAAACAATACTTAGTCTTGTGCCGCTCTAGTTCTCGCTGCTGGAGTAGTTACCCTTAAGTCAATTGAAGTTGCTTAAGCTTGTTCTAAAGGCAAAGAATTCACTGATGCATTAACTATGTGTACCCTTGAGAGGAAGATGGATAAGGTTAGGGAGCTGTTTCAACAGAAGAAGTCGTTTTAGTTTTGTCAACAAGAGAGTTTCATTATTACCGCTACTACCACTACAAGGGTCGGGCATGAAGATTAAGGCACCCCTATTTATCGTCTCGGGTCAACTAAGAGAATGGTGAAATCATTCTTTTCTTTAGAGTAAGGAGAGCAAGCAACGTCTTTAGAGTAAGGAGAGCTAGCTTAGGGTGCAAAGGGAAAGCAAATAACTTAGCTCGCTGCAGACTTAAACACAATAACTCCACTTTATGAACCACTTGTTTCACCGTGGGCATTCGATTCGACTTACTTATATGATGAAGCGGAAACCATCCTTTCCTCGCTGGTACTGAAGTCATATGTTAGGTTTTCCATGCGCAACACAAGAGTTTCGACTCCCCGAAAACACGACTTGAACATAGGTCCCCCTTGATTTTCTAGTGCTTCTTTGCCTTCTTATTCTCTGGCTCTTGGGGCGCCTTACGGGAGTTTTGGCTGACCTGTGCTTCAATCAATTCCCGGACTCAATTGCAAGAAAGGGGGATCCACATACGGATTCTTTACCAACTCAGGATATAGCTCGCTCACCTGATGCCGTATCTCCTGGAATTATAAGTACTGGCTCTACTTATTCGACTACTGCAATTGCCCAGCTGACCTCTCTTATTGATTACTAAGTTGCTATATATATACCCTCGCTGACTTATACTTATTTATGTTCCTGTTCCTTATCAATAGGAATATGCTTCCCCGAACTCGACGTCAAGAGCGGAAAGTAAAGAATGGAATTGCCTAGTTAACAGCTGAAGATCGTTCTTTTGCCGATGATCTTTCTCTCTTGTCACCAACTAACCCGGTTATTATAAGTTGAAAACTGGAACTAGTCCTCTGTTTTCGGGAGCTCAACTAACTATATAGTAACAGTTATGAGCAAGTCAAGTTTGTTGACCGATAAGTACTCTCAATCAGAAGCCTTATCTGTAATCTAGCACTGGTATTTCTCAGTTTGGCAGCAAGCGGGTCTTCTTTAGGAGGTCGGGCTCGAACAGGACAATGAGTGTCGTCGTGGATATATAGACAAAGCGGGATCATACTCTGTCGAAAGATCTTATCATGTTTGACTCGGTGCAAGACTATTAAGGTCCCCCAAATGCTCTTCCAATGCTTTTTGTGCCTCTAAATAAGGACTCGTTGGGCCTGGCATGACTTAACGCTTCAGCCGATGATCTTGTAACTCCAGTACTTATAAGTTCAGGCTCATCGACAACAACAACACCTGGAATCTTTCTTTCGCCAAGGGAGACAGTAATGGAATATCTTTCTCTAGAACTGCTTCCCCTTCTTTGGAATCTGATCCTGCTCTTCAAACTGGAACTTGCCATTTTCCACGACACCGCGATCAAGTACTTGACTCAATTGCAAGAAAGCTTTTTCATAAAATATCATTGACATTGCGAGCACATGGTATATTTCTTATTGAGCACATGGTATATAATGTCGTAAAGGCACACTACTTTGATTTAGCATTTCCGACCTATCCTTTCCTTCCCGCTTCAAAGCCTGTACTGTATCCTATATTCCTTACTCCTTACTTACTCCTAGAAGCTATTGTGCCATTGCTTGTTGAGTTCAGTTCCGCTCTTATAGAACATGTGAGTTAGATTCCATTCTTCAAGCTAGTAAGCAACGATGCAAAGTATAGAATATCACACGTTCCTAATGGAGAGACTGTAGTCAAAACTCTTTACTGCTTACTTGAATCACGAATATCATAGGCGCACCCCTAGTTGTTTGAAAATACAGAAATTCGGGATAGGCGCATGGAGAGTCAAAAACACTAGAAACTGGAATATTGAGTAGAGAGGATAGTGCACAAGTGGAAAAGCAACCAGCTAACGGGAGTTTACCAGAACAAACGCTGTGAGGTTGAGCTGTTGGGTTCCGTGCTAACGTGTTTCGGAGTTAGATGACTTTCCAGGGTGCTGATATGAGTGAGTAAGGAAGCAAAAGGATTGCAGTGAGTAATATCCGTTTTCGTTAAGTCGAACGGGAACTGGCCTGGCTGGCCCACTTGTAGCTTACTTGCGCCACTCATTTGATACAACACCTCAGCATTCGCTAAATTAGGACTTGGTTATAACTTGTTATTCGCAGTAACGAACACACTTAGCGAGTTACACCTCGGCTCGGCCTCTTTACCTTCTTCTAATCCAACTCATTCATTTCAATTTGACTCTATTGCTAGACATCTAAGATTTTCTCTCTGATAACAAGCATATCATCTAGTAATTGAAGCAATGAATCCATCACTCCGTAAGCAAGTTTTGCAACTACATTAGTAAGCTTTGGAACAGAGCATAAAACAACTGAACAAGAAACAAGTCCCATTTCGGGAGCTACTGCTTATCCCGATACTGCAGCAAGTGAGGAATCCCCTTTCTTTTTAGGACATGACATGGTTTGTATATAAGCTCGTAAATACACAGGACTTGCGCCCGCTCTCTTACCCTACATCTGATCTTTATCTTTATTCTTAACTTGTCGAGACTTAACAGGACTTTCTCCGGGCAGCTACCGTTAGCCGAAAACTGTAATTGAACTTGCTTGCTATGAAGATCCTTTTTCTCTTATATTCTAACTCGCAAGTAAAACATTCATTGATTATCGAGCATGAGCAGAGCATGAGCACCAGATATAGATTTCTGACTAAGTAAAGACAATCAATCAGGACATTCCCCACGACAATAAAGGTAAAGAACCGCTACGCCAAGAACTGATCTTGAAGAACCGTTTGAAGCCTCTGATCTTTCTATTGCTTCTGCTTACTTTAGAACTTAACTCTACTGGATAACAGAGCCAAGTAACTACTAATGACCAACAGACAAGTAAGAATTACACTCGATGAAAACAGGAAGAGCCTTCTAAGGTATAGAATTCCACTAATAACTCAGGATAAGGTACGATCTTTCACTCCTAATGCTAGGCTTCGGGGCAAGAATAGAGTACTGGCCGGAATGAGATAAATAGCAGAAGAAACTATTGGCAAGGAAGCAATAAGTGGGCCACCAAGTCATCAAAGAAAGAGAAAGATAAGATGGGTTTACAACGTCGTCAACTGATTGTCTTGTCCTGAAGTATAGTTCCATTACTGGCTTATGGAATTGAATACTGAAAAGCACAGGTACAGTTGCACAAAGCTATTCCAGGCTTTCCCTCTCGGCTCACTGTTGAACTGATAGTGAGATTCCTCTAGTCAAGTCTAAGGAATGAGATAAGGAAGAAAAGGAGAGAGAGAGTGGAATGAGATAAGGAAGAAAAGGAGAGAGAGAGTCTATGCCACTTAACCCCGGCTTCACACTGACCGTACTTCAACAACACTAGTTCTCGAGGAAGATTGGTTTAAAGCTAAGGAAGATGTCTTAGCTAAGGCTGACTTACTTTCATTCATTGTTTACTGCTTACTAAGCTTACGGAATTACTGCTTACTAAGCTTACGGAATGCTTTTCTTTCCTGCCCGAAAACCAGAGGGTGGGCGAAGGTATCAACCCATTTGAGAGAGTTGAAAAGGCCGAAGGTACTTCTTTCAATCCCACCGGTCTTATCTTATGAAAGTAGTTAACATTTCGCTTCGGTAAGCATTCCTTAAGGATTCTAATCGTTCAATCCGTGTTCTAGCTTTCAATTCATTCTATCGTTGGAAGTATTATGAGGGGGATAGGCTTCTAGTCCCTATCGCTTTTTTGATTGACTTTCTAACGGGTACCGCCCTAAAGGTTTCAAAGGACTATTGTATTGCGTCCATAACTCTCCGGACTTTCGTGAAAGAAGAGTCATTTCAAGAATCCCTGTGGTATAGAGAAAGCCCGCATTAAAGACGAGTCCTGTTCGTCCAACTGTTTTACCAGCCATATATACACATAACATAAAGAGAGCGTCTTTCGATCCCACCTAGGTGAACCCGAAGCGAAGCTAGAGCACAGGTAGAGACAGTGGATTCAGGTGACCAAGAAGCAGGAGCAGGTAGTGGATTCTTCTTATTTATAGTAAGCAAATAGAAGTCAGTTTGTTCTCGTCCCCACATAAAGAGAAAGAACGCGAGCAGTACCGGTGTTATCTTCTCTACCATGAGTCAAGGGATAGGAATCCACTGAATAGATAGTGACATAGATTGTTTCTAACAAGCAGCGGCGAATCTACAGGTCGTAAGCGCTTTTATACCCAACTCTAGCTTTTTCGAATTCTATATTTCTTTACTTCATTATCTCAGCTTTTTCGAATTCTATATTTCTTTACTTCATTATCTCAGTCTAAATAGAATGAAAAGTGGCATTTCCCTTCGAAAGATGTAGCTTCTGGTTGTTGTGTCCGATAAGAGAAAAAGTATCCGCCAATATGAATCATTCCACAGTGGCATAGCTCCATACATTGGCTTCTTCCCTTAATTATATGGGTAGCCGGATGTTTAGCAATAGGGTACTTTTTGATCTCTGCACTTGGGGGGCATAGTATATATAGGTTTGCCACTTCATCCACTATCAATGTATCAATGGTGCTTCTGTGTAAAGTTAGCTAGTGTGTAAAGTTAGCTAGTGTAGATTCTAGTAAAGATGCCAAACAACCTATTGACAAGAGCCTATTCATTGCATTCTATTCTTGCTATTTCAGCACGGTCCTTTTGAGAAAGAAAGGGTCGAGACATTCAGAAAGAGAGAGAGTTATGGCATTTCTAGGATTCTAATACGGTCCCCTATTGATTCAATCTTGATGCTTGGCGCACAGAACTATTGTTTCGAGTTAAAGTAAAGGGAGAGCTATGGCCCGTACCGCATTCAAAGGTTTATTTCCTTCTAAGGTGCGGGGTGTGGAAAGCACTATAAGTTAGTTTACCTCTCGACTTATTACCTTTCTTTTCTCCTTCTCTTATCATAGCCATTACCTTTCTTTTCTCCTTCCCCTACTAGCCTAGCATGAATATTCATTGATATCAGAAAGACGTTAGGCAAACATTTGATACCTCCCGTAAGCTCTCGTTACGCTTAACGCCCACTTACTTAAAGACTCGTTTGACTCTCCCCATAAATGATAAATGAAAATGAGGATTTGAGTCCAGAAGCAGTCGCCCTTATCCGGATTTACCCCGTGAGGGTTTAGCTTGTGAGTGAACGTTTCAACTTTCCTTTCCATGTATGGATCATACCTTTACTGATTAAGTCCAGGTATCGAAAGAAAGTGCTGGCAGAAAGGCACTCTCAAAGCATGGAAAACCCAAAGGCTGTTGTCGGCATTTCTGTTCTTTGCTTCACTTTTACCTGACCTGACCCTTCGTTACTACTTTCTGATCATGTATATGCCGCTCTTAGAGAATCCTAGAAAGGAAAGGACACAGTGAGGGAGATTGGTCCTAGCGACTTCTTTCATACAAAGAAAGGAAAGAGAAGAAGGGATGCTTGCTCTCATTCCAGTGCCACTGTCCAATCTGTGAGTCCTCTTTATTTAATAGAATTACAAACCAGTACTTATAAGTCCAGTGAGAAGGTAAGGTACAAAGTGCAAGGCAAAGCAGAGTCTCTTTCTGATCCTAGGTGAAACTACCTTTAGCTTTCGATAAGACAGTTCAAGCAGAAGACTTACTTTAGGATGTAACGTGTAAGCTTTCCTAAATCCATTGAACCTGGAGCTAACTCATTTCTCTTTCGCTCTAGTCCAGTTCGGAGTAGCTCCAAGCGAAAAACATCAATTCATTCTCTGAGTAGATCCATTTACTGTAAAATAGATTTCATTTGAGAAACTTGCTGCACTTAGGAATACAGGGCGAGGATTGTAAACAGTCCCGAGATCCATTTACTTTACCTCGTCCTCTGTAGGGGGCACGCACAGGCTCTACATCCTATTCTTGAACTCACTCTCGTCTCTTTGTTTGACGGAGCAGAGTTTATAGACAATTGGAATAGATCTGAAAGAAAGATCTCAAGAACTTGACTTTCGGCGTAAGACAAAGTTTTCGGGAGCAGAGTTGGCAGGTAGCACAGGATTTCATAAGCCAAAATAACGGGTCTCCTTTGAAAAGAGGGATTTGCCTATGAAAGCGACCTTTCCTACTACTAGTTGTATAATGCCGGGTTTCAGAGGTCTTAATCAATTCCAATTAACGTCGGTCGTGGAGAGGAGTGCTTTCGGGTGTTTGAGAAGGCAAGGTAATTCAATGATGTTTGCGATAGGGGGAGAGATCTCAATTTCTAGATATTATATGCGAAGAGATAGATTACATCTTTACTGTTTGACTTGACTCGGTGCAAGATAGAAGAGATATAATTAAGTGATTACCAAGTCCTTAGCAGTTGCCTGAACTTATAAGTACTGGTGCCACTTACTATAAGCTTAGTTCCTTGCAATTACTTAAGGGCTGTCGCCGTTGCTTGGCCGTTGCTTGGCTCTTCCAGTTAGGTATCAATTTCTGCGCGTATCGAGTTACGTACCAAGAAGCTCGTCTCGTATGGACTCATCAGCTGGATAAGAATCTATAGAAGGATTAGGAACAAGATCTGGATAAGAAATAAAGGGGAGTTCTCATCTCTGGTAAACTCAATGAATGGAAAATTCCCTATTCAGGTGGGCATCTCGAAAACAGGAATTGTAATAAGTAGCCTCACATCTTAGGCGCTGTAACCTCCCTTGCTGGTTCATAAGATCCGAAAAGAATGGATTTTCACACAGAAGCTTTCTCAGGTGTAGGATCTGTATCCGTATCAGGAGAACCACTAGCACTTTTGAACAGCTTATTCGGGAGCTAACACAACTTCTTATCTTGATTCTGAAGAATGAGAATTGCTAGTTCCTGTTTGCGTCAGAGGCCGTTCGAAAGGTCAGGTCAACTGCAAGCGGGTCTGTTCCTGATCTAAGTAGTGCTCGGGTTCCCACTCCGGCATCTGCATAAGAAACTGATTCATCTTTCTACTTTATATACTTATTAAGATCCCCAGATCGGGAACTTGACTATCTGATTGCCCCGCTCGGTTAAGGCAGTAAACCCATCTTTCTTTTACAACTTAGATCCAATAACTGATCTCTATGATTTAGACACTCGAACGTCACTTCTCTCACTGACTTATAACAAGCATCCGACCCAACCTATACTTTTTTACAAGGAGCTACAGCAGAACAATCCGTATAGTTACCAACAATAGCAGAGGTGGACTTCACGGATGATTCTCGAACTCAAGATTAAGATCTGGAAACAGCTTCTCCTATCGCAACTACATTAATGGAATATCTCTCACCCGCCTAAGTACTATTACCCACCCTTCTTTCTATACTCAATCAACGAGTCAATCAACGAGCTTCTTTTCGCCTTAACCAAGATACTTAACAAGAAAACAGTGGATTCTTTCAAACCTGGGGCGGATTCTTAGACTTCTTTACTCGACCCCTAAACTAAACCTTCCTCACCATTAACCGCGCTACCGTTCAAAGCCAGATCTAGTTCCTCTAAAACATGACAGTAGAAAAGTGTTTGGGGTGTTGGATATAGATTGTGGTAATAAGGGTAAGATGTGTATTCTCTTAATTCTTCAACAGAAAGTTACGTTCTCAAGTCAGCGAATAAGAGTATCCCTCCGTTCGAAGAAAGTATCTCGGGCTAAAGTAAGCAGCAAGTGGTTCTTCAAGTAAACCAGAGAAAGATCATCAGTAAGAGATCTAAAATCAAATCATCTTATAGGCGTAGGCGCAAGAGAAAGATTCCATTCCAATCTTATATGCCCTGCTAGAGAGTCCAAAAGATAGATATGCCCTGCTAGAGAGTCCAAAAGAGAGTCCAATTTCGATGAAAAAGGTGAACTTGCTAACTTGTGCCCCGAAACAACAATAAACTAAGGCGCAACGAGTTTCTCTTTAGCCCAGACTTCTTCTGCCGACTCGCTACTGGAAGAACTATTTGATGTAGCTTCACCCAATACTAGAGTACTTTACTTAGAGCCCTTGCTTGGTGCCAAACAAGAGAGAAAGCATGAGATGGTTAGTAAGTGGGTCAATCAAAAAAGTAGTCAAATAAGGAGCAGAGCCTGCAGTAGATGAATCATAAGTCAAGGAATCAATGATAGTTTGAGTGGACTCGGCCTCGGCGCTTAGGGAGCTCTGCGATAGAAAGTATTTTTTGACTCTTTACAAGAAGGGAATAGAGTCTTGCATAAGGGAATAGAGCCTTGCATAGAAAGAAAGGGTAATTAGAGCTCGAAAGATCAGTATACGAAGGTAGTGCGCACTATAATAAATGGTCAGTTCATTCTTGGATTTCTAAGTAATAGAGAGATGACATAATGTCTTTGACTGCAATCAGATCAGAATAACGAAAATCTTTTATTGTACTGGAATCTGATTGATCTTCTTTGATCTTATGAACAAGCAACGAGCCCTGTTGCGCTAACGGCTTATTGAATAGAGGCAGAGGAACTCCTTTGCTTTAAGAAGAGAAGATTGAGAGGCATAAAAACTGTAGACTCTAGTACTAGTTACGGCAAAAACCTATCGGCACAAGAAAGATGATAATGTGGGGAGGTCGGCCTAAAGACCAACAATACAAAGTGGCTAAGGTGAGGCGCGTAAGGGAGCTCGAGCTTTTCCTGCTCCTGTGCTAAGATCTGATGCTTTCACTTCTGGTGCTTCCATCTTTTCCTGTGTGACTTTATTCAACAACTGGTATAGGTAGATCACCATCAGCAACATCAGCAGGAGAAGAAGTTTCCACAGAATAAGTAGTGTAAAGATCTGAAGCAAGAGAATCCGCTGTGCGAGGAAGGTCTAGTTCGGGTGTTGAAGCGAAAGTTGAAGTATAAGTGGAAGGAGGTGTCGGGTGTTGATGCTATAGTAGCTCAAAGTATATGAAGGTGTGGTGTGGTCCCGCTCGCCTAGTAGCGTTAGGTGTGAGTTTGCCGGGACGTTACGCGTATTTGAGTTCCAGTCTGCAGCTTACGTTGAATTCCAGTTTCATTCTGTTTCTCTGCCCTGCCGTTGCTTATTCTCTACTTAAGCTAGAAGAAACCGCTACGTGTGGTATGGAAGCAATGTTCTGTTTGTTTACTTTATTATATTATATTATAGGTAGCATTCCATTCTTTCGGTTAGTAGTATTCCATTCTTTCGGTGGGTGCTTTAGTTAGTTAGGAAAGGTTCACGAGCTGTGTTTTGTTAATCCCCTTAGATAGAGTCGGTAGTGAGGTTAAGTGCTTTGACTTCTTTCTATATGTATGTGTGAAGCTAGATGTTCTATATGTATGTGTGAAGCTAGATGATTTTCCAAAACTCCCATTAGCCTAAAACTGGAAGGGCCGGGACTGTATGAAGTCAATAAAGAAGGATCTTTCAAGCGCCAATAGAGCTCTTGTTAGCGAGCAGGATACTTACAACTGAACGGCTGATTCTCTCTCTATATAGATAGTGCACTTTCGCCTTAACCTTGAATTGAAAACGGAATATTGAATGCCTTTACTGCTGACCTATTACTTTCAGACTTCAATCTTAGCTTTGCTTGCGCTGTTCCTAGGCAATTCTCTTCTTGACTTTCGGGGTGCTTACGGAGAGTCGTGTGGGAATTAATATCAGTCTTCCTTTTGTTTACTTCTTTCTATATGATAGAGCGTCACTAGTCTTATATGCATTTTCTCCACTTCGACCCTAAAAGCAAGCATTAGTGAGGTGAGTATTAGTAAGTCAAGTAAGTTCAGCTGTGAGGTGAGTATTTGTGAGTCAAGTAAGTTCAGCTGTGAGGTGAGTATTGACATTTACTTAATGAAAAGAATAAGAAGAATCAACAGGAACAAGATAAGAGTAAGGAACAGGTTAGGTAAAAAACTGCTACTTCGTATAACTGGTGCAAGAGACTCGAGAGGTAATTACTCATATAAATTGTGCGAATGGAATCCTAAGCCATGAAAGTGGAGGTCGGATAAGTTGGGTATCAACGTGTTGTCCGTCCAGTATATTAGACAAAAATGCATTTGTACAGCCGTAACAGAGGCTTTTAGGTGAATGAGCTATAAAATGAGTTTCCCATAGGTGAAACAACGAAAAAGGGCTAAGCTAACCTTTCTGTTTTTATCTTTCTATCCAACTAATCTGTTTCTCTCTTTCTATCCAACGAAATTCCATAATGAATGCGCGCCCCCTGTAGCTATTCCTTGACCTTTGTGTGCTTTCCCTTAATGAGTAGTGGCCCTAAGAAGCCCCGAGTAGTGGTCCAAAGAAAGGAGTTCTGTTCGCGGTGTAGTGTTAGGAGTTATGGAGTTCGCTAAGGAAGAGGTTGTCCTGAGAGTTAGCCAAAACCAAAGTGTGTTAGTGAGTTTGTGTCAGCAACAAGGCTTCTGTTCTAGTTTCGTAAGCTCCATCCTATGAGTATTCTTATGATCCCCGGAAATCCATCTCATCTCTAATTACCGTACCGCAGGAAATCTATCTAGAAGGCTTCTCTTATGCTTCCGCACCTAGCTCAACAATAACTTATCTCTATGACTCTACTTCAACAGAATCACCTTCTTATACTTCGCCAAGTCACTATTAGACAAGCAAGTCAGAATGAAGTTCTAGGATCTGATACCGCCTCAAAGCAACGAATAACTAAGTTATGAGCAAGTCAAGTTTATGGGCTTGCCTGCCAGATCGACCCATACTCTCGGCTCAGCATAGATCCCAGTTTTCCAGAAGCAGCGATTCGACCCCGAGATTAACGAGTTGGACTAGTTCAGGAGCGATTGAGCAGTGTTACTACCCATCTTTGATTGCCAATCCTGTGGTAGTTCCCAAGAAGAACGGAAAGAAGCGAGTCTATTTACTTTACGAATCTAAATCAAGCTTGCACCACCCCAACCCAAAGAAAGACAGATATCCTCTGCCAAAAATCGACCATAAGGTGGATGCGATTCTCAAGAATGAGCTTCCTGGCCGCCTCCTCAGGCTACAACCAGATCCTCAAGCCAGTGGCGGATCAAATCAATACTGCTTTCATTACCAAAAGAAAGAGGGTTAGATTGCAACAGTGTTTGGCTTGAAGAACGCCGGTGCTACGTACAATCGGTTAGCCAACCAGATATGTTTATCCAGCAGATTGTCAGGATCATGGAAGTATACATAGACTACATGGTGGTAAAAAGACAAAAAGCCAAGGACTAGTGATATCTAATTGCACTTGGCAAACCTGAATGAATGTCTGCTAATCCTAAGGCGCTACAAAGACTAAACCCCGAGAAATTGGTATTTTGGGTGTCCTCCGGCCTGTTTTTAGTCCACGTTGTAAGCAGGAGGGGGCCAGTACTTATAATTGCAGACCCAACGCGGATTAGATCTTTGTCCACAATGGCAGAGCCGATCACGGGACGTACAGAAGCTGACCGGTAGAATCGCGGCACTGAGCAGAACTTATAATAACCGGGCTCGCATGTCTGACAGATGCCTTTATTCGATTGCATCAAGAAGAGCACAGCACCAACCACAGCGGGCGACGATCAAAAGCAAGCCTTCACGCGCAGTTGAAGCAATACCTATGCCATCTGCCAATCTGATCCTCTCCTCGCTAGGCAAGCAAAGATTTATTGATATTTATACTTAGCAGTCTCAGGCGCGGCCGTTTCGTTTCGGACGGAGAGCAAGCAAAAGCCAGTGTTTTACACCATAAACTTAAGCGCTTTATAACGGCATGGAAAAGTGGGTCTTAGCCCTAGTCAACACCAAAAAGAAGCTCAGGCACCACTTCGAATCACATCCCATAATCGTCCTGCAAGTATTAATTCAGCCTGATTAGCAAATTATCGCAAAGCCTTACCTGTCAGGGAGGCTCACGAAATGGGCGCAAGTATTCATTCTCAGCATCTACTAATACCTTATAGGGCCATAGTGGCCGGGCATCGTCGAAATCCACTCCTTCGAGGCGCCCAGGCAGAGCATACAGACGAATGGACGTGGATCTTGAGCACTCCTACAACTCATCAGGGTAAGAAATAGGAATCTAATTCTCCTATTGACTGCGATTGGAACAGGCCATACGGCTATACTCCCAACAACGAAGCAGAATACGATGGTGTACGGCCGCCAACTCGGAATTACAAATATCTGCGCGAGGGGAGATTCTAAGCTAGTCATCAATCAGGCAAACAAGTGGTGAGCTAGAAGCCAGTGGACTTTTTAACTCCAAGGTAAGAAGAAAACTCCAAATAAAGAATGCTATCCACCTAAGTGCTCCTTCCTACCAACCCTGTACTCTTTCACGCCAACCCACCTAAGTGCTCCGAAGCATCAGAAACATAGTTATCAATAAGAGAAGAGAGCTTGAAATTAGAAGTACTGGTCGAGTAGAGAGAAGACTCCGTTTCCATAGAATCCGCAGACTCTGGAGACAGATATTACACTGGGGGAAGGATCAGTGCCAAAGTAAGCTGGTAGAGCGGAGCCCTTACTATAAGCTTTTCCACCAGTAGATTCAAAAGATGGGTTTGCCGAGTAGTAGCCAAACTTCATAATACTGAAGCGAGGTGCCGTTCCGCTGTAGCTCAAACATTTGATTACAGGCCTTTCTAGTCAGTTTGCCAGGAAAGTCAACTATACTAAAGAATGAGCTGTGCTTGTACCAGATTCCATACGAGTTCCCAGCTATCGGTTCTAAGTATGCGATGATAGATTACATAAATTCTTTGACAGCAATATGATCTTCTGAACCAGAAATAAGGACTTGGTAATAACTGTTACTAACATATTTCTTTAGTCGAACACCAGCAAGCTCAGTTAGAAAGTTAAGGTATAAAGGTGTTGGCAAAAGGGATGCAGGAAAGGTGAGTTCACAGAGAAAGAATTCGACTTATATATAGTGGCAGCAACAAATAAGGACTTGTAACTGTAGTAGGTAGAACACATGTGTTTAGCAATAAAGGTGTAGCAAGTAAGAATTGCACTAAGTAGGAGTCAAAAGAGAACTCGTAGTTGGAATAACTTAGTTTAGGTAAGTACTATATGAGTAAGATACCCATTAGTTAGTAGAATCTATAGTCTTAATGATAGAATTAGGAAGAATAGGCTATAATCTATATGAGAAAATGATTTGTTGTAAGTATGGGTTTAGTCCCTTAGTGGCAGGCCAATAGATTCACTAAGGATTTGAGGTAACTATCGGTAGGCTCAAAGCAGGTGACAGAAGAGTGGAAGCGGAGATCTAGTTTCAAAGCAGTGGAGCAAGTCTTATCAGCTAGTAAGAAATTCCCATTTGCTTGTTCAAGTAGTATTCGTAGCCCGGGCTCCAGTCTTGTTTATCAGTGTTTGGATTCCCTGTAGCTAATCAATCTATTCAAAAATAACTGAGGACTACTTAATTGCAGAATGAAATAACAAATGAAGAGTAAAAGATAGGAGTGGTGGGCTTCGGCTATAGGGCGATCTAGTTTCATTTATTCCCTGCTTACTTATTATTGTTAGCTGTAGTACTTGTCTCTCTCTTTCCCAATAAAGATATTGGTTTCAAATGCACTAGAACATCCGATAGTTAGATTTATAGGAAATAGATCATGTAATACACCGAATATAGCTTATGGTTCATTTTATGCCTAGCAAACAGGGCTATGAGAATGCAAGTAAGCAGTGCCAGTTATAAGCTAATCCCTAGGAGTAGAAGGCACAAGTCAAAGATTTTAGACAAGGACAGGCTTAGCTAAGGGATCGGTATACAGCTCTGGAGGGCAAGATGCAAGCAGGTATGGAGTTGTAGAATGAAAATAAGGAAAGCAATACTTGACATATGGTTCGGTAGCCTTAGAAGCCGTAGGGACAAGTCTTTTCACCAGTTGTATTATGAAAAGCAGCAGTCGAAGCCCATAGGGTTATTTTCTTAGTAGTTCCATTCGTTAGTGCCCTGTTTGATCATGTTGGGTAGTAGTAGTGCATTCTGATTTGCCTACCAATGTATCCTTATACTGGAATAGTTGTTTGGAAGCGAGGAAAGGAAGAGTGGAATAGACAGTAGAGCCGGAGGCTAGAGGTGTATGTTAAGGAATAAGAATGGATGTTAGGTGCTATAGTAGAGCCCAGAACTTATAATACCCGACGGTTTTGGATGCTAATAATGAAAGGTATCGTTGGTGCCTAGGATCGGTATGCCTATATTCAAGGTAGAGTACTGATAATAATTGGAATGTCATTATTGGATTTTGATAAGAGAATAGATAGATAAGTTCCTGTATTAATGAATAGAATAAGGAATTCCAGAAAGAAAAGAGAGAATGAAAGAAAGAGCAAGGGGAGGCATCCTTAAGGACAAGGCAATAAGGGTGAAGCTAAGTAGGCCAAGAGCTGGGTATAGTTCTGGCTGAGAGGAAGGTAATTAAGGAGAAAAGACAGGCCAGTACTTATAAGTCCAGCTAACTTATATGTGGTTGGGATGCAGAAGTGAGATCGGGGGAGTGGAAGAGTTATATACATGAGTGGAGGGCTAGCTTCTTTGTTTCATTATGATAGTAGTATAGTCAAGTCCTAGTTCCAGGAATTCAATCAATCATATATATCTTGCATTTTATAGAGCATATGATAGAATCAAGTAAACAGCATTGCTTTCTTACCGGGGCCTAGCACTTGTGGAATTGAAGAAAAGAATGGAATGCTTACTCAATGCTACTCTAATATAATTGATTAATCAAACGGATTACTCCTAGCTCTCTAGAAAGAAATATGCACCTCATAAACGGAGAAGAACGTAAACTCACTGCATTGCTTACTTCAATATAGAACAATATGGGCATCCGAACGCTAGACTCAATAGTACTTAGTGGAATTATGGCCCTTGCTTGTTGAGAGTAATACGTGTTTTTCTTATTATGGATTTCAGAATATTACAGGAATTTCATTTCAATTGCGCTTATATATACTGAACAGTTGGAATTATCAAGCCACGATGTTTACTTTACTTGTCTTACTCGGCCCACTAGATGCCTTTCCTCATTTGGAATAAGCCTTTTGTTCACTCTCTGGAAATACAGAAGGTAAGGTAGCCCAAGGCCTGAAAGGGAGTATGAAAGAAAGGACAGATCAATGCAGATTCTATTCATAAATGCGCTTAGAAAGAGATTCCATTCATAACAAAGAAGGAAGAGTTGACTACTTGACCAACTAATACTAACCACATTAACGAATATTGAGCAGCTGTCACTCATAAACCATAAGAAGAGAAGTCGCTTGGGGGAACTTTGTATGTAAGCCATATCATCGTTTTCAATGCTATGCTGTTGTTTGCTAGTGTGAGGTTAAGCTTATCCCGGCTTTCTTTCCTCTTTAAGGGGCTCCCATCCCAAGTGTAACTCATTTCCCCCACCTATCGCTGCTTCGTAGCCCAGGTAAGTACGACGGGCCCCAGCTTCATAAGATTCTAAAAGAAGGTAAATACTTGAAGACCAGAGAAGGTCCTCTTTCAAATTAGTTCTCAGTCAAATGTCTTTCAGTCTGTTTTTCTTTCTTTGCTCTCGATCCCTTTTGATCAGTAAGTCTGTCTGTCGCCTTTGTCCTCATAGCTTCTATGTTATTACAATTCCTGGGGTTGGGTGGTTTTGTTGTCGTATCCAGAGTAGAATCCATCTCTTTCGAGCGGGTAAGAGAAGAGCTGCTCCGTTAGCCGAAATACAGAAAAAGAACTCAACTCACCGGTTATTATAAGTTCTGGCGCGAGTGACACTTGGTCTCCGGACTCCTTACTCTGAGGCAGAGCAGAGGCACCACACCGAAATCACTGTTGCCAATACTGACTCCCTTGCCAATACTGACTCCCTACCTTGCCAAATACGGAAAAGAATCTCATCCAGATAGAAACTAATGGCAAAATACAGAAAAGAATCTCATATAGATAGAAACGACTTGCCCATACGGAATTTCAATGACTCACTGCTAATAAAGCTAATAGAATAGTAGAGTAACCTAACCCTCACTACGCTAACCCTTGCGTCTTCTTCCCTTGATAGTACTGCTGTCGGTGTTCTAAGCTATAGATCCGCTTATGATACAGTTCTTTATGTATCTTTAGGCTAATACATCTGTAATCCAGCTCTTTATGTATCCTTAGGCTAATGAAATAGGCTTCTACTTTGACCATTGCCCTTATAGTAAGTTGCAGTTGGAATGTGTTTTTGCCTAATATTGATCTTTGCATGTTCAAACCCACTCTCTAAGACAACTTCTTAGCGCCCGAGTACTGTGGACGCACCGTTGCTTGAATAATTGAGTGCTCTCTCGTAATAGAAGATAGTAACCACTAACGAACAACGTAAACTCTAAAGTCAGAAAAGAATGGAAATGGCACTGACCCACTTCACTTATAGTCGTGCCTAGTTCTCTTAATTCAAGTCAGAATTTAGGGTCTCTTTCTTAACTTACCTAACCAGTGACTCTTAGACTCGCGCAACGGGGGAGAACTCAAATAACTAGTTATTACGCGCCAAGCAACTACGTTATTAGCCCAGCCCGCCATTACATGCCTATGTTCTAGTTGAAGTCGTTAGCGTGGTAGTTCGCTCTGTATTTAGCTATCTCATTCTTACCGTCTTGACTGCATTTCTTGACTATTGACCCCAGGAGGGCTAGCCTTACACTCCTTTATCTCATTCTACTACCTTAGGCACCTAATCTGAGTTGCCGCTACCACTCTTACTTTCCTGTCTATTGGCCTACCAATACTGAGTCTACATAGGTATCTCTTGATTCCAACAGAACTGCCCTTCTTTCACGCTTCAACTCCTGGGCTTCAAATGCATTAAAGCTACCGACTTCCTGTAATGTATCAAGCGCACAACATTTTGTCTTGTGTTCGCCTGTACGGGGTAGAGCAACTGTCTTACATCCTCTGTGCTAAGGGCGTAGGATAACCCATGTGTGTAGTTAAGGGGTAGTGGCGGAGAATCTCAAAGAGTGCGAGTGAAGTCTCGTGGGGAATAGCCAGTTCCAGCCCTTATGTTAATGGTGTTGGCAACGAGAAAGGCAAAGAAAGTAATGAACTACCAGCTTATAGAGAAGCTCTTGGGGGGCGAGCTAGCTTCATAAGAGTCCCCTTTCCTTCTGTTCGAGTTTCATCAACGAGATCATCAACAGTTAGAGGTCGAGTATCAAGTGTAGTGGAAGTTTACAGAGAAAGATCAGGCCCAGCCTTATAACTTGACTTTGTAGCTACTAAAGGAGTGATAAATTCCTCAGCCCTATAACTGTACTTTGTAGCTACTAAAGGAGTTCGAAATGAATGATTAGTTGACTCAACAAGTAGACAAGACACAAAAAGACAACTAAAAGAATCAACAACATCAAGTATATTTATGATGAGCTATTACTGAAGATGTGTTTGGTGTGGCTAAAGGGAGTTTGGGGCTAATGTTTAGCGTTAGCAGGGAGGCTAAAGGGAAAGTAGTTTACAGTTAAAGTGAATGAATTCTTGTGCGAGTAACGTCTAGGAAATTCTAGTATAGGGCCTGCAAGTTATGTTCTTGTGAGCCACTATTAAGTCGGGAGTGAGTTCCAAAGTGAACTATACAGTAGGAGTTAGTTCCAAAGTAAACTATACTTAAGTCAACTTCAAGCACAAAGAATCATCTAAACTATTAGGGAGTGCAGTTGCGTAAGTAAGTTGTAAGGGACGAAGCTGGAAGGATCTGTTCAAGTGTCATTGTCTGCGAAATAGTTTCTTGGTTGGGGCATTCCAAAAGAGTTCAGGTTGCTGACTTTGCTTTAGGAGCAGGAGTTCGTTTTTCAGCAAAGGGAGAGTAATTCGTTGAGTGCGAAAGTTGTCGACTGGAATTGCCTGTTTGAAAGTAATCTGTCCTTGTTGGCGACTATCAATCAGGTATTTCCGCCTATATAGTAGTGGCTTGGTCATTATACGTTACTTGGCGCTCACTTTAGCGGTAGTAGCCGAGTTCTAGGGGCAGCCTATCTGAATTCCCGTAAGCACTTAGTTTGACTTGTTTACTTGTTCCCGTTAGCTCATCTAAGTTTGTTTCGAGCTATGAAGATGGGATAAGATCAGATTGCCAGTGCAGTATCAGATTGGAGTCTGGAAGATTACCTGCTTTCTGAACCAACAACACAATCATCTCTCTAACCCGCAAAACCTGGACTCAAACTCAGCTAATGCTAAACTCAGAATTGATTGAAAAACTTCCTAACGCGCAACAGTGAACAAAATTCCCTTAACTCATAAACGCCCTCGCCCCCCAGCTATTACTTTGCTATCGAGTACTTTTTGATGGCTCTGTTACTTGTGCCCCCACTTAGAATATTCTCTTGCTTGAGGCTGTCTCACCCTATACCTTTCGTAGAGAGATATTACCCTTGCTTCTGCCGCCGTTGAGATACCAGATTCTACATGACTTGTGCTCCTACTTTCCTTTCGACTTTCTACGAGCAAGTCAAGTAGGAGATCAGTAGGGCTAGGGCGATACGGGCCAGGCAACTCAACCATTAATTGAAACAAAGCACCCCGTAAGCACAAAGGAATAATAAACTCAAAAGCCCTAGGCGCACCCCGTAAGCACAAAGGAATAATAAACTCCACAAAGCATATAGGCCCGAAAGTGAACAAACGACCTCCTTCCTTCACAAGCCATGACCAAGATAGAATATCGTTGCCGAGAATCTGCTCTTGGTGGTTTGGGCTTCAGGGCCGAACTTCCTTTCTTGTTCACAAATCATTTCAGGTTTAAGGTAATAAGAAAGTGCTATAGTATTCTCAAACACTCTTGTAGAAATAAGCACAGGGCTGGGGATGCCGCTCTCAAGTAGAAGAAGTTTCCGTTGAATTGACTGCTATCATAGATGAGGAAGTAGTGGATCCACAATACTCTATTCTATGTCTTGCTTTCGGTGAAATAGATAGAAAACAGAGAGGGTAGCTAACTCACTAGGCTCTGTCTGTACTCTGGTAAGGACCAAGTGACTTCATGAGCATTCTTCTGTGCAAGGTAAGCATAGAGTTGGGTAGCGGGTGCAAGGTAAGCATAGAGTTTTTGTTAACGGTCTGATCTGCCTTTATTCTTTACTTTTACTTTACTGCTATACTGCTGCTTTCCTTTGGCGCTTTTCTCAGAGGTTCTACTAGGACCTGGGCCTTTTACCGGAGCTTGCTTCTAGAAGGAAGTGTCGCGGGAGCACATACATATCCAATTCCTTGTTGCTGCTTTTTGAGGTGTTTGCTTTGCCATCTCGTGAGTTGCAGTTAGATGCGTCCTTCCCGGTCCAGGTCTTAGCATGAGGAGTATAGACCGATGGAGATCCCATTTTTTATTCACCTCTTCCTGGTAGTAGATCGAATATCTAAAACAATAGATGTATCATTAGGTCAGACAAATCCAACTTTAGGAAAGGGGAAAATGCTGGATATGTTATGTATGTTCCTATAGTATAAGATTATTGATATCTTCCTTCTAGCATTGATTGTTGTATAATCGGTTGGCTTATAATGCCCTGCTAGCGTCTCTAATCCGTCTTTTCCTCACCGCTGGAATTCCGACTTCATTCCTATTTCCTCTATTCCCCAAGTAAGTGCCACATCTCTTCTCTCGAAAGAAAGCACAGCCTTTATTCTGAGAAAAATGCTTATTCCACGCTGCTAACACTCTCGATGATGACATTGCAAACTACCCCTTTGACTTACTTCCTTTAAGCGCCATTCAATCAGTTCGTCATGAGAGAGGACCCTTGTATAAGTAGTGAACCTTAATAATAGGTGGGTCAGGTTCGTGCAGTAAGTAGAAAATCCAGGGCCAAGCAGACAATACTACCTTCAAGAAAGAAAAAAATGTACTGTGAAATGCCCAAACTAGTTGTAGTGTCTAGTCCTGTTGAATCTTTCGTTGTTTTAAGAGGTCTCGATTATCAGCCGGGTAATTTGTACTTTCTCTCTATTTCCTGTCAGGTATATAGTTAGGTATCCATCCAATAGAAGTTAGGTATCAAAAGTCTCCTGTGTTGTATCCCCTGTGTTGTATCCTGTGGCCCTTATCCTTAGCCCAAGATGCTCTTTATCTCAATTAGAACTTTTTAGTGGAAAGAGCAGAGGCAGACGATGGAGGTATATTCTGACTTATGAGTAGCATTCCCCTTAGGTTAAGGCTACTATCTTATGTTATATGCTATTCTTTTCGCAGACCTAGCTCCGCACTCTGGTCTAGTAGTGACTTGTTGGGTCAGGAGGCACCTTCTTTTAGAGTTATGAGCGAGTGTCCTTTCTTCTTTTAGAGTTATGAGCGAGTCCTTTCTTCATCAGCGAGGGGAAGGGGAATAATAGAATAAGTAACCACCCACAATAGTGCAAGAATCAGATCAACCACCAGCGGTCTTCCTAGAAATATTCTTGTTTGTGTTTGAAAGAGCTGATGCCAATGCCTAATAGAAAAGAAGTCATAAATCCAGAAATTATAAGTACTGGCGCTAAATTACGTACGTTGGTGTAAAAGAATAGAATTGAGAATGGAGTTTCCTCGGCGCTCCCCATCTTAAGTTCAAGCCTTCTTAGCCCTTACTTAAGAAGCAAGGTTGACTTTATACAAGTATCCTTCTGTTCTTGTATTGTCGACTCGAGAAAAAGAAGAAACAAGATCCAGATATGACATCAATTCTGTGTTTTCCTCTGTGCTAACGGGAGCTGCAAGCTAGGGGTTCTTTATGTGAATGAGTTCTTGTGCCAGTACTTAACTCCTTTCCCCTTTCCTCCCCTGATCTAGCTTGCTCTCTTGTCGACTTCCCAGTAAAGGAATGAAGACCTTCTTGGATGACACTTGCTTGCTCATTGCCATAAATGTAGGAAGTGGCCTCCTGACTCTAGAAAGAAGATAATAGAGCGTTACAAGGATAGAAGCACAGTAACATGAACTTTGAATCAGCATCCCGCACCCCCAAGAGTAAGCATTTGCACAACTTGGATCTACCCCCTGCTTGTTCTTTCGCTGTTGAGTAAGGAGTGTTTGAGTGCAAAGGAAAATGGGAGAGTCCAAACTTATTAATTAGCCCACCACTCATAGATAGAATTGATTAGATTATTCTCCAGGACAACAGCAGCAATTCCATTCTGTTATATTATCTGAAATAATGATATGATGTATTTATTGCACATGGTATAGAGACAGTAAATACACTGATCCGGATCAAGACTCTAAACTGGAATACCCGCCCTTAAGTTCAAGCCTCAATCAACTTAAAAGAAAGAATAACCTCCGAATCTTATCACTCCTTTATCGTAGCCAAACACTTGAACGGAATCTTATGTAGTAGCTGTAGGATCTGTATCCTGTTCGTTCCTTCTTATGGTTCTCGTACACTTGTTTCTTCTGCTGACGACTGAACCTCTGATTCGAACATCTCCGTCTCTTATTCTTTATACGATGAAAGTAAAGCCAATCAATCATCTCTCTCGACAAGAACCTCCCCGGAGCCAATAACCTATCTTATCGATGCACCAACCTCCATAGATAGAGATATTATTCAAGTAGCCAAGAACAGAACTCGCCTTAGCCACAACACGCACGGAGCGCCAAAGAAAGACCACTTTATTCCCTTATGCGTAGTGCTACTAATTAATTCGAATTGAACTCTCGAGCATCACATCTAAGATCTTATTAATCTTACCCATATCTATACTCAACACTCTTATTATTATAGAGCTTATAACACGCGCAGATAATCTTGGATTTCTGAGAAAACTCCCTCCTTTTCCTAACTCCCAACAAAGAATTCCATTGAAACAACTAAAGTTAGCACACTGAAGTATTGTTGGTCCTCGCGGGCAATACTGAACGCTGAAGCTTGAAACTCGATAATAGTAGTTTTAAGAGCAAGTACAACTCGGGAGCTGGGGATTCTCTCTCTCTTGTCTACTCAACCTTCCCTGGATCTTTCTTATGATTGATCTTCTGCTTTGGCCTATGATCCACAACTAATGAAGAGAGGTCGAAATAAGTACCTAATGCAATAGAGCCATAGAAGCACCTAATGCTATAGAGGTATAGAATCCACTTACTTACTTAACTCACTAGCTACAACAGCATTGTGCCATGCATCATCTTTCAAGGATTCTTATTACCTTACCATACCAGCATGGAGGGTTTGTTTTGGTTGGGCTCTCTCCAAAAGCGTGCTGTTACAGAAGCAGAGGAGCGGTATAAAGGTTAAGCAGTTCCATTGTAAGCTGCAAGCGCGTTGTCTCCAAGATCCGTTCTTGGGGGGCTCTAAGTAAGGATAGTAGTAAGGAAGCAAAAGGAAAACTGTAGTACTAACACCAGTTGTTGTTGCGGGTGAGGGAGTTCGACAGTCAGATGTTAGACTAAAATGCACTAGAACATATTTGATAGGTATGAATAGGTGTTTTGCTATTAGCGTAGTGGAAGAGCAGCCCTGAATTACTTAAGTGGCATGAATACAGCACTTGACTATGCTATTCTTCGCAGTTTTCTACCTTGACTATTGGTATCTTTCTATTAGATAAAGAGATGTACGAATAAAGGTTTGATGGAATTCCACTCGGTATTAAAGTTACGGGAGAGGTTTTTCAAGAATCGAGATCGGGGGGAACAGTGAAAGAAAGAGAGTGAGCCAGTACTTATAATTCCGGGACGTCTAAGAGAAAGTGCTAGCCAGCAAGCATTCCTGACGCTAGTAAGCCCTTGCTTGTTCCCCTGCTTCCGTTCAATATCTCCCCTGTCCATTCTTTGAGTTCGCATTAACATTTCCCATTACTCTGTCTTGCATTAACATTTCCCATTACTCTGTCTTGTAGGGCCAGTACTTATAATTCCGGTCTATGTAGCAAGAAGCTATCCGGGCATTTCTATGTAGCAAGAAGGCAATGTTCAATCAATCTCATAGGGAAAAAAGAGGAACCGCATAGAAGTATGGAACCTTCAGGGTTAAGCGATCGAAGTGACCTAACCTGGCTCCATCTAGGTCGATCGTAATCAGAGGCTTATCGGTTAGAATGAGTGGATGCACTCCATTGGGATCGTTGTAATGGCATCCCTTTGGATTTAGATAGTTAAGGTTGAAGTAGATTGGATTTTGCTGTTGAAAGTTGATGTACAAAGGATATCTGGAAGGAAGATGGTACACAGAAGAGCAGGGTCCCAAAGCAAATGCATTCCAATCTGGGGGGCACAAGAAAGAAAGGGCGGGTTCTGTTTTTAGGCAGGGAGTAGCCTGGTCAATTGAAGGTCTTTTATCCGACTCTGGTCTAGCATAAAGAGTGGAATGAATCGGGGTTGCTCTCTTAGGAACATTTCTACAAGGTTCTACCTTGAACGGGCTGCATGCCTCATATACGTCCCAGTTGGTGACAACGAAGATAGAAAGCGGATGGAAAAAGCATTCCATTTCCTTAATAATTTGACAATTAACAAACATCCTATTTAGAATTAGACAAACATACTATACTATTTCATATTTCATAAACGATGTAACTTTGAATCAATAGAGAACTTATTTCTTTCTTAGAGTCCTAGGATGACGGAAAACTAAGTGGAATCGAGCGCTACTGCTTCATTGATTTTGGTTGCTGAGACTAGATCTTCCAAGTGTTAGTGCCTCAGCCCGCTATCGCTTCATATTTTGATGTATCGTAAATGCCTGCTGTAGCTGGGGTATCACTTATTCTGCCTCGGTCGGGTGCTGCCTTCGTGGATGTGCAAGAATATCCCTTGCTTCGTGGATGTGCAAGAATATCCCTTGCTTCCTACTTATATACTATCTATCGGAGAGTTGGACCCCTTTGTCTCAGTCTCCTATAGTGAGTAGGAGTTAAGAGGAGCGAGTTGACGAGCTGGCAGACTCACGTTCGTTCAGACTTGAAGATCCGAAATGCCAATCAGGAGTTCTCGGTCAATAGAGCTAAAGCGTTACTTCTCAGGAACGACAAAGTCTCAAAGGGGTAAGTAGTCAAACCCTCATTCATCTACTTGGAAACAGGAACTTAAGTACTGGACTTATAATTCCAATCGGAAAAGGCAAGCTTACCGTATTCCTACTTAACTAGACTATTCTGGTTTTGGAACATTCCCTTTCTTTCACTCATTCCCTTTCTTTCACTTCATCGTATGATCTTTTTTGGTTTAGGTCGTGCGGGGGACCCATAAACACTATGGAATCCTCGTTGGCAAAGAGCAAAGAGAAAAAGGGGCCGACAATAGGAGAGTTTCTAAATAACTACTTCCAAATAAGACAGAAAGGGTGGGCAATCCACTTGGAAAAAGAAAGCGAAATGACGAAGGAATAAACGCCTTTCAGTCGAGCTCGATTACATCTACCCTCAGTAAGATTGAAGGTGTATAGGCGATGGGTCCCATATCTGGTAGTTATATAAGCTTCTTTCTTTTTGGTAGTTTTTATATAAGCTTATGGATTTCGCGCCCTAAGCGGGAAGAACTCAAGGTAAGTAGTGTAGCTCCATTCTTGGAGATAGGAAAGCCTTATTTAAAAGAAGGAATTGTCTACATAACATAAATAGGAGAAAAAACGGATATGTCGCTATGAGTCGGCCGGGTCCCCCTAAATAGATAGAACCATGGATAGCCATTGGTTGGTAGGTAATAAGGATCTTTATCCCGAGCGTCTTCTTAAAGACTGAGAAAGATCAAAATGTTGAGGAAAGCATCTGACTCATTATGGAATTGATTAACAATCTTGCCCGGAAATGTTGAGGACTGCGATATCCACGCACATTGCTGAAAATAGAAAGGTTCACCCTATATCTAAGAAAGAATCCATCCCAGCAAACAACACTTAATTGACTTCATCTCAGCCAGTAGTTACTCTCTTCACTCTCTGGATTCCTTGACTAACGGATCTTTCTTATCTTATTGCATTAGGTAGTTTCCCATTAAATCTAAGCCAGCAGGAAGCCCGAGCAACCTTAAGGCAGGGGGGTACGAAAGCATAGAATGATTCTTTGTATGCGCGAGCAGAAATACAGTGAGTTTCGTTAGAGACATTCTTTCACTAAGTTACCAACTTCCGAGTCAATGTGTTAAGGATAAGTGGCATCTATCCAACTCTCTGGCCGGAGTCAAGGAGCTAGGCAAGGAATAAGACGTCTTAGAAAGGTGATAAAAGGCAGCAATGGAATCTTGTGCAAAGTCAATAGTACTTTTTTGGCATTCCAGTTTGAATTGACTTCTATAAACAAGTGTAGCGAAGTCAAGGGTAAGGCAAATGCAGATCCTTCTTTCTTCTTGGAAAGGGTAGTCCACGATAAGTATAATAAACAAAATGCAAATGAGGAATATGAGAGAGAGAGATTCTTTTCGAAAAGTGCGAGCGTAAGTAGAACAGCCGTTTCGCAAAGTCTATTAGTTTCGGTGTTTTGTGATGAAGTGACTTTGGATTCTATCTATAAGTGGGGCATTCCATTCTATTACTGGCCTGTATCGCCCTACTGCGTAAACTAACTGCTTCCGTAAAGCAATGTTGTGTGAAGTTACTTTTTCCATAGAAGTAGTGCATCAATTCAAGGTTTACTGGGGCCCAAACACCAATGTGAAGATAAGTAGAAAGTGGAAACCAATGGAAGATGAGTATAAAGTTCCAAGTATCCAGTTTCAAGAAGGCATTTTGTTCAAAGAGGAGCTCCCTAATATGATTAGAGTAGGGCAGAAGCAATGGATAGCACTCAATTCCATTCCTTTCTTTATAGATAGAGAATGGCGTAAGCTGTTTTGTTACTAATTTCTGTGTGATGTGAAGGCTATATTTCTATCTTTTCTTTCGAGTTGAGTTCACCCTTTGTCACTCATATGGGATTCTTAAGTAGAGTGCTCACAGTGTTAGGTTACTTAGATTCCGGACTGGACTAGCTTAGATAGTGCTTTCTTACTAAATTCCATTCAAAAGAGTAAGGAGAGCAAGCAACAGAGCACGCAAAAAGAAAGGCAGTTCTTGGTAAGTATTAGTTGCCCGAGGTAGATTTTAGTAAACTTCCTTATGTACGAAGCAATGAGTCAGAAGAGCACGCAAAAAGAAAGGAAGCAATGAGTCAGAAGAGCGCGCCTCAATAATCAATAAGTTATCAAAACAAGCAATCCTGTAAGTTAGTTCCGCTGTCAAAGGAAAAAAGCTTTCTTTTGCACTGCAATTGAGTCAACTACTATTGTCTAGCGTTCAGATGCCCATATTCCATGGTATGGTAGCAGGTGCCTTAGTTAGCTTTCGGGACTTACAAGTCATAATGTGAGTTTGAAAAGGCAGTAAGATGTTTGTTTTCTTGTGAGTTTGAAAAGGCAGTAAGATGTTTTCTTTTCTTATTATTTTATATCATATGTGAACCATCTTATAGCTCTCCTGGATCAAGCCCTTGTGCATTAGCTTACTTTCCGGGGAACTAGCAAACAAGCTACATTCGTATAATAGCGCTGTTAGTGAGTTGTGCCTTAATTCGAATCTTTTGCGACTATATTCCTATTGATAAGCATCCAGCAGCGCACGACAGGCCAGTATCAACTCTGAGGCTACTAAGCGTCGGACCTACTACAGCTCGAAATCCAATATCAAGTCTCCTATCAAGTGTAACGTTGAAAGAAGCTCGCTCCTTTGAAGTATATTTTTGAGTGATTTTCATGTGTATCGGCATTAGGGTAAGCATCAATTCTGTATTGGCATAACATAAGAAGATATTAGGGTAAGCATCAATTCTGTATTGGCATAACATAAGAAGATAGGGGTCGCGTTAGTGAAGAAAGATAGGTAGGTTCCAACTTTCCCTACTTGATTGCTAAAGCAGTATCCAATTGCTTCCTTACCGAGTAATGCAGTGTTTTTCATCTCTTCTTTTTCTCAATGCAGTGTTTTTCGTCTCTTCTTTTTCTCATCTATTCTATACTATATAGAGGTGCATATACATTAATCCATATATATGCTATGAACGCTCAATTCTCTTCTTTCGCCAAAGTGCTAACGTGTGCCAAAGCCATTGAGTCTCAGAAAGAATCGATATTGAGTCTCAGAAGGAATCATCAGATAAGGTAGCGGGGTGCTAACGCTTACTTTTCTTTGGGTGGTGGGGTGCTAACGCTTACTTCTTGGAGTGGTTCGTTGTTGGCAGGTTGGTTGTTTACTTCTTCTATCTATGCGTGTTACGCTAGAGTAGTCTATTTTCACTTGTGCTAACGCGTTATTATCGTGTTTCGGGACGCTTAGCTTATTTCTTGTGCTAGCGTGAGTTTTGGTGTTTATTCCGTTACGGAACTGCTTGTTCTATGCCCAGTTACGGAACTGCTTGTTCTATGCCCATATTACATATTTTAAGAAGCTATGCTGCTAGTCATTTTAAGAAGCTATGCTGCTAGTCAATAGAAGAATCCATATATTGTAAGTCATTCAATAACTCATTCTATTATAATCATTCAATAACTCATTCAATAACTCATCTATTCTAATCATTAAATAACTCATCTATTCTAATTAAGAGTAAGTTTGTTTGCTTGCTTATTCATTGAGTGCACCTATGCTTGCTTATTCATTGAGTGCATCCATAATTTCTTAGTTTGAATCTCACATCTGACTCGCTAGCCTTGCGTACTTTATCTCTGAGGAAGAGACTGATTTTCCCTCCTTCTTTAGCGGGTTGTCAATAATATCGTCTCGTCCTATTCAGAGGTATCCATGTTGCTAAGAAAGAGAAGGCAATAAGAAACGTAGATAACGGGGACTATTGTTCGTAATAAATATGTGAATTAGAGAAAAGGGTATGGTACCTTGCTTATACGACAACATTCTAGACTTCCCGGACTACTTTCCTATAACATTCTAGACTTTTCCATTACCACCCCTTTCCTGTAACTTGAAAGCTTAATGTACTCTTTCCTATTACTCTGTTCAAGTTGGCTTTCTTATGTAGGATCAAGTTTGGATATCACCTATTTTCTCATGCCCAGCCCACTACTGGGTTAAGTAGAAAGTCCGTACGTAAGAAAAAAGATGCTTAACCATAATTACATTCCTTAGTTTGTACGGGAGCAACGGCCACGAGATGAGACAGCTTACATTAATCAATAAAGTCGGTTGCGGGACTATTGTGGTTGCTCGGGGATGCCGTGGTACCCTACTTTTGAGTATATGGAGAATGGGAAAGAAGCATGTCGGGGTTAAGAAGGTGGCTCTATATAGCAAGATTATTAAGGGGTTTTGGATTGTCGGTACGGGATGGTCACTCCGGAAGCACAAATCCTCCTCTTTAGTTGAAGCGGTCACTCCTGAAGCATAAATCCTCCTCTTTGGTTGAAGCAGTAAGTCCTATACTGGATTCCAGACTTCTGGTCAGGAAGAGCGGGATTTACAAGTGTTTCTTCTTAGCTATTTGCTTATAGGTCCTTTTACAATGAGTCATGGGATAGGGGAGCCTCGCCTCTCTCTTAGCGATGCGCCAAACATCCGGGCATAGTTGCTCTGGGCCCCGCGACCCCTCCCTTTTTAAGTCAGGGAGAGCACCGGTTATTATAAGTTCCGGACCGCTTTACAAGCCACCTCCTCATCCTCAAGACAGACTAGCTAGTGCGGAAGCTTTCTCGGTGTGATTCATCCAATTTCCAAGTCTATTGAGACAGCCGAACTTTAAGTGTTGTGAGTTACTAGAGTCATCCTACTTATTTCTCAGAATCCATTTGACTTATCTTACTTAATATATATGCTGTGTTTTTCATCAATTACTTAATATCAATTACTTAATATATATGCTGTGTTTTTCATCACAATTAGAGAATCCGTCTTCACTTATTTGATTTGAATACTTGACATTACAGCTTGTTCTATGCCCATCTAATATATCTTAGGAAGCAAGGCCTCACTCCATTCTATAAGCAATGGGCCCCCATTCTATAAGCAACGAAACTATGCCTATAAGCAACGAAACTATGCACCAAATTCTATCCTGAAAGCAACGCGCTAACGCTTATTAAGTGAGCAGAGTGGGTAGGTGCCTTAAGCAATTCTCTTCTTTTGCCGACAGCTTCATTAATGGCAAAAGTGAGTTTAGGAGCTTTGTCTTAGGAGTAATATATGGGTTAGAGCTTAGAGTCAAGTAAGGAGTGAAGAAGCAAAAGAACAACTCACTAACGCGTAAACTAAACGAGCAACCGAACAACCAAAGTTAGGGCCCCCCATAAGAGAGTAATTGAAAGCAAGGGAACATTCTAGCAATTGAGTCCGGGTCGACCTGGCGGGCGGCAGCCAATAAATCCGTGTTTCTTAAAGCAACGGAACAAGCACTATAGTATGCGGTTCTGCTGCCTATATTCTCTTATTATGATTCTTTTCTTATGTATGATTTTGCACTCAATTCTACTAGCAAACGACGTTCCTAAGCACTAACGTTAGTTCAGAAAGACTGCCAGCCCTTTAACGCTAATGGGAGTTTCGGGACCGCTAACGCTTATTGTGTTCGGGTAAGTATTAGTTGCAGAGATAGTGAGTCTTGAAGCAATACTTGTTGTTTACTTGCTTATATGGGTGGGTGCAGCAAGATGGATTCCATTCAATGAGTGGGTGCAGCAAGATGGATTCCATTCAATGAGTAGTGCAGCAAGATAGATAGATTCCATTCTATTCTTCAAGCTTTAGGCAATAAGTCAAGTACAAAAGTGTTGGGTTCGGCTGCTGATATAAGTTATAGGAGTTGAAACAAGAAACGGAAACGGAGAAATCAAATCATATAGCGTGTAACATACAAAAAAAGGAAACTCACTGCCTCCTTCCTTTAAGATAAGAACGCATAGAGGTATCCCTGACCCGCTCCCTAACACACAAAGAAACTCCCAAGACTAACGCGCCCCGAGAGCTCATGTTAGCGTAACTCATAACTCTTACTAATAACTTGCTAACGGAGCAGAACTACACTACACTCTGACTACTGCTCGAAGTAGAATCTAAAGTCTCGATCGTCAAGTTGCCCCCGGTGGGATGGTGGGATAGCAATGAAGAGGATAGTACTGGCTCTGCTCCACCTAAGAAAGCTGCCTAATAGTTGTTTGATTCTTGGTCTTCCTATTCCTAGGCTTGTGGAAATTAAGGGTAGTGAACAACGTCAGACACTTTACTCTCAGCTCAGGGCTATGTTCTTAGGCTCCAATTCATTCAAAGGCCAGTAGCATAGGTGAAATGATAGATTCCACATATGGGTGAAATGATAGATTCCACATAAGAGGAAGTTCACCTTCCCGCTTCATATATTGAAACTGATTCTTGACCTTCCCGCTTCATATCTTGAAACTGATTCTTATCCATTTATAGAAAAGATGGGTTAGCGCCAACAAACAAAGACGAAACTCACACTGGAATGATACTTTAATCTGTAACTGCGGACATCTTACTCTGGCTCTTTGAACTCTGGCTTGGCTCTGATACCTTAGTAAAAAAAGGAAGATTTCTTACTCTTACGTGGCGCGGCAGAGAACTAGTGTCGCGGAGTGAAAGGGACTCCTTTGTTTAGTCCTCGCTTGTTAGCTAAAGGATATCCACCAATTAATACAGGCTTAAGTCACCGATAACAAAGATGTCACTCAAAAAAAGGAATTGCACTGGAAAAGAAACTACTAGCTCGAAGCTGACTACCTTCGGAAAACGGGGGGGAAACTCTGCACCACGCCCTAGCATATTAGTCTAACATTTATTACTTGATTTATTTAGCTCCACTCTGAACTCAGCCTTTCCTGTATCTTGGCTTGCTTCTCCCCTGGCTTTCGCTCTTGTAGTTGTTCTTTTCATTCTAGATATTTGTACTTGTTTTTCATTCTCTTATTTGTACTGCTTCCAAACTGTGACCCATGCTTGTAATTCTGCTTTATTTAATTGATTGTTATTCCATATTTCTTCATTCTCTTAATAGTATTGAAAGTGCATTTCTCTAATATTGATGAGTGGTTGATGAAGGAAACTCAGTCTAAAAACAGCAAGTTGTTTTCTCTTGAACAATAGATCTGTTGTTTCGCTATAAGGTAAGTGTACCCTGGCTAAGAAATGAACTTATTAGGTCAGTACAAGGATCGAGCAAGTAAGTTCTATAATGAAACAGAGTAGCATGGGAACTCAATCTATGAGTAACAGCATTAGGGTTGGTAGTCTAAGGAATGCACAGTTCCTCTAGGAAGGCATAATCGTCCTTAACGGTATAAAGAGTGAACTGACAGAGTAAGGGAGGAGACTGAAACTCGACAAGCAGCGATAGACAAGCAACATAGTCAGGGTAAGCTTAAGGCATGGAGTAGTACTGACTCGAACTACAGCTTCTAAGAAAACAGCATCTAATAAAGAATATTCTATGACTTATAAGAATTTCACTGTGGTAAGTCCAAGCCCCTCCTTACCGGAAAACTAGATCCCTTCTTTAGCCCTGAAACTTACTACTCGGGTTCTTAAACTCCATGCTTTTAGTCCGACACTTTACCCAATTCTAATATAATAACACTGAATACCAAATTGAATAAAATAAGTAAACTCATAATTAGAAGAGCCCTACGCAAACTCAGTGTGTGGTGACGCTTTTCTACTAGTGGCTTGGTGACTCAGATGCTGTAAGCCAAGGATACGGCCCAGGAGTTCAAGAATGAAGGGCATTAAAGGCAAGCTCATAGGTGAAATAAGGAGTGGGTGGTTCCGGGTGCCAGTACTTATAATTGCAGATCTCGAGCATAAGGCATTGAGGTCATCAGTAGCATACATTCAGTTCACTTATATAGGATTGATTATTATTTGACTGTATTTTCTTAGGGAAACGTGGTCTCAAAAGTACAATGGTTATTCCTTTTTGATTTATATGTCGGTGGCGTAACATACCTATTCGTTAAGTAACATCTCTATTCTTTGTTTATTATACTTACTTTCAACTTACCTTCCCGAGCTATACCTAGAAACTGACCTTCCAGAACTATATCCATCATTATTCTTGTTCGACATAACATACCTCTTATTCTTATTGTTCTAATAAATTCTCATACTATAGCAATTGGTTTTGCATATCATATTGCTATTAGTTTGCTTAGAGTAATTCCACTGGGTTTATTCGAGTAATTAGAGCAAAAACCAGCTCTACTTTTTCTCAAAAACTTTGGTTCTGGGTTTTGTATCATTGAATTTGATATAGTTGTGCGAATGTGCAGTCGCCAAGTCACTAACTTGCAGACAAACTACTAGGTAATAGAGTAGAAGTTCTAGAATAATTCTCATTTATAGACAAAATGACAAGGTATACTATGAGTTATGAGCTTCCGGGTGGTAAGTAAGGCCGGTTATTATAAGTTCTGGTGGGTTCAATTCCATATGTAGCGGTTTCGTCCCGTTAAGCACCTAGTTTTCTTCTTGCTTGTCAGGCAGTGGTTCAATTGCTAGTTAGCGAAGTAAGGATTTGTGGGGCACTTATTCCATTCTTTATTCCTTTATTTCTTCCTTTCCTCTCTTTATTCCTTTATTTCTTCCTTTCCTCTCTTTATTCCTTTATTTCTTCCTTTCCTCTCTTTATTCCTTTATTTCTTCCTTTCCTATAAGTCAGAAGTAGCAGAACTGATACTTACTTGCTATCAGTGGTCAGTTCAGTCTAAGAAGTAGTCGTTGGCTTCCCAGTGACAAGTGAAAAAAGTAGTTGTAGTGAAAGTCTCAGCTATGTGTTATCATATTAGAAGCATGAAAGTCTCAGCAGTCAAATTCTCATTCTTTATTGACTTGGTTTAGTTCCATTGAATTTCATAATGATTACGTAATAAATCAACGAAAGCTAAAGTGATCTGACGGTTCCCCTTCGAGTTGACCTACTACTGTACCGGCGTGTGAATATGATCTATACCAGACATACGTAATGCTTTAGCTAGGACACAGAAATGAATCATACACCATTCCATATAAATAACTGCATGATTGCGCGATGGATGTGAAGAAGTAGGCGGTTGTCACGTCAATAATGAGTCAAGCTAGTATTTGCAGTGAATCTAGCAGTCAAGTAGTCATGCATTAAGATAGTAACTATCAATTCTCTGGCACATAGGGTCCTAATCCACATTTCTTCACATGTACCTGCAGTAGCATTCAAGTAATGTCCTTTGATCAGTAGCATTCAAGTCCAGAACTTCTAATAACCGGTGCTTTGATTTTACCTGTATCAGCCTGCGCTTTCTAAATGGCTTGCTTCGGCACATGTATATAGGATTACAAGGAAAGAAGTGGAAAAGGTGTCTGGTCTCTCCAACGCATAAAAGGTTGTGAGTTCACTCATCATCATAGGGGAAATAAAGTCGACCACGTAGACATTCATAAACCGCCTCTACCATAGCATAGTCTTTTTTCAGATAATCCAAATGGGTGTTTCATAGTCAAATAGGGGACGACCATACTTGTTCAACTTATCTCTCTTTTTTGAAACCTGAATGCCGTGAGGCGGACCTTGGAAAGTTTTGGAATAAGAAGTGGGTAATTCGCAGATCAGATCCTCCGGACGTAGAGCTCATAAGGCTAAGAAACCCAATAGATTACCCACAAAGGAAGTCAACATAGTAAGTAATAGAACCTCAAGAAAAGGTATCAAGGAGAAGCTAAATAAGCAATATATTGAATTTGCTCCCGCCTCGATGTGGCGCCCTTTGTTACGATCAAGACAGTTAAGTCCTGCAGTCCACACTGTTGTCCATGTACCAATAGAAGATTCGGCAGCTACCGCATCCCTCTTCGGCTTCCTTATCTCGTATTATCTCGTAACGAAAGAATAGATATTGGAGCCTATCTATGCAAAACGAAAAAGAGAAATAGCCAGCCAGCCTATAAGAAATTGGAATAAATCATAAAGGGAGTTCCACTTCAATTCAATAGAGAATAATGGAAAGAGAAGGATAATAACTATATTTATATCTAATTAACCGCTCCACTTTCTATCGGACATTTCTTTTGACTTGGCATGGGCACTATTCAAATAACCTTTGCACATATTGAACTTATATGAAATTTGTAGAATCAATCCTACCCACCCTTATAGTCCTGTGGTTTCCACACTTTAAGAACAAAACCTAGGGCGCTCAATTTATTGGCCGAGTCCTCGAGTGTTTCCTACAGGGCAAGATGTATGCCTAATATTGATAACGCTTTGGTAGTGTTGGGGCGAGATACTGTCGGTCAGCAAATGAATGTGACTTGTTGAGGTACAACAATGACTAGGAAATAAGAGAGTTAGAGCAGTAGCTATGAGTGCTACAGATGGTACTGATAATAGGAATGAAAGTGATTGACACAGGAGCTCCTCTAAGCATTCCTGTCGGCCCTAGGACGAATTAGAAACTGGCTCCCCAAGAACGTTGCTCATTTAGGTACTGTAGATACTAGCACAACATCTCCTATTCATAGACCTGCACCTTACTTTAGACTGTTATAGACTGAAATTCGAAATCCAGACAAGCGGATAAGCTACTACTAGTAACATAACAAAGGGAGAGCCTATGACTATTACAGAAGCACTAACAAAGGGAGAGCCAAGAACTTAACTGGAAAGTATTGCTGCTTACTTTAGACTCTTACTTTAGACTCTTACTCTCTACTTAACCGCTATGTGGGCATGAAAAAGATCCTCTTGGTACGACAACACCACAATCACCGCCAAGGCTACTTAGCAACTACTAGAGCAAGAGCCAAGCAGAAAAGTACTGCTGCTAACAAGAATCGAAATAGGAATACTGAGTACAGGGAGCCTACAGGTAATTAAGATTAGGAGTAAGGATGCGGGGGTGCTTTATCAGACCTTAGCTCAAAACAGGGGATCGAACTCATAGGGCTAAGAATGGAGCTAGTAGCAATTGGATCGAGTTTGCAATACCTTTCTCAGGAATCAAGAACTTAACTAGGGATGAAACTCACACCGCATAGTCCAAGTCCTTTCTTCGACCATCACAAGATTAGAAAGAATGAATCTCCTTCTCGCCAACCACCAAGACATAACTAGGCTAGGTAGTGAGTTCAACCCTTTCCTTTAAGGATTGACTTGACTTACAGCTACTCCTCAACTTACAATAAGGGCTTAATATAAGGGCCTCTATGGAAGCAATAGCACCAACAGCTATAGAAGGAACAGAAGCAGTTTCCAAGTAAGCGGGGCAATAAGGGAGAAGGTTGTATAGTTCTGCGCGCTAAGTCCAATAAGGGAGAAGGTTGTATAGTTCTGCGCGCTAAGTCCATTAATCTATTCCTATGTATAAGCCGAATAGAATCTCTTTAAGAATGAATGCCTACGTAAAGGTTATGTTCCTGTTTTGTCAACGAGATAAGATGCTATGCGAAAGTAATCCGTGAAGAGATAAGATGCTATGCGAAAGTAATCCGTGAAGTCGACTCAATAAGATGCAACTGGTAGATCACAATCAGCAAGCTGAGGAACAGCAGTTTCAAGATCCGGAGAAGAAATAGCAAGTAGTTCTGTTGAACAAAACAAGTCAGCTGCAAACGGAAAGGAACTTCCAGGAGAGGTGGGCAAAAGAAAAGAAGAAATCTCCTCTGAAGCGCGATATCCTCTAGCTTAAGTTTCATCTCCGTCTGTTGCTTGTGGAGGTTCACTCCTATTTCTATTTGTTGGAAGTGGAAGGTAAGGTGCGAGTACCGTTGTTTTAGTAACCCCTAAGTAAGGTCAGCAGCATACAAGCAGACGCCAAGTCACTACCAGTACTTAAGTTCAAGCAAACCACTACTAATGGGCAAGCAAGCTTCTTTCGCGCAGTTAAACAATGCTCTTAACTTCAAATCCTAGGGCTCTAAGGGTACTGAATACAAGAGCCAATGCCCACTTGTTGATGATCCGGAAACCGCTTCAATTCCATTCTTCAGTAGTCGGGGCCAGGGGAGATATTATGACTATACTAAACTCTTACAGCAGCGGCTGATCCTGTAACTAAAACTTGACTTGATTTCTTTCCCACTTAAGGCCTAGTACCAGAGGAGCCTAGCCTCATTATGATCTCGCTTCATCTCTTATTTCCCCAACTCTCACTCATACTATAACCTATGAAGATAGCTCACTCAAGACCGTATACTCTACCTGGAAAGCAGGGTTCCACAGTTGATATATTCTCTTTCTAAAGGAGAACTGATGAAACCGCTTGAATCAGAGGATTGATCTTCATAAGGATAAAGAGAATCATCATCATCAGCAAGGGTTAAGATATTCCTACCACCAGTTGTGCCTTAGGGAGTTATTCTAGTCTGCAGTTACTTGTCGAGTGTCTTGGCTCTTTGTTTACAGTGTCAGGTCCGTGAGTGAACCATAAAGATTAGGTAGGGGGGCTCAAATGCACTAGAACATCCGATAGTTTGCGAGATATATTCCAATTCTTTACTTAAAGGTATGGTTTCGGGCATATAAATGTAATAAAGTACTTTTTTGAAGCGCAGTTTTAGTCTCAAGTAACCGTCGCAAGGCCAGGTACAAGCCGAACACGGACAAGTGAATCAGCGGCGTCGGTGTCACGAAATGGAAGAGTTGTTGAATTCGACCGATCAATAGATTCAGCTAACGTTGGGGCAAGAATAAAGTATTGATATTGGCCGGTTGAGGTAAACAGGCTTTGTTTAAGCACTAACTGGAGCAATACAAGATCCGAGGGATAGGGGGAATCCCTGAGTCTGTCCTTAACCCAAAACTTACAATAAGGGCTCACCTGTAACTTAAGATTCTATCTCAGCTCTGGGCCTCTGCTTCAAGAGTAGCAAACCCCTAATAATAAGTGGAAAACTAGGGATAGCGCCTATAGAGAACCTGACCTTATAGTAAGTTGCAGAGTCCATTCCATGCTTTGAAGCTGGATCAGAGGCTTCAGTGAGCAGTGCGGGTGCCAGCTGCAAGATCAGTGGAATAATATCTTAGAGCCTGGGAAGCGAGGTGCACTTAATCAGTTCGCACCCCTAGAAGAATGGAACAGAAGGTAACTACTACTTCTAGAGAAAGAGGGCTTGAACACAGGGATTGAGACGTATTATGCTTTCGATTCAACAAGTATAGAGTAAGGAGCAGAGGGAGTAGTTATAGGTATTGTTGCCATGCCAGAGGGAAATTACTAGTCAAGTGAATCAGTTATCCTATACTCGGGGAGGGTAGTTGACATACTAAACGAATTCCTCCATATAATCTAATGAGTTGAAAGCTGAGAGAAACCTCTTCCCTACACAACTTTCTTCTTTGGTTTTCAATGATATAATAAGAGTCAATTCCACGAAGAGCCCCGAGCAGCATCTCCGCGCTGGTTGCCTCTTGGAGGGTGTTCTTTCACAGGGGGTGATTGCGGCTTTATCAAACTATCTGATGTACCTCAAGATTCAAGTCATTGTTGCTCGCGTCGTGGAGCAGCATAGGTATCCATCGCATGAGCGCATCCACTTCAATGCAAAATTCCATGCGTGTCATCTCCACACCAGCCGCTCTTCTCCTGATGGTTTACAGCTTTAGGGTTCGTTTTGATCGTTTCTCGACTTCGTGTTCGTCCCTTTAAGGTCTGCTCAACAGCTCCGCGCGGACCAAGAGCTTAAGTGGTATATAAAATGGGTTCATCTAAAGAGTTTCGATCGTAAGTTGAGCCCTTTTGTGATAGGTCTCCTCTGCTCCCCCAAGCTGGGTCGTTGCTATAGCTGGAAGGATGATTGTGAGGAATGCGACATAACCTTGGATCCCGCCTCTCCTATATAAAGAGACATACTGAATTTAGTGGTAGCTTGGTAGGAAAGCCTTTATTAAGTCGCTCTTCTTATTATATTCTATTCTAGGAGACTGGATGATTGCCCCAGCTCTACTACTCGGTAAAGCCTTGAACTCCTATAGCAACTAAGAAAGTTATTGCTCCCGAGCACATAACAAGTAATAAGGAAGTTGTTTAACCACCAAGCAACTACTGGAGCTAGAGCACCAACACCTTACTTTCTCACAGCTTTTGATAAATAACTTGATCCAGCTTAGGCTTCCATATCGGATGAAACAAGAGATTAAACTAAACTATGGTACAGGTGTTAGCGTGGGAACTAAACTATGGTACAGGTGTTAGCGTGGGAAGGAAAGAAAGAAATCCAGTGCTCTTGACTTCCATTCCATTCTTATGTCAAATAAGGGGTTTCCAACTTCTAATAAAGGCTAGTTCCACTCTTTCTTCGTAAACTCTACCTTAATCCGGCTCCTAGTCAACAAATACCATGGAAGTTGTCTCAGAAGCTTACAGTGGTCGTATAATTGACGTCGGTCGTGGAGAGATAGAAGTGATTGGCTTTCCCTAGTACGTGCTGATTTACCCAACAAACTCGTATATCCTTTTATACCCTGCTCTGTAGAAAGATACTCCGACTCCCCGGCAACTACAAATAGAGGAAGGAACCTGCTTTTCTTCTTTATAAGATTATTTTACCCTCAATTATTAGTGTAGTCCAGCTCTATCAGAGGCAAGAGGGAAAGAAAGGAGGTCCACTCTATTCTTATGCTTATGAGGTCAACTCGCTGCTTTTGAGGTCAACTAAGTTGTTGCTGCCGCCCTTAATTAATGGGATGGGGAAAGCAGTAAGGAGTGATGAGAGTGTTGTTCCAGTTAGAAAGTCAGGTGTTGAGGTCAGATCATCAAGTAAAGTCTTGTAAAGAAGCCTGAGCCTGGTAAATGGAATCTTATATAATAATAAATAATAATAGAAATATCTGAATTCATAGCTAGAACAATTGACGAACTAGGCTTTCCTCGCATCCAAGCCAGCAATACCTCGCCAAGCAACGGATAGACAAGTATACAACCACTAACATTGCTGCCTAAAAACACGGGAAAACGTGAGTGACGGGACCTTAACCTTACTTTAGAACTTTACCTGGACTACCGGGAATAATACTAATCAACTTCTTATTCTCTAGTTATCTACTTCTATAGTGAAACAAGAACCAGAACAGTACGATACCTTGCCTCCCTCGCATCAAAGCCGGATTCCTCTTAAACACCTGCACAGCATCTTTTCTCTTTACCTACTCAGAGGAAAGGAGATACTTCCATCAGACATTCAGCTACTAATTGAATAGCTTCCCTTGCATGCCTCGGATCCTTCTCTTTATCATCTACCTATGACAACTAGCCAAGACTACAAGCAACGTAGAGTTTAATCCCGAGCAGACTAAGAGCTACAGCAAGCACCACCAACACTGGCATCCACTGCATTAGCTTCAACACCCGTAATTTACTTTAGTCAAGAAGAAACACCTCTCTCATCGCCAACACATACCCGGGGGCAACTTTGACATCTCACTTTCTGACCTACCGAGCCTACCCATCAAACCCATCCAAAAGTCATTTCTTCGAGCCTCAAGATTGAAGGCAGAAATGCAATATTTGGCCCCTAAGTAGGTATCAAATGTCATATTTGCCCTAAAACGTATAAAGCTAAGTTAGAGTGCATTTTGACCCCTATTCTTACCGGGTAGTGCACTATAGTACATTTTTTGCTGCCGCGTAACATGACATGATAAGTGTCTTGGTGGGTGGTGCCCATACTTCTTTTATCCTTAATTAATATAGAATTAACATATATGGGTTTTCTACAGTGTGTGTATAGGCGAAATGGCACTAGTTTCTCATCTGAGTTTAGCTATTCCTCTGGTGTTAAGTAAACAATATTCTTATTGGCTTTAGTATAGGAGCCGAGCCTCATTCAATTAGCAGAGCAGTGAGTCAGTTGTTCTGCCCTGTTAGGCTAATGTGGTTGTTGAATGCTCTGTTCCTGCGAGAGTGAGAAAGCCAGCAACAATCGATTCTTCAAGGGGAGTTTTTCATCCATTCTCCTATCGAGTTTCATCCGTTCTCCTATAATATATAAAGATAGATCATTCATTTAGTGGGAGCTTGGCCGTTAGATAACCTTACTTAATGGGTAGTCAAGAATTTCCATTAGCCAATGACTGATTTCTTTCTTTGCCAGCAAATACTGATTCCACTCGGGGAATTAAGACCTTTATACTAGATATCATAGAGTTGATACCTTTAGTATTTGCCCACCCATCCTCTGGTATTGAACATATCCTTCCTGAGCGCCTAAGTACTGATTGTCTTTCTTTATCCTAAAATCAATCCTATTGTCTTTCTTTATTCTAAAATAAATCCTATAGAAAGTGATAGTTATTTTCTTATACGAAGCTCTTGGGCTTGGGGTAGCTTTAGAAGCAAGTAAGGTTTCAGGTTAAGAAGAGGAATCTTGCTTTGATGCTAGGGCAGCGAACGATGGCTACTTAATATGATGGGTGCGAGAAAGCCTTTCAGGTTCTTATAAGTTCTGGCGTCTGTAGTTGCTGTTGTGCTTGATTCTTAAGTGCTTGCTTCACTTTGAGAATTCTAGTAAGGGGTTTGTTGGCGCCAACCAAGAGAGGAATAAGGATTTCAAGCTGTTTCAAGATCAGGATATGGAAATGTTGTTTCTGTTCGAAAGGAAAGTTATGTTCTTGTGCCGGTGAACAAGTAAGCAGCATAATTTCCTGTGCCCTTAAGTAATGCCGTTAGCAGAGAAGCGTCAGGGAAAGTGGAAGTTTCAGAACGCCTACCAATCCTCTTGCTATCCCCTACGTACTACATTTCATAATATAGTTTATTCGGTCTTGCTCTACTTTCATTTCTTTAGAATGTCTCTACCTACTTTGTTGCGATTGGTTAATTCAATTCTCATTCTGGAATTTCACTCCTAGTCTATTTACCACAATAGCGCATTTACCTAGTGATTTCGGAGTAGCAGCGGTAAAACAACACTGGTAGAATTCTAAGCCAACTACTGGTGGAATTCGAATATCCGAGTTTCCATTCGTTGTTTGATACCAGGTAAAGAAATACAGAAATCAATTGAACTCCTGCTCTTGCTCCTCTCTGGCCCTGGTCAACCTCAGGTACTTAATTGTATCCCGAGCCTACCCATCCAAAAGTGCTGTATTCGAGCGATCAGATAGCTTATTTGAGAATGGAATTGGAAATGAAAAGTAATGTATATCTAGGTAACTAAGAACCCTATAGCTCCTTCTCGCCAACCCGAAAAGAAGACAAGAAACTGTCAGTTAATAATAGAGTTATAACCGCCAAACAACTACAGTAGTAGAAAAAGGCAAAGAGCGGTTACTCAACTTATTGTCCAACAAGCTACTCCGTATAAGGTATTTAATGAAACTCCTCACTCAGTAGTAGGACCTCCGCACTAATACGAAACACTAGAGTAGGACCTCTGCATTAATACAGATTACACACTAGATTCAACAGATTCCATAAGAACAGGACATTCTCCACGATATCTTGCCCGTACTGGATTCTTTTCTTAACCCAGCTTGAACTTAATGTTGAGAGTAGATAGGATGAAACAAGGTAGATAGGATTCTGAAAGGGATAATCCTTAGATTAGAGATTAGATGCTATGATAGCTCTTCAAAAGACTAGACTAATAATTCACTTTAGATTCAACCGTCGAAAGAAAGTCAGCATCAGAAGGGAATCAATAAACTTACTCATTAGCCAGAGGTACATCTTACTATATACTTAATATAGCTTACTATATACTTTATTTAGCTCCCGAAAACAGAGCACTTTGCTTCAACCCACTCGGGAAAGAAATCAATCAATCCAGCGAATCAATCTATTTCGTCCCTTATAGTAAGTTGCAGAGTGCTGTAACAAAGAATGGGACTACCACTAAGAAGAAGAAGGTTCTAACACCGAGGTACAGTGAAAATTGTATGAATATAATCTAGTAACATAAAACAGCTACTACAGAAATCTAGTAACATAAAACAGCTACTACAGAAATAAGTCACAGGTGGAAAGGGAAGTTTACAAAACTAGAGAATTAGACGAGGGGGTCAAAAGGGGGCTTGAGAATCCGCAGTTACAGGTGAGGAAGCTGGGTGTTGGGCTGTTGCTAGGGAAGGAAATCAATAAATCAAGTCTATAGGGTTGGTGGGTGCTCTAGCTCTAGTAGTGTCGGCGTTGCTTGTTCCTCGGAAACTCATTCATTAGAATTGGACTCTCGAGCTTATGGTATAGAATGCATTAAGAAATACCCACCATCCGTACTGAGTTCTGCTCCCCCTTATTATAATTCATTCCACTGGCAGAACTTCTTCTTAAGGGCCTGTACTTGACTCTTCACCCACCTATCTTCTCAAGTCACTGAGGATATCCCTTCCCCGAGTGGAATCATAAGTGCTTCAGAAGAATAAAGTACAAAGAGACAAGCTAATCGGTGAAGGCAAGACAACCCGGACTTACTAGAGGCTAATCGGTGAAGGCAAGACAACTCGGACTTACTGAGGCGGTATAGGAACTCAACTCTAGTATAGGAGTAATAAAGTACAGGCCCACCTATTTATAAGTTTTCAAAAGTGGAAAGTCTTGTTTCGGGTGCTTTATTTTAATCCCTTGTCTCAGTTTCATCTGCTTATGTCTCTATAGAAGTTGCGGGATAGATCTATATATTACTATAGGAGTAGCTGAGTGAAAGTCGAGTTGGGTGCGAAAGAAGAGAAGCTCGGGTACTTGTTAAGCCGGCAATAGAATTCTATTTAGTTGGCAAGCCTCATCCTTTAACTACTAAAGGTGTAAAAACAATGATTCTATTCCGTTTCTGCCTCTCCGGTGTTAGTAGCAGTTGTTACTTAGTCCGACTTATGCTTGTTACTTGTGACATGTAATCTTTGCCCTCTCATCTTGGAGACTTTAACAGATTGAGAGTTGAGTGGGCAGAATAATCTGCCCTTATATTAAGTCGCAAGAGAGTTAGTGACCGGCCAAGACACTACTACAAAAAAATAGCAACGCTTGCCTGGTTACTTTTCTTTCTTTTTGAGCCATCCCATCTAGTAGTGGAAATCAGGGTGCTAGGAAAAACACGGGGTTTGATCAAATAACACCTTGGCGAGACAGGTTATCTATAGGCGCCATACCGAACTATACCCTCACTACTTATAGGTCAAACTCATAGGTCAAACTCAGGTAACTCACTAACCATGGACAGGTCTTCAACACTAACTCTCACAGGAACAGGTCATTCTCCGACTTATGGACAAAGGCAACAGGAAATCATAGGAATTGGATCAAGCACCTTATTCTGTTTAGCCTTCTATGGCTTCTGATCAATATGCATCTGCGTCCCTTGCCTATCTATCCTCTCACCGCTCAAGCATACGATCCATCTTTTCCCCACTGCACTCTCTCATGATCAATATAATGATATATTAAGATATAAGTTAACTAAAAGCCCCGAGCTGCTTCGAAAAGCTGGGTGTCTTTTGGAAGATGTTCTTTCGGTGGGTGATTCCGGCTTTATCCAAATATCTTCTGATCTTAAGATTCCTTTGTCAGTTTCCCGTGTCATGGAGCAGCATAGGTATCTGTCCCATGAACGAATGAACTTCAATGCTCAATTGGATGTGGGTCATGTCCATACCACCCGTTCTTCCGCATCTAGCCTCCCCTTCAAGGACGAGTGTTTCTCATTTCTTGACTTTGCGTTCGTTCCTTTACAGTCCCCTCAACAGCTTCGTGTGACACAGGAGCGTGCGTCTTCTATCAAGTGGGTCCATCTGAATAGCTTCGATCGTCAGTAGGTGCCTTGTTGCGCGTCAGTAGCCCTTAGAGTAATTGGGTCGCGGCAGTCATTTACTTGATTCAATTCAGAATTGTTGACATAGGGATAGGCACAAGAGAATAAAGATGACTAAGGTGAGGATTGCTGCTTCCTTTCGCTTAGTTTCATTCTTACATTAACTACTTACATGCAGGTTTCAAAAGTCATAGGTGGGTTCAAGGAAATCAAGAAACACTCTCCCATAACTATGCTATGTCTTCCAATTCCATTCCTCTTTAAGGGTACTGGTCCAACTATTGTTGCAGGAGTAGTGGGTTACTTCTTTCTAGAGGTCAATTCTTAAGTGATATTGATTTCTTCGCGTGTAAAGGAGTGTTCAATTCAAATGAATGAGTTGCGCGAAGGAGTGTAGTTACGTGGACTAAGATTAATGATTCACTATTTGTAGTATGTGTTGCTCAGGACTCGAACCCGGCCCGGAACGAGTAAACAAATAAGGTCAATAATTCTGGAACTTGAAAGTAACAGTTAACAGTGCCGGAAGGATTACTTTTGAAAGCTAGGGGCGCCCCTGCCTGAACACAATAAGCGTTAGTGCGCAATGTAATCCACAATCATATAATGGAGGGTGCACATATATAATAGGAAAGTCGACATCGACAACATAAGAATAAGAATCAAGTTATTGGATGCTGGATTCGGATCTTAAGCGTAAGTATGATAAGAATCCATTCTAGTGTTGTATCCAGTTGGCGTTTCTTAAATCTAAGTGTGAGTTTCGAGAGGTGCTTCTTAAGTTGAGTTTGCCAGCGCCTAAGATAAGATGTCAGGTTCAAATGCATTTCAACATCCGATAGAGAGACAAGTACGTGAATTTGCCATAGAAAGAGTTTCCCATAGGTTCACAAGTTGGAAAAAGTGGTATACTCCAGTCTCTGTGAGGGAGTTCTCGGATAGCCCCCGTAGCGATATCTTCTAGCTTAGGATTCTTCTTCTGCTTTTGTTCGAAAATCCATTCTTTGGTTCCTCGGTGCTTAGGGGGGGACGAGTCTCTTTCTGCTCTCAGTCAGTCAAGTATCAAGTTTGTTCAAGTACACAGCTCTACAAGTTTCGATTCAATTCCATCTTTTTAGTGGAGTTGTGTGCCTATTCGTTCTTCAAGTTACGAGTCCTTTGTTTAGTTACTCTATCCTATTCTATAAGAAAGATTAAGTGAACACGCACCACTTGGAGTATTTGTGGCTTTTGCGCTCGACTCTCAATCAGGTGTTGCAAACTGTGAATCTGGCAAAGCTTATAGTAAGGGCTCTGCTCTACCTGCTTACTGCTTCCTTAAGGAACTAAGTCTCCTTAAATAACTCGCTAATGCACTACGGAATCCAAAATAGGAGAATGGCCCTAACATTTATAAATACTAGTGGAAAGAGAGCAGGATCTTCTGCCAAAGCCGAATCGATTCATAGTTCAATTTCATAATGGAGTTTTTCATCAAAGGAAGGCGGTCAGCATCATCTGGGAAGGCTTAAGAGTCAGTGCAGGTTAGGTCAGCGTCAGTGTTGAAAGTTCCACTCTTGGATAGTTTGGAAATCAAAGTTACGTTCGAGATTCAATACGAGGTTGGAAAAAGAATATAAGGGTGTATACGCTCATATACGATCTCGGTGTTGGCAATTCATTCCGTTCTGCTAAGCAAGAAACAAGTGAGTCAGCATAAGAAGAAGGATCATCGGCATAAGAAGTCAGATCATAGGAACTAGCCAAAAGAGTTGTTTCAAAGTATACTTGTACGGTAGCAAGTGTCGGCGACAAGAATACTACTGAAATTGAAGACAGAATAGAAGGAGAAACAGCAGTTCGAGAATCAACAGTGCGAGGGGAACCTGCAACTATGCTCTTGACGTCGAGTTCGAGGAAGCATATTATATTCCTATCGAGAAGGAACAGAAATAAGTATAAGTAAGCGAGCGTATATAGAAAAGCTAGTAATCAATAAGAGACGAGACTTATTCTCTTGCCCGACCCGGCCCTCTACTTTGATAACCGCCGCTCTCTTGCCCGAGATACTTTCCCGCTTCTGCTACTTGAATCTGCTGACGACTCTTCTTCTTTCTATCGGAGATGAATGTAAGCTAACGACTCTCCTATCTCTACGACGTCAAACCAATAACATTAAACGCAAGTGAAGAATTCCATTGATAAGCTCCAAGCGCGCCTACCTTTAGTCAAAGAAGAAAATGGAATCTAGCCATAGTGTATAGAAAGGATAGGGCTAGGTAATATTCCTAGTAATCAGTACTCATTTTCTCGTAGAAAGATACAGAATGGAAGATGCAAATACTGAGGAAGTCCTTATTATAAGTGCATCAGCGAGATAAGTTATTGGCTCTAGGAGTCAGGCTCTTTCGAATGGTGCGGGTAAGAGAAGAGATAGGGCGGTTTCGTCTCCAGTAATAAGTAACGCAAGGCTATACGATCTCAGTGTTGTCGGATAGGTTATTGTGTTAGAGTCTCTTTCTGAATTAGTTTCATCGAAGTGAGAGTCTAATCCTAGTGAGTAGTCCGTAAGCTATGCTGTTTAGAGTAAGGGAAGCAATCCTGAGTCTGGAAGCAGTCAAAAAGAGCTCACTAAATTCCATTCCCTATTTAGGTTCAGCTAACAGAAGTGCTTTTCTTTCTAACAAGCAAAAAGATTGCATTCAGATTCCTTATTTGTTGAGTCGATAAGTAGGTTTTATAGGTCATTTTCCATTAATGTAGTTTCACCTATGTTCAAGGACTCGAAAGAAGCCTTAAGAAGCGGTTTGCCCAGCTGTAGGAACAGGATCGGAAGCCTAAGTCGAAGTTAAGGGGTCATCGATAAGTACTGAATGTTTGAGTTGAATTCTAGTTGAAAGAGAAAGAGCTGTTGAAAGACTTGTCTGGATTTACCTTAGTTGTCGTAGAGTTCCTGTAGCTCGGACAGTTCCGGTTGCTCACTTATATTATTTATTATGGTTGTTGACTCGAATGAAGCCTGGCAGCAATCGATTCTCAATCTCAAAGTATAGCCGCTCTAGTGTTGTTCGGCTGTTGTCGGGTCTTAAAGTGGAGTTTCGTTAAGGAACTTCAAGTCTTGTTTTCGTCTTCGTCGGCTTCCGCTCCTTCTTTGAAAACCTATTCAGATACTTCTGATGATCCAGCAGTAATATGTTTTGTAAGAGAAAGGCTTCAAGTAATATGTCAGCAGCTTAGAGTTAAGAGGGGAGAGTAATATGTCAGCAGCTTAGAGTTAAGAGGGAAAGGCTTCAAGTAATATGTTTAGCTTAGAGTTAAGAGGTAAAGGGGCTTAGGTTCCTCATTCTAGTTTTGGCTACGTAAGATGTCAGCAGTGAAGTGTTTTTATGAAATATTCTAGTAGTAGTAAGTTCAATAGTAGTAAGTTCAATTCCATTCTTTAAGCTTTCAGGCCAAAAGGGGTTTGCCCTAGTTACATAGTTCCATTCCATTCTTTAAGCAAGGGAACCCGAAACAGCAATTCAAGTTTAGGTCGAAAAAGCAAATATTGAAATGAATATGAGGTCCAAAAGAGCATAGCTTGCTGGTTCAGATCCAGATCCTTACATTGATCCTTACTCTCCACTTGATGAACCGCACCGCTTGCTTGCAGCAGCTAACTTGCTTGTTTCTTGAGTAAACAGTGTTTTACGTGATTCTATGTCTTGTGCACCATCCTTTCCTCGACTCGCTAACGTGCAACAGCTTGTTGAATCGCTTGCAGATTGATAAGCTCTAAGCGCACCTTTAGTCTCGGTTAAGCCAAGCACCCTAACTAGACTGAACTTTCCATTTCATGCTCACTTTTTAACTGCAACAAACACCTCTTCCTCTCCAATTACCACACACTCCATACGATACCCCTAAACTCCACCTTTCCACCCGTTTGTTGATCCAGCGTCATATTTGGATTGAAGATTGAAGAGCACATGGTTGGTATAGAACTCAGTAAAGTGTCGTCCATTCTTGTAGACTTGGACATGAAACCATACTCTATCAGAATCCATACTTCCGGTCCTATTTATGGTATCCGTTAACCTGGATTTCTCTGCTAATGCACAACTCACCCTTCCCTTGACTCGAAGCTGTCAACAAATACCCTAATTCTTCTTATAGTTAGTTCGCAAAAGATCTGATTGCCTTCACTCGACTTGAAACTTCGGATTCTCTTACCGCAACACTAGGATTATACTGGGGATGAGAACAGAACACCTTGAAACTTTCTACCTAACCAATTACTTAAGGGCTGCTGATGAAGTTGGGCCTGGACCTGGACTAGAATTCTTTCCCACACCTCTCCCTTCTGTGGAAGTTTGAGAATTCCATCTATCTATTGCGCCGATCAATCACCTCTCTGGGCTCCTTTCCTTCTCCGGCTGTAGATTGCACGCGTCACACAAGCACCCGAGTAGACCTTAAGTTAAAGAATGAATTGGTGCCCAATTCTGATAGAAACTCATCCATTTGAAAATACCCACTACGAATCAGAGTCCCAAGCAGAACAATTCCAGTCAACAAGAGAATCTGCATAAGCTTTCGATGCCAACGCAAGAACGGAGAAAACGGAACCCCTAACCATAAGGAGTGATTTGTTGAAAGTTGAGTTCGAGCCTAAGCGAGTAGGAGAAGGAGTTGGCACTTGCTTGACTGTCTATGCTATGATCTAATAAGCTTTATTATAATCAAATAAGGGTGTTGGCGAGACCAGAGAGATAGGAAAAGCTGTTTCCGTTTACGTAGGTTATTGGCAAAAGTCTATAAGGTTGGTTCTTGTCGGATAGGTTATTGTGTGAGAGTCTCTTTCTGTTCGCCCAGTTCTTCTTTCATCATATATAGAAGCCGAAGCCGACGAACTCATAAGGAACTGTAAACAGATTTGCCCTCTTCTCTTGTTGAACTCCTCTTGTGGAATTTGTTTAAGCAGTGAAAAACATCTGTGAAATCTAATGATGAAGTTGCACCCACACCTAGTATAGAAATCAAGAAAGACCCCCAAAAAAAGGACTTGAAGTTCCGCTGACCAACTTATCATATTTCCTGCGCCAACTACTTATTCTTTATCTACTCTTCGCCCAATATCAATACTCTGCTCCGAACTAAACTCCAAAGTACGAATGAAGAATGTTAGGGTATTTTCAGTACGAATGAAGAATGGAATGAGAAACTACAGGGTACGATCTAGTGCATTAAGTAATAGGTCACTAACCCACCCCCGCTCGCCGAAAACGAGTATTTGCTTGTTTGCTCTTAACCAACCCAGCTAGTAGGTGCTCAATTCTTCCATTTCATATTGAAGGACGCCGTACCACATTTCATAATTGAGTTTCCTCTGCACAAGTTCAGAAGCCTTGCCTTGTAAGGGTGTTAGTGTATTTACTTGTTTATTTACCTGGTGCTCAATAGGTGAAATGAAATTCCTAACTTCACTGAACAAGTATTTATTTAGGACAGAAGGCACTTTATGGTTCTAGCTTCGTTAGCGCTTAATCTTAAGTTGCTTATTTTATGGTTCCAGCTTCTAACGGGAGTGACACCTCGGCTTAAAGTCAAACACCCGAACGGATATTACTCGTATTCAACACTTTAACCTACTTCTACATCTACTTAACTCTCCACTGATTGAGACTTAGCGCTTCAACTGAGCCAGTACTTATAATTCCTGCCCCCTTTTTCTTTTACCGCATTAGCTGAAGAAGTACTATCTTCTGCTCCAATAAATACAGGAAGTTCTGATCGATCCTCGGGGACTTGCTCATAACGACCAGTACTTATAATTTCAAGCTACAACTACTAGAATGCCCTGTTACAGTGAGAAAGTATGGTGAGTAGAGGTATGGCAAGGTAAGCTATTAAAGAAGGTTTACCCGCCAAGTTGCTTAGCTCCTAGTTTTGAGTGTGAGTTTAAGACCTTATTGAGAGCTCCTAGTTTTGAGTTAGAGTTTCAGACCGCTCCCTATATAAGTAATGAGTATATAAGTAATAAGACCATTAATAGGAATACCCGGTGTTCTAAAGTTCTAATAGAATCGAATAGAATGCCCGAGGAAGTGTGAAATGTGAAAAGGTTGCCATCATCCGACGGGGGAAGAAAGAAGCTATTGGTTCATATTCCCCAAGTTATATTATAGATATAGATAGAGAACATGGTCTAACATGGAATCTATTGATGAAGGAAGGCTTAGGGGCAATAAAGAAAGGTTCTTTCGATCTTGTTCATTCACTGCATTCACCTGCACCAGGGACAGAGACTTTCGCTTCCAGCTGTCGTATCAATGCAATCCTAATCTTTATTTAGAGCATTTCTTTTCCCGATACCGATAGTCAGAGTTAAGGTCTATAAGTGAAGCCTACTGGATCCGCGACCTTCCCACTAATCCATATTCCGTCAGCTAGGCACATGCACACTACTAGCTCGCTCAATATCAGAGTCAGTGTCCCGCAAAGAGATTGAGGAAAGAGGACCGTCCCGTTCAAGCTTTGAACCGATGGATCTACTTTCTGGAGTTATAACATTTGCATTTCTCTGACCTGACATTCCACGTTCCCGAAACGGATCTTATTAGGACCGGGAAGGCACCGTAGGCATTACAAATGGCACGCTGTGCGCCTAAGTGTAAAAAGACAGTGCAAGCCTTGTGATTTAGAAACCTCAATGTTCCGGCAGCAACACTTCCAAATGCCACTTCTTCCCGTCTTCAGGACGATCTAGTTACTGGTTTCTTCAGGACGATCTAGTTACTTGTTTCAATTTCTTGCTGTTGTCGACTCTGAACTGATCACTCTTGTTGCTTGTTGGCAGGATTCCCGTTCGATCAAGTGCAGGTCATTGAGTGGCCTTAATACGAATACTTCGCCCCCCTACAGTAAAGGAATAGTTACCCCTTACTTAGTTACAATGTCTTTGTCAGGTAAATGTTCCGATAAATTCCTCCCCGGATCAGGACTCAGCCGGCGTAACCAAGGAATCGTGGAGCCAATTCATGTCCAGGCAATTGAGCCGTTTGGATATATACCTAAGGAAGAATCTCTCAATAAATGGGAAGACAAAAAGAATCAAATCGAATCGAATAATAAGAGGTTCAGGACGAAAGCAGTCAAATATCTTCTGACTCTGAGTGGAAACAAAGAAGGATATCACTTTTCCCTTTATGGTTTTCCGGAGCCATGGATCCATGCTAGCGGGAACTGCGTGCCGGGTTTTTCCATATTCTTCACCGATAAAGTAACCTGGGAGCTTGATTAGGGGCTAACTTTACAGAGTGCCGAGCATTGTTCGTCGTGCTAGTTCTGCTACTCCAGTTCCAGTGGTAAACGAAACCTTCTCTCTCTTGCTTTCGGGCCTACGTCTCTCTTTCAAGGGTTCTACTTTCTTTGGTTGGTAGCTTTTGGCAAGGCAGTCGTTTTACTCAGTGGATCTTGCTCTAGCCGCTTTTGACTTAAGGGAAGGTTTGTTTCTTTTCCTTTCCATTAAGTTTTTGTTCCAGGTCTACTTCTTAGTCAATGGACTTCTAGTTTCAGTGAGGGGATCCTTACTTGGACTTCTAGGTAAACCTAAGGAAGGAAGAGCTATAAGTAAAGATTGAAGTGGAGTTGCACCCCGAAGCAGAGAAGGAACCGAATCAATCCAGTGTAGTGGGGCTGGAGATCGAGAGCATTCGCATAGACTTTTTGCGATCAAAGAAAGTCCGTTCGTGGCGGTCCGGGGAAAGCAACAACAATGAATAGAGACCACATACCAGCTTCTTTCCGAGATGCAGACCTGCCCTTACTCTATACTTCAGGGGCAAATCCCAGGACGACAGCAAAAGAGCAGAGAATGTCACGGCAAATGCAAGCGTCTCATAGTTAAACATTTGATCGATTAAAACCTGCAAGAGCTGCTTTCTACCCACTTTGTCATTTTATTAGAATACAATCGCCCAGCTGTGGCATGCCCTGTTTACAGCAGCTTATGCTCTTCTGTCTTTCCGTCATCTCAACCTCGCACCTAAGCATCACGTTCCTAGGGACAGAGACATATGCGCTCTAAGGCTATCATAGTACTGCCGGTTACATCTAACTGCCTACTGGGCAAGCTTCCACTTCAAAGTCACCTGATTTGGCACCATCCAAAGTAGTAGGAGCAGCAGCTGGGGAACCACCATAACCATCCATTAGAGTGAGAATAGCAGCGGAAGTCTACGTAGGAGCATGGACACTTGGAAAAGATTCAATCGATCCTGCCTCTTGTAACAAAGAACTAGGCAAGCCGGGACCATCCATACCTATAAGCCCGAGCCTGTGAACCAAGTCCCCGGAAAGCCAGGCAAGGAAGTGCTAGTACCTACGTATCCAGGAACTCTGGAAGCAAGAAAAGGAGGACTGCATAGCCAGCTCAGTAATAGCAGCCGGGTAAGTAAGAGCCTTTCGCCGGGTAAGTTTTTCAAAAAGGTACTTTTACTGGTTTAGTTTACTACAAGGGAGTGTTCCCGCTACGATAGACTATGAGAACTCAGTAGCCTCCGCTGACGAGACCCCCGAGCCCCACCTTTACCAGAGAAGGCTAAAGCTACAGTAAATCAATCCGCTGCCTTAGCAGACCCTGATGACGATCACTCTGATGCTAAACCAGACATTAGGCTAGAGTAGACAAACTTCTTCTTCTTTGTACGGAGTGAACACTACTAGCCCCTTTTGGGAACTAACGTAGAAGCCGAGTAAAGTAAAGAAAACGAGTCCTATAACTCTTGTCTTGAACCAGATTAATAATCTGCCCTTATTATATGACACACCGGACCGATGGAGCACTTACTGTAGGCTTACAAAGGAATGCCAGTGCCCGCGGATCAACATTACCAATTGTTTACTTCCTAATGTGGAAAGCGCCTAACCCGCTTCAGCAGAGTTCAGTGATCTCCGGGAGAGCGGAATAGATCCTATGAGCAGTGAGTTACCTCGCTCGCCCAGGGGAACTTTTCGAATAAAGAGATATTCAACTCCACAAACAAAGTAAAAGCTGTGAAAGATGAAGCTTCAAAAGCGTTGAGAGAGGATTCCATTAAGGTATCAGTAGTCGATATCCCTAGGCCGAGTGAGAAAGTATTCCAGGAAGGGTAGTTCTACAGCTAATATACCTAATACTTACCTACTTACCCGAGGCTCTGCAAGACCTGCTCTTCCTTTCCTTTGAAAAGTACTTGACTTATTCGGATGGCTCAGCGGGTGATAGCCCTATCCTGGTCCTATTGTTCGCGAAGACCCATCCTCCAAACCTTATGCTCTTCAAACATATCATTCATGACCTGCTCCTCAAGTATCAAGTTCAGTCGGAGTTACTTTCTGCTCTTGGCTCTTCCTATTGAACACTTTTAAGAATACAAAGCCCTTATGCGAAACACTCAGACTTTCTTGCTCAGGGGCTTCCAGTTACAGCTACTCCTTTAGACGGTATATCTACGATTCCTGTTTGAGCCGCCGGAACAGTCTAGAAAGTTCCCTTCGCTGGTGTCGTAGCAAAACATATCCGTTGGATGATAGACCGGCTCCCTCGGTAAGCCTGCCATATGAGAGGAAATTGTGCTCATTCTTATCCTCTGCAAAGAAAGACGGTAGGTCACAACAATTGACGTTCACCCGCCGGATGAGGTCATCCACAAAGTTAGGGGCCATATCATTGAAGGAATGGGTCATCCTTGGGCCAACCAACTTAGAAGGGTCCCACTACTTAAGAAGAATAAGCCAGTTAGGGTCGCCGTACGGGGCCGGGTGCCAGTTATTCTTCTCTCATAGCCGAGATCGCGGCCTCAGTGCCCACAGACATTAATGGCGGGGAGTCGTTTCAGACTTAAAGCTCAGCCTCTTTAAGATGAGCAGTTATTTGTGTAACAGTTCTTGCACTTGGAGATGTAGTACCCGCTGGAGTTGGTACAGTTAACCATATATCCCCAGCCACTAACGTCAATAATGGCATGATATCACCAGCCACAGAAAGGACCGTGGCAGATGGTGCTCGACTTGTAGCTGTTGCCTCTTCTCTTGCATCTCCTGCCGGCCTAGCAGCAGTAGTAGTCTTGCCTTCTTGAAGAGGGCTTATACTTCCTGCTCACTGGAAGGGCATCCGTTGGGCCGTGACTCATTCCCTGTACATGGGGAGGGGTAGCTGGGATTCCTTCTTCATCAGAGGTCTCGCTGCAAGCACAGTAGATATTACCGTTCTAATGAAACATAAGCTTCAGCATGGAAAAATATGAGAAGAATGTTCAAATAATAGGAATAAGGAGGATTTGTTCTTCGCGAGAACCAAGAACTTATTTCGTCGCAAAGAGATCAAACTAGGCACTGTTTTAAGGAGCGAAACTAAGTAGATAGTATAAGTCAGTATAGATAGCATAAGGTACTCAAAATGACATAGAATATAAGAATTAAGAGAATCCATAGAATATAAGAATGAATATCATCTCTTGCCTCGCCAAAGAATACAGAAGGAAACAACAAGTAAGAAAAGAAAACCTGTAAGTAGTAGAAAGGAAACAACAAGTAAGAAAACCTAACAGTGGTAAGTGAAGTAGGAAAAACTAGAATTCTATCCTATGTGTTTAGTAAGAAAACAGGGATTATAACCGGTAGTAGCTTGGCCAATATCAGAATGAATAGAAAAGATACAAGTAAACTAGTGATTGAGTGTAGTTCTTCTCTTCCTTTTGAGAGCCCTAAGGTTAGTGACTTATTCCATTAGACCTATAGCTCCACCCTCTTTTTATTACTTGTAGAGTCCGTCCTTTCCAGGGGACTAAACCGCTGAGTGGGCATGAGGAGAAAGAGTCGATTTGGCTTGCAACTGAACAAGCTACTCGGGATATTCCATTATTGTTTTCCTCCGGCGCTACCAGGAATGAAATAAGTGTCTTGTGTGAAAGTAGAAGGAGGTCATTGTGTTGTATCAAGGTGAAGTAGGGCTTGTCTCCGATTCTTGCTTTTGTAGTATGTGTGACTTGGTGATTCTTCCAGTTTAGTTAAGTAGGGTGCGAGTGTTGAATCTGTTGAATCCAAAGAAGCTCTATCATTCGTTTCGGAGGTTGTTAACTTTGAAGGATCAGAGGAAAAGAAGGGTGTTGGCTTCCAAACTCAGTTATAAAGTAGGGTGTTGGCTTCCATCTACAGCAATTACATTTGGTTTTTCTAGCTTGATTTCACCTTACTTATAATTTCTCCTGCCGCTTTTAACTCGCTACCGCGTAACATTAGTAGTTACTTGGTCATTAGTAGTTGCTTGCCGTCTTGCCTGCTTGGCCCTTCCCTAGCACTCCTGCCTTTAAGAAGAGAGTTGACTGGTATTGAGAGGAAAGAAGTGGAATCGATTGTTGCAGACATAAGAATAGAGCTGACTGGTATTAAGAAGAGAATTGACCGGTAACTACAGAATTGAGTGGACTGCTGGATCAGGAAACCCGCATGAAGGACCCTATGACTGTTATTCTGCATTACTACTAAGATAATAATTGAACTCAACAGATGAAACTGAAACTCTAACTCGCAAAGCAAGCATCTTTTCTCTTTACAAACTAACCTAACTCCGGAGTGTTGCTGGTTCAGAGGATCTGCCTTCCCTCGCCCACTTATTATATTCCTAGACCCTAACAATTAAGTACTACTTTCAACTAAACTTCCCGCGCGTGCACCAACCCTCTCTCCACCTCATGTACTATAAGTAAGGGCTTAGCCTGTCTCTGAAATAGTATACTAGAGGAGAACTACTAAGTCATGGTAGAACCTATGCTGCCGAATCTCTATCTTGTAAATAGAACATAGGATAACAATAGATGCAAAAGGTGTTGGGAAGAAATAGACTCGTCGACAACAAAAGCACCTACCGATAACGGTGTTTCAAGCCATAAACTAAACATCTAGTTCAATAAGAATAAGCGAATCCGGTGTTAATGACGGCAGGGCCACTAAGTCAATAGAGTTCAAACTAGTTATTACCAAGTCCTCCTTATTTTGTTCCGCCAAGTAACTGCTACAAACACATAGCAACAAATATGGACTTTCTAACTCGAGGAAACATGAATACATTATAACTGGTTATAACCGGTAACTCTAGTAGAAGACAGAAGATGTGGTTGCAGACACAAGTAACAGGCTCGGCTCTTCACAAATAATTCCATTCTTCTTTATTGCTCTAGTAGTGACTTGTATGGTAGTTGATTGGCGGGTCAACGGGCTGTAGTTTAACATAGTTCAATTTATGGTCTTTTGCAGGGTTCCAATGATGTCTATTTTCTTCCTAGTTCACGGAAACTCACCTAGCAGAGAAACACAGCTGGGAAAGCCTGAATCAACACTAAAGCTGCTACGCCGAGGAATCACACGGGCACCAGTACTTAAGTTCGGGGAAACAACTCAGAAAAGCAGAGAGATACCGAAGAAAACACGCAGGGGATGGCTATAACGACTCCAAAGAATAGAAAGATAAGAGACAAAAGGGGCGAATAAGGAATAGCAGGGTCCAGCTGAGAAAGGAGGCTGCAACAACAACAACTAGGGTAGTTTACATAGAGAAGAATGCGGAAGCAAGAAAGCATTCGAAAAGATGTAGGAATACCAGCTCAGAAGAAAATAAGATGGTTTACCATGAACAATAAGTAGGAAGGCTGGGAGAACTAGGAAGAACTAGGATGATATTACAGATATCCTGATGTAAAAAGGGGGCGAGATGACGGATAACTATTAGGAATATATACCTCAGATGACGGATAACACTAGGAACATCCATAATGCTACTACTTGTGTTGGGGCTGTATTGCCTACCTCTCCTCTGGCTACAAATACAGTTACAGGAATCCTTCTTTCTTGCCCTAGCTAGTATATATATAAGAGTAATCTTACCTTAATTATCTATGTGTTTTTGCAGCTTCATCTGATCCAGTTGATGATCTCGTAGACAACACTCTAGCACCGAACCTAGAGACCGACATTGGTGATGAAAGGGCTGAATCCTCTGTAACTTATAAATACTCTGCTCCACCTATAACTATGGGCTCTGCTCTATCAGTGGACTCTGCTAATGAAAGTAGTCAATAAGAAAAGGATTGATCTAGTGCGCTCTTAAGCCTTACCCGCGGATGCTGACTCCGCAATAGGTACCTAAATAATGATGTATTGTTATTTGCATTAAGTAAGGTAAGTGGGTCCGCTCACTGACGCCTCTGATCCTTCGCCTCCATTCTATTCTTTGGATAAGAAATTTCCTTCTTTCGAGCAAGCACCTAAACCTAGTATATATTTCTATTATTAACCTAGTATATATTTCTATTATTATTATTAAGTTGGGTCGGTGTTGTGGCTTTAAGAATAGGCTGATTAATCGTTAAAGACAGGGCAGGGTCAACTAATCAAATAAATCCATCCTAAATGGAGGTACCCGAAAGCAGTTCTAGTTCATTTTAGCCTCACATCTTCTTTGTTGAAAGTCCCCAGCTCTAGAAGCAATGGTTTCAAGTCAAGCTCTTATACTAAGGTAAAGAATCTATCTCGCCCCCCAATAAACTCGTTCTGTTCCGTTCCTTCCTGCTTCGTTGCTTGCTACTTATTCTCTTAAGGCATCTGATCTGGTCGACACTCCTTCTTCTCCCGACCCGAAACTGCTTAATAAACCTAAACTTCAACTAAACCGCCAGTACTTATAGTTCCAGCTGCCAGTACTTATAATTCTGGCCTTTTCTACTATCCAACTAGTCTGAACCTAAGAGCAAAGAAAGTCGTTTAGGAACGAGCAAGTTCATTACTTTCCTGTTCATACTTTGATTCTATTAAAAGATTAAGTAAAATCAGATCTACTTTGACTATTGGGACAAAACCTCTTTCCCACCCCTGAACTCTGTATTCTTTCTTTCCTTGCCTCAGTGGAATCTTAGAAAGACTCATCTTAAGTAAATAGTACCACTAGCTTGGCGTGTATAGTACAACTCCTCTTTCCCTTACCCGGTTTACCTACAAAGGCACTAATACTCTTCTGATTGTATTGGTTACTCCTATGATTTTCCCCCTCATCAGTTCGTCAAAGCAAATAGTAAGTTCAGTTCATCCGCTGTGTTACTACTACTCTAGGATGCGGGGCTTATTATTACTTGTACTAGTTCATCCGGTTCTTTCCCTTTCCTTGCTACTATCCTAACTTTACTACTAGTTTCAGAAGCAAGAATTCTAAGTCCAGTACTTAAGTTCGGGTTCTCAGGCAAGGAGCGCTTCCTCTATAGAATATGGAAGATGTCCGAACAGATTTCCCCAATAACGGAGCAGCTAAAGCAAATCTAAGTAATTGGCATGAATTCTTTTCAAAGTGGGGTGGCTCGGTTTCATCAATCTGAATAGGCATAGAATGCCCCATAGGGTCTTTGGCTGTTTTCTCATCTCTAGAATCAGCAGTTCTCGAATAAGCTGTGGGACAAAGCAAATGCCTTTTTGTTCACAGCGGACTTAGCAGACGATTATCGGCAGTCAGTATGGTCAGGCTTTGATTACAGGATTTCATTATTGACCGCTTCTTCCCTTCTAGTTGATGCAGAATATAGGCTGCTTGGCTCTTTCACGAATAAACGGAGAGTCAAAAGAACTCGCCCCTGTGTGATAGAATGGGTTTCCGGAATGGAATCAGAAGCATTGAATGCGGCTAGGCTAGGGCACCTTCTTTTTTGAATAAAGGTAGGGTGGAGATGCATCTTTCGGCCAGTGGAAGAATTCCCTTTTGGGGACTTGTTTAGTCATAGAGTAAGTAGGAATTGGACAAAGCAAATGCCTTTCTTTTTGCTCACATGGGATTGATGCCCAGAGGAAATAAAGGATTGTCAAAAAGATTGGACTTCCAAGCAAGGTTCTTTATCTTAGAATGGGCTCTTATGGAATGCCTGATTTCATTTGCACATGATTCGGAATAACACAAGCCCTTCTGCGTGGAACTTATAATTACTTGCACTTCTCTGCTCACTCTGTTTCTTGAACGGTTAAAGGGTTTGGGGTAATGACTTGATAGATGCCTGAACTTATAAGTACTGGGATACCTGAGCCTAAACATCCCTTATGATACCTGAGCCTAAACATCCCTTAAGTCTAACCTAAGAGAAACAGAAAGGGGACCTAGGTTGTTTCCGGCTAATCTCAGCCACATCAATTTCCAAGTTTGGGTCACGCTGACTTGTGAAGAAGCCTTCCTTTTTGCCTCTGACTTAAGCAGCCCTTTTAGGAGAGTTCATCGAGATCCAATCAACTAAAAACCCCTTTCTCCTGTTGATCTTGCGAAAACGCATAGGCTGACCAAAGAGAGACAGGAACTTAACCCAGAGTAGTCTCTTATGGTTCGAGCCCTTAGTTATAAGAAGATGGTTATAGGACAATTGAACGAGTAGAGAGTGGTCGTTTTTTCCATGATGACCGGGTAGCTCTCTTTGCCCTTTCGATCTCCTAAACGAAAGGAAGGATCTAGCTGTGGATGATGTCCCAGCGGTAGAGTTTTCTTCCTGAACTTATAAGTACTGGCCCACACCTATGGGAGATTCCGACTAGCCAAACTCTTTATGCATTTTGGTTTTATTCGACAGGTATGTGACCTTAGGTTCGGGAGTAGCTTTAGCAATTGAAGCTGGCTCCAGGTATCAGTAATAGAAAAATAGTAGGAAAGACCATAGAGGTGGAAAAACCAGTGCTTTGGGGGAAGCCTATAATAGAGAATCAAAAAGAAAGAAAATAGTACTAAACCTCAGGGCTATTTTGATGTAAAGATAATTCTAGTAAAGGGATATTGATTCACTAATTTCAAATCATATAGGTCGGGCTTCAGTCGAACAACCTTATACCTCCATTCCCCCTTTTGCCAAGGAAAGCCTTGAAACGACTCTTGCAAATGAAAGGTTAACATCTTCGTAACCACTAAGACAAGCATTAGAAAAAGGTTAACATCTTCGTAACCACTAAGACAAGCATTAGAATGAAAAGGTAGGCTTACATTTCATATATATATACCTTGTTTGTTAATAGAGAAGACCAGACCAGAACTTATAATATTGTTTGTTAATAGAGAAGAGAAGACCATAATTGATTCGGTCGGGGTGGGCTAAGCAAATCAGCAGTAAGAATGCTTATGGGTAGGGCCAGTGGGCAGATAGCATATCTTGATTCAAAACTCAAATCTTCTTTAGGAGCTTAGGCTTAGTAGACCTACCGTTGTTGAGGAGCTACAGACTCCTTTTATGCCATTGCCATATATGGGAGTTTCCATGATGTTATATCAGCAATAAGCCGAAGAGGGTCTCAGTCAGCCAATCGGAGAGCACATGATAGCGGCATTCCAACCTAACAGGGCGTTCCGTTCCCTGCGGGGCCTTACACACTTGCAGTCAAACCGTGTCCTAGGAATGGTGAATATAGTCGATAAAGGAAGAAAGACAGAATCGAATGCCATGTTTAGATAGATAGTGAAGTGTTTAGGGGAGTCCCCCACCCAGTAAAACATCAATGCTTGCTGTCGCCTGGATGAACCGCCTAAGTAGCCCTTAAAGTAATAAAGAAGAAAGAGAAGCTAAGCGCGCTATAAGAGGGAGACGGTTTACGATCTTTCCTATAGGCTCTTGGCCCTAGTTCTATTTCGCTCCTTCGAATTGGATTCTATGATCAAGTTTACCGAGCTTCTTTCGCTTTTCCTGTAACTTCATATAGTTTATAAACGTTCTTTGGCGTGTAGTCTTTTGTTTTTCCGACCTAAAAAGAAACTCTCTGCACTTACAATAAGGGCTTACTAGAAGGGAAATTCATCAAGTTGCTGCTTCCACAACTCTTGCAAAGCTAGGTGTAGGTCTCTTTAGTGGTTATAACAAAGTCCTTTGTTCGTACATTAGGAAGAACCCTTCTATGGGGAGGCCTTCAAGGTTTTCCACTAGAAACAAAGCGCATGAACTAGCCTAGCCCTATTCTATTGACTTCAAAGGTGAGCCCAGCTTGTATTATTAAAGGCAGTCTCGATCTTTATGATTCCCCTGCTCTTTGCGAGCTAGCCCGGTCTTTCATAAACCAGCTCCTCTCAGAACCCGGGGGAGAGACTCAAAGCTTTCTCTTTTCAAATCAGTATTTAATTGAAGAGAAACACTTTCGATACCAAACCTCTTTTAGTAAGTTGGCTGCAGCTCCTAAAGTCAAGGCTTGTCGATATGAAATCCTTTTTCCAAATAAGTAGTGCGAGATGTAAGATAACGTAAGAGCCCTGCTACCAATCATCAGACTAAGAGACCACAAACACCTGCTTTCTTTTTGGTTCTATGAGTTCAAACACACACACACCCACTTATATACAAGTCTCCAATCTAAGTGTTTCGGATTCTTAAATGAATTATTCCCTTCCCGAGGGAAGTCAGAGCAATTGCTTTATCGCATTGAGCCGAGTGCCAGTACTTATAAGTTCAGGCAATTAATTCCCTTTCGAGCTAACGGAACTGCCAACAAGAGAAAGAAGAACTCGCAACTCGCCCTCTCGACACTAGGGATATCAAAGAAACACCTGCTCTTAGATACCCAAGTCTCCATAGTCGTTCTTTTGAAACATCTCTTTCGATTCTTCTAATGTAATGCTCTAAGTCACCTCACCTCTATCTACCCTCCATTGCGCATCCTGTGTAACATCAAGGAAATAGAAGGCTCATACTACCTAGGCTGGAGGTTGTCTTCCAACCCATTTTCCCTATGGTGGGATCTGCCACATATTGAGTCTTTTTTAGATGGTAACGGCAGCAAGTGGATCATTCATGCGCAGACTTCACTTAACAGATTCCCTTTTGTTACCCACCTTCTTCTTTTCCTTGCTTGTGCTCGGTTATCTGAGGAAAGGGATCTAAAGCAAAGGATAATGGGCATTACTGAACGCACGTCGCGCAGAAGAGGATTGACCTCGGTGAAACCTGTCTCGATTGTGCTAATGTGTACTGAAGCCAATCACTTAGTATACCGGATTACTTTGCCACTCCAATTAGCGGAACAAGCAGTGATGACGATGAGAAGAACCACGCCGTTCCTGTAGTCCAGCAGAGGGACAGGGACTTTTGAATGGAATGTGAATGCGACGCACGCAGAGATGTGGCAGAACTTTGGATCGAAAATGCAGAAAAGATAAGCGAGGATAAAAGTCCAAGGTGTATTGAAAAGTATCGGTTACAATTAGCGAACTGTGTGGAGGTAAAGGACGGAGGATAAATGATGACTGAGAGAGACAGAGGAGCAACGAAGACTTCAAAAGAGCCAAAGAAAGGGTGGTTGAGAATCAGGCCTACTAGGATAGGAAAGTGAGCTAGGACCCGCTCGCTCAAAGGTGGGGCTTGCTACTCGCTACTATAAATTACTACTGAACCGCTTATCATAGACAAGCAAGTCAGAATTCAGTTCTAGGAGCGGAGGTACAAGAGGTGGACTTCAGTTATACAAGATTCAATCCTCTCCTACCTACGGATGTTCCTAAGCGTTATCCGTAATCTCCGTGGTTATCCGTCATCCCGGTTATTATAAGTTCTGGTTCTTACTACTTATCCCAGCCTTCCTTTAGGACAAAACTCCTCCGAGCTGGGTTTATTTCGACTAGTGAAGCTCTAACTGTCCCTCCGTTGATTTGAAAGGTAACCTCCATCTCTACCTCTTCTCCTAGGCTTTGTTCGGTATCCATATCATTCTTCGGGATCAACTCCTCCGGCTTCCACGAGTCCTCATGTGTGTATGTTAAGGCAATAGCGTTTGACAAGATGAACCCTTATATATAGGCTTGTATCGGCCATGCTGCATAGTAAGCCTAAGTCGCCTGCTATTCCTTTTATACCGCAGTAATGTCCTCTTCTCGTACCTGCTGCCATTTGTTTGCTTGGTCATCTCCCTCTTATCCTAGTGCCCCTATTGTGCTCCACAGTTTTCTCATAGGTATTTAGCAGCTTCCATAGCATGCCCGGCTCCCTTTTCCGCTCTTCTTTCAGCAGCAGTGGGCTAGGGTACAAAGGCCAATTCTATGAGTGATAACACCTCCTCTTTCTTTCTCGAGTCTATTGCTTCCCCCCTTCCCTTTAGTATACATTTGTTCTGCATGAGCTTGGGCATTGAAGTGTATGTGCTCGTGGGAATAATACTGGTGCTTCTCCATTGGATTTGCTAGTACTATTTTCATGACTTGTTTTTTCTCAGTGGTTAGCAGAGCAGACTTATTAATTAGCCCGCCCAGCAGCATTCGCTCCTCTATAACTCCCAATCCCGCTCTTTTTTACTTTAATGTGCTTTCTTTGTTCTCTCCTGTACAACAAGGGATAATAAGTAGCGCCCTTGCTTTCTCCTCATTGTAGCTAATGGGTATGCTTTTGGCATGGTCCCGATGATTTGAACTATTTCCGCGGTTCTTGAGAAACTTGTTCCCACTGTTCGATGCTCCTTAGCCTCTGAATGATCCATTGATTTCTCTCCGGCAATATCCTATGCATATCTATTGCTTTGAGGTTTTCCTTGATATGCCGTTCCGATTGCTTTCCCCAGATGAAAGGCTCCTTGTCATCTTTCAGAACATATTGACACACAGATGTCCACGCGCAGTGGTAGGATACATTGAGTTGGGCTCCCTCGAACTCCGGTAACATCTTTCTTAAGGTTCTTGGCGGGCTTAATCTATGCACTCCTTTCGAAAACTAGATTCCAATATGGAAGTGATGTCCCTTGGCTGAGTGCTCCTCCTTTGCGATAATAATGCTTGTACACGCTATAGGTCCTTGTATCCTTTGGGCTCTTTCTTCTTTGCTGATTGCTTTTATCTTAGAGCTTGCATCTGCTCTCGAGAGTGTTAATAGGACTACATAAATGGGACTTCTTTGGCTTCCCTTCATACTGATTGTTCATGGTAAGCCATCTGATTTCCTTCTGAGAGCTGGTACTTCCACATCTGCTTAGGAATTATTCCCTGGACGCGAAGCTTTTATCAGACAAGAATTCTAAGATAATAAAAGAGATGTTTGTTGCTGCCCGCCTTTGTGTATGTTTCAACCCTTTTTGGATTATTCTTTCCGTTACTTAGAAATTCCTTTCCATACTCCCAAAATTATGTAGCCTGAGGAGTGCTTCTCTGGTTGGCTTTCTAGTGGGCTGTTGTGTTGGGTGTTTATGTCAGCTGTTAGTCGCTTCCGGCTCTGTTGGTACTAAGTCATAGTGTCCCGGCTCTTCTTCTTGCTGTAGCTCCATTCAGTTGGGCTCTGTAGCTCGCTCGTAGCTACCTAGGAATACCTAGACATCAATGGAACCCCGTTCAAGACCACTATGAAACCACTAATAATAAGAATCTAACTAAATAGAAACCACTAATAATAAGAATCTAACTAAATAGAAACCACTAATAATAAGAATCTAACTAAATAAGAATCATTAGCCATAGGATAGTAGCATTAGGCTCCATTAGGACTCCGGCGAATATACCGACTTAATATAAGGGCAGATTGAATCTGGTTCCATTCCATTCTTAAGTACTCTATAAGGGGACTCCTTTTTTGCCTATGATATACCATTTCATCTTGTATAACTTAATTCGGCTTGTATACTATGGATGGCAACTACTTGTATACTATTGGCTCATCTCATCTACCTATCCTCTGGCAAACAAACTTGGATTCTCTCTTTCCTTCCCACGCCTTAACCTTACTATATACTTTAATAAGAGCTTTCATCTGTGGGGGCGCTAAGGCAGGCTTCTTTCTCGTTGTGCCTGTTAACTACTACATTGAGCTTCTGACGCCATGAACGACGAATTGGATTCTGTTGTTTTATACCTTTCCGGTTTGATTCTCACTTTCTAGCTCCGCATACTTCATAGCTCAATCCTATGATTCTCTAATTACCATACTATTTATATGAAATAGACCAATACACTGTTCTTTCGCCGTTGATTCCATCAGAGAGAGATTAGCTTATTTATTTAACAAAGGATGAAACTGGAACATAGGCTTTAACAAGGGATTCCGCAGCAGACAAGCGTAACTCAGACTTTCTACTCTACCGATGCTTGAGAGATGAGCATTCCAAATTAGATTCTTCAATTCCATTCTCAAAGCCCGTTCATATCTGGAAACTACTTCTTCTGTTTCGGACCTTTACCTTGGGAATTATGACTTTAGAGTATCATTCTTAGATGCGGGGTGGGAACCCTTCTTAAATCTAATTTCAGTAAGGAGCACTCGGTGGGTGAGTTACGGATTCTATCTTACAGAGCTCCATTCTTCTGTTTCCGCGGACACCTCGATTCCTTGCCAGTACTTTCTTCCTTGACTCCAAAGCTAACAGCCGATTCTCTCGCTTACAATGACTTTCGAACGGATCCGTATCTGGCATCTGATCTTAGAGATGAAACTCGACCAGTACTTATAATTCCAATCCGCTGCTGACTTTCAAACAAAAGAAACAGGACTGGAACTTGGAGCTCCCCTACGCGCCGAGTCTATAAAGGGGGAAGGAATCTCACCTAAATCTATACCCAAACACTAATAATGGCTTCTTCTTATACTGTACTGTTCCTTGACTTTATCAAGCTTAGTAACCGGATTCTGATCCAGCTCCACCTGCCCTAGCACCTCCTCCATACTTGACTTTTGACCCTTACTTTTGTGTACCCTTACTTTGGACTTTGTATCCTCACTTGCTATACTATGAAACTCGAACAGATTCTATTGTGACTTACTTGCGCACAGCTTCTATTACTTTCGATTCTTATTCTTCTTCAACACCATAACTCTACTTATACTTTCTTTCTAAACCAACAACAAACACGGATGAAACTGAAACAGGACATTCTCCACTTAGCTTCAAACCCAGTATTGGATTATGCCCTTCACTATAGTTTCCGTTGAAAGATCAGGATCATAAGATGTATCTGTTGTAACAAAATAAGCAGAAATAGAATGACAAGTTTCCCCGGATCAGAGGCTTTCTCCAGTCTTGTTGCAGAATCAGAATATGGGGCACTAACAACAATAAAATAAGTCTAAGATCATGCCCACGGACGGAGCAAAAGAGGTGAAGGCGCTCGTCAGATGAACTTCAAGTTAACCAGACAGCCAGATGAAGTATAGTTCCTGTGCCAGTCAAATCTCAGTCTTAAAGTGGAGTGATAGTGAATCTCCTATCAATCTCATGCCCACGTCAGAGGTTTTTGTCTAAAGCTGTAGAATAAGCAGCATTAGGGTTATAAGAAGGATCTGGTGAGGAAGTAGTTTCAAGGTGTTCTGTTCTTGTTAAGTCTACTCAAAAATAAGCATCCGCTAGATCAGTATCTTCAGATGGAGAAAGAAATGAAGCTGGATCACTGAGTATAAAGCATAAACGGGAGCCGGTTATTATAAGTTCTGGTACTTCTAATTTCTTTGATGCGAGGTATGAGCCAGGTTTGGAATGGCACTTATTAACACAGGTCCAAGTCGTCTAATTGAAGCAAGGTTAAGTAGATAATGTCCTGTTCTTACAGTTAGAGTTGTAGATTCAAAGGCATAAGACTGATCTTAAGCAGCAAGTAGTTCTGGAGCAGAAGACAAAAACGAATATAGAAGGAGCAAGGAAAGAAGCTGTTCCATTATCAGCAGCAGCAATCAATTCATAACTTAAAGTGTAGTTCGACAGTAAGGTGTTACTTCTTTATATGATCGGTACACTCAATGAGATTCCTTTGACTCTCCAGAATAGAATAAGGTAAAAAAGATGATTTGAGAGTGCACAACTAATGTAATAGGGTAACAACCCTGCGAAACTTACTGATTCAAAAGAGTCACTTACTTTTCTAGTAAGGGAAGCCAAAGTATATTATCCATAGATCCAATTTCTCGATGCTTTGAATAGATAGCTATCTTTCTTACTAAATGAACTCTATTTCTCCTGCGCTAGTAAATAGGATCCCCCTTTTCTTTTCCCTTCCTTAGAGTGCCGTTTTCCCCAATAAAGGAGAGTGAGCCAGACCTTCCCTTTGATATGGGCCTTCTCACATAATAGTCTCTTTTGCAAAGGTAACTCGACTACTTCCTCACTAAGCTTTTTGGAAAGTAAAGACAAAGGATTGTAAGAGAGCCGTATTATTTATCATAGCGATATTCAAAAGATTCTGTTAATTGATTCTAGCCTAACATAGAAAATTGTAAGATGGTGACTGCTTACTTGAAGAGAGAGAGTGCAAATCCGGACGAGTTCCCATTTCAACAAGTCAAAAAGTCAAGAATGAATTGGTAATCACTAAAGGCATTACTTTCACTCTTTTTCTTTTATACCAAAGAATGGGAAAGAAATCATAGTAACCGATCTTTATCGCCTATATTAGGAATTGCAGGTAATCTCAGATCTGGAAGGGCCCTTTATCGATTCGCAAAAGATATGCTTTCAAACGTCTTCTAAAGGAATTGCTCTCCCATGTAAACTAGTCCTAATCGGGGAAGTTTGCTAGAGTGTTGCTGGCTTATTCCTCCGACAAGAGAGGAGAGAGCAGCGCTTACTGACTCGATCTCTATAGCCGGGATGAAAGGAAATACTAAGAGTCATCTTGTCTTCCCGAGTAAGAAAATGACCTTATTCAATTAATCGTATCGGCCTCGACCTAACGAGTTAACTTCAGTACCCGAATGAACCTGTAACTCCTTTTGTCTTTGAATCAATTAATGGGAGTCTCAGGGTACTTTTGTCTTAGAATCAATTAATGGGAGTCTCAGGGTAATGAATTCATCTTATCTTCTCTGCTAAGGACTCTCTCCTCCATTTATGCCTATCATAATGAAAAAGCCCAGGGTCGTAGAGACCTGCCATACCAATCCCACCTACTACTCCATTCCTGTAGTTGCTTGTCTTATTGAGTTCCTGTAGTTGCTTGTCTTATTGAGTTCCTTTAGCTCCTTGTCTAAGAAGGTTTATACTATATGTCGGGAGCTCCTTGTAGTTCTGTATCGTATATGCATGTGTGCACTAAGAAGATGATTCCCTACTTCGGTAGAGAAGGATTCGAATAAGATGCTGGATCCGTAGCTAACTAAGTCTCTTCCGCGGGTGAGGAAGCATAAGAATCAATTCCATCTGAAGCGGTAAGTCAATCAGTAAGAAGTCAGCAATTAGAGAATCCGCTATTTCAAGTCGAGTTCCAGATTCAATACGAAATAGCGTTCTACTACTTTCAAAGTCAATAGTGAGTTTGCCGACGCCGCTCTATAGTCTGTTTTGGAGTCAGGAGTCATAAGTGCTTTGTTACTTAATTACATAATGGGTTCGCACCATACTCTAGTCTTAAAGCAACGGAGTAAGGTTAGGAGGAAAGGGCAATTAATCAGTGGTGCGAGCAAAAGGGTTGTTACGGGAGGACGTGCTTTTACTATAGGTGTGGGGTGGAGTTCATGAGCTATAGGTGTGGGGTTGAGTTCATGAGCTTGAAAGAAACTCTCTAGCAATAAGAAGAAAGAGTTCGGCCAAAGCCATAGCAAAACAGATAGCTTCAATAGCTTATGGGAAAGAAATCCTAAGAAAAAGGTATTACTTCAGCACTCAGCTTTATATAACTCAGAACTAAGGAGCCATAAGCACAGCTTCTCCAGACTAAAACCAAAGTATCGAGCAGGCAAGCTCCCAAGTACCATTTGTTTCAAAGGCTATCTCCCCCTTGCCCTTTGTGCTTTTGATTCCACCTCTCAGTGGGCCACCAACACCTAAGATTATATTACCGCTACAAACAAGCAACATATAATTAAGTGCGTTAGAGAAGGCCACCCCACCCCCTTCGATTCAACTCGCACCAAAAGAGCCCGCCAAGCACAAAACTCTAGAATACAAAAGCTCATACAAAACCCTATAATAAGGCAGGATAGGATCGATGCTATGCTAATTGAGCTCAGCCGAATCCAACAATCAAGTCAGTCTAGAAAGAGTTTGTAGATGCCACAGTCAAAGTAGCCATCTTTGGGGCTTATTACACCTCATCCACTCTTTCCGCCCTGTTCGAGTGCATCAAATAGAGAGAAGTTCTAAAGCCATTCTAGTTCCAGCTCATATCTCCTTGGGCTAGATCATTTGTGGAGCCTTCACTTATTATCGTCCCTAACTCGAACTTTCCATCTAGCAAATCCGCGCAGCTCAACCTCTATAAGGACCATATTCAATCAAGCATCGAGCCCATAGAGCTTTACCTTAACTGTATCAATTGCGAAGAGAAGGCATCATAGGCTAGCTATAGTCCTGAAGCCGCAGCTTAACCCTACGACTTTTATACTAGCTTACTGCTTACACCCACTGGATTTTCCCTTATCACTTGAGTTCTGGAACCGAATCCTGTCCACCGAGCCCATAGTAATAGAGGAGTTTTTTGCATATTCAATAGAGTGTTTTTTGATCCCTGGCTGGCTTCTTTGTCTCATCTAAATCGTTGGGTCTTGCTTGCCTTTCAATTAGAGATGCTGTTTACGAGAAGGAGTCTTTCTTTATTAATCTATCTGCGAGGAAAAGAATAGCGAGAGCTCCCGAATTGTATTCCTAGGGTAGGGCCGGCCTGCCGTGAACCCCTTTCTGTCAACCCATACCATACAAAAGGGAACGAACGGGTTTGTGGCTGACTTTATGCCTAAAGATATTTGATAACAAGTATGCGATAGAAGAGGTGCGCCTTCACCCTTATTGAACTTAATTACTGGCGAACTCACTTGGAGGAAGTGTCTGGATGCGAATAGAAACAATGCTTTCTTATAGATTATATGATGGGGAGATGTGGGCAATTCTAGTGCAAGCTCCTGCCAAAGTTCCGTATAGGTTTAGTATGATATAGAGAAGGATTCCCCAGTGAAAAGTAGTCCCCTTTCTCAAAGGAATCAGTATTTCCAGGTCTAGCCTTTGTCTTCTCAAGTCCTTACTTTATTATATTATCCCGGAAAGAGCAAATCCGTGGTTAACTTAAATGTCGAAAGAGCAAATCAGTGGTTAACTTGGATGTCACGAGCAGAAGTTCTCAATCGCAGTGCCAGATGAGTCTCGCTATGACTGGCTTCCACCTAATAGAATAGAAAGATTCCACCTAATAGAATAGAAAGAGGCTTCCACCTAATAGAATAGAAAGATTCCACCTAATAGAATAGAAATAATTGGAAAGATCGTGAGCAATGGTATATCCATTAAAAGATGAGATGGAAGTTAGCCAACCAGTTAAGAAGGAAGACCTGCGAAAGAAAGTATAGTAGGTGAGAGCTGCATTTCCATAAGTGCGTGCTGCTGCCGAGAACTAGATCTTGCCTCAGATACCCATAGCCTATTCTCTTGCAACAAAACCAGATTAGTTGGCAGTGAAGCCCTACATCCTCTCGCATGGCAATCAGCTCAATCAAGAAGGAGAAAGTATTCACACATAGAATATTACATACATATTACAAAGAAGGTCTTTCCAAAGGGTAAGTGTTGTTATTGAATTAGGCTCAATGGAAATTCATTCTTTCTTGTTCTACTGGCTCAATGGAAATTCATTCTTTCTTGTTCTACTGGTGTGAATCACGCGCTTCTTTCTTTGAACTATTCTAGGTTCACTTCCTGTTGATTTCTACTTTTCCACCATAGCTCTGGTCCCTTGTTCATTTCTTTGAAAGAGCTTTCCCAGTGACCCTCTGGAGCATAGGACAGCTTAGAGAAAGCCTCCTACGCCGTTTTGCGAGTTGACTCAGAGATAGACGTGGGCGAAGGTTCGTAAATTAGTAGCCTGTCCCCAAGCCAAAGATGAAGTCGAAAGAGACAGAGGGGTTCCCCAAGAAAGATGAATAAGTCGAAAGAAACTGAGCTTATGATATAACCCTCGGATCCTTCCCTCGACAATAAGTCCAATGGGATATGGGAGACTCCATTGGATCTAATCGAAATCAGTGTGTTGGGTTTCAATCATGCGGATCTCTATGATCCCACTTGGTAGAAAGTGGTCGGGCAGAGTCTAGTCTTTATTCATTCGGAGTTGGATTGTCAAAGAGCAACGATGGTTGTTTTTCCTTGTTATGTATGCTGCTTTTCATGGTTATGTATGCTGCTTTTCCTTGTTATGTATTTAGTCCGCTGACAGGCAGATCCAGCCCGCTTTCTATGGGTTCTGCTACACCACCCGTACTGGAAGCAACAGTCAAGATGCGGACTACCCGCACCTGGACAGAACACAGCTAGTAAGTCTTGCAGCTAATTACGCTTGGCGTTCCCCATAATGAATAAAGGGGCGCAACTCTCGTGTAGGAAGTAATTTCATGCTACTGATTTTCTCTCATAGATAATGTTACTTATTTTCTCTCATATCATATAAGATTGATTGGATCCTATTACCTATTCCTATCTCACCAGCAAGCCCTACAGCTGTGCCCATATTATAATCAAGGGTCGATTCAGGATCTTCTTACCTATTCCTATCTCACCAGCAAGCCCTACAGCTGTGCCCGCCCATATTATAATCAAGGGTCGATTCCGAATACGATATATTCTATTAGATGAAGGCACATTGGGCGAGATCAACAAAACCTAACGATACATACTGAAGCCTTAACCTCATCGAAAAGAAAAGCTAACAAGTGAAGTACTGCATTCCTTTTTTTCCCTTCCCCATCTGCTAAGTTCCCGGAACGCTGGTCTATCATCGATGAATGTTTCGCGCGCTCTGTTCTATCGGCGGAAGGTAAAACTGGGCCCTAAAGGCAGATTCTCTCCACTTATTTACTTACTTTGTCCCCACTGCTATGGAATTATAAGTCCAGTACTTAAGTTCGGGAGCCTACATCTTTTTTCACTTAATTACTGTGAAAGCTTGCCCCGACTACAAATTCTTTGCTCAAGTCATCCCGGTTAAGTTCAAGGCCTCTTGATTGAATCCTCTTTCTTATTCAGGCTATTTCTATACGATATCTGCAAGAATTCCCTTCACCGAACGAAAGCTAATTGTCTTTGAGGGATCCGATCCGACCTACTGCTAGCATTTCGCAGCTAAAAAAAGAAATGGTTTCAGGGATAGGGCACAAATGAACAGTCTGTCATAGTTATCATTTAGATGCTTCACACAAACACCGCCACTCTTTTCTAGTTGAATAGCATCTTATTGGGGTATAGCTTTCTGTATTCAAATAGATAAGCTTATCATTCATTACTAATAACTAAGGTGAACTGGCGAGGTGCCCCTATTCAATCAATCCAAGAAAGTCAGTGTTCTCTGATATGTATCAAATTGGATTTAGTGTGTGGGAATGACCGAGTAAAAGCTGTCCTGCTCAGAGACGAGGAAGAGAAGAGAAAGAGGGCCGCCCAGTCTTACTTTAGACTTCTGTTGCATGAAACTTGATACTTACAAAACTAACCATACTTTCTACTTTCCTACCACTTGTAAAACTCCGTGAGCACTTGCACTTTATACCCCTTCCCTTGTTCCGTTGCTTGAAGAGAGCGTGACAAATCTCCTTCTTATAGAATCCTCGTAACCGGTCACCCTATAGCTGACTGCTTTCATTGGACATATTCTGTCATAAAGTTCACCTAACTAAACAAGCAATGGGGAGTTTAGGGGAACAGAACAAGTAAACAAGCTTCTATTAATGGCTAGCTAATGCGCTTAATTCTACTAAGCTTTTTCAGTAGAGTTCCATAAGCGGCTTCAGTATCGTCTTGAAAAGCAAGCAATGCAGTTCGGAGGTGAGATTACAACTATCTTATAGAATTAGTGAGTTCCGGAGGTGAGATTACAACTATCTTATAGAATTAGTGAGTTCCGGAGTTCTATTTGATTCCTTTATCGAGTGTCTTCCTTGAAATGAAACAAGCCCCTTCACAAGAACAAGCCCCGAGTAGGGAGTCAGTTCAGTGAAGGAGGGTTCAGGCGCAAGAACAAGTGTACGAGAACAAGAAGAAAATACACCTTCTTATCCGGAAAAAGCAAGGTAAGCTTGCGTCCTTGAACAGATAACCATCCTTCGGCAAACCCACCTATGTCTTTTGAGCCTATCCGTTGGACTTTTCCAAAAAAGAAGCCAGCCGGGGGATAAGAATAAGGTCAATTATGGAGTAAGCAGTAAGCATGAATGCAGTGCCAAGAAAGTATACTCGAAAAAAAGAAGCTTAAGAATCAGCAGTGCGCATGTCAGCAACAAGGAAAGTATAGGATAAAGCAGTATCATCGGCTGTATCAAGTATTGTTCCAGAAGCATAAGATGGAAAGTAGACCGAGAAAGGTGTGTGTTGGGGGTTGGTTTATTTATAGATAAAGGTAATAAGGGTAGATAGATATGCAATTCCCGTTTGCGAGGCGCTGGAATTATAAGTACTGGGGCGATAGATTCAATCTCCATTCTTTTCAGCGATGCTTGCTCGAGATATTCCATTTGGTAGCTGAACACTACAGGTCCTTCAGTTCTTGTGTTGCGGTTAAGAAGAGGTGTAGCGGCGATGCAAGATAGTTTCAATCAGAATGTATTTAGCCCCCCCGCCTCCAGAGAATAATAATAGAATCTTGTTTTCTCATATGAGTCAGCCGAATGCGAATGTCCACTAAAAGGTGAAGTTTACAGAAAAGGTAAGGGTGTATCAAGCTCAGCAGGAAATCAATCAGGGGGTTACGTTCAAGTTAACTACGCGCAGTCCAAGCATGAAGTTAAGGAAAGCTATAAAGTATACCAAGTAGACAGATTCTATACAGCAGTTACCTAACTCTTAAACTCGAATAAGCGTTCTCGAGCGGAAAAGCACTCAGAACTCCGGCGATGAAAACAGGACAGGACTTGTGCCTTAGCGAAAGAAAGAATAAGATAGGATTAGGTAGATACGCGGGGATTGTGTTGTCGACGAGAATGGACTGTATTGACCTGCACTTTGATTCTGACACCTTCTTTAGAAAGTACTTAAGTATAGTCTCTTTGTCTCGGCCCTTGTTAATAAATCGAAGTTCTTTACTGGTGCGCTCTTTGTCAACAACCTCTGGGGGAATAGAATAGGTTACAGTTCATATGAATATACCACACCAATTCGTTATGTATGGATGATGAGATTCCATTGATACAGAGCCAATTCCAATATACTGATTGGAGGGTCCGGTCCCATTGGCGTGCATCCAGTAGTAATTTCACCCTTCTATATTCTTTCTTTTTTTCGAATTCTTTCTTTTTTTCGAATTCTTTCTTTTTCGCCAATGTTGAGTTGGGCGCTTTCACCATTCAGCCATAGATGCTTAGCGGGGATCAGAGTACATGGTTAATAACGAAATGACAATTGAAATGAGTAAATCAATGCGGAGGGACAATTCGAATCACCAAGATAGTAACTCTCCGGAATGCCTCCCACGAGACGAGGGTTTGCAAGGGGTGGCGCTGGAATTATAAGTACTGGTCACAACAGAAGCTGGAATTCCTGCTCCGTTATTAAATAAAGCTCTCGACGAAGAGAGTCAAGAGAGTTGGGTAAACTGTGGGATATCATCGACCCCCACTGTAGCCCTGGCACATACATATGGACGCCGCTCAATAACTGCGCTTAGGGTGAATGTATTAGTTGGTTGATAGCCCGGAAAGATGGAATCTCTAACTACTCTCTGACTGATGGGAGAGATCGTGGCCGCTTTTACTTAAGCTTCATGCCTCTGAAATCGATCGGGCTAGAAAATGCATTATGGAAAGAAAAAGCCTTAGGACGGAATTCCACTATAGTTATTAAAGAAAGTGACTCACTATAGTTATTAAAGAAAGAAAGAAAGTGACTCTAGTTATTAAAGAAAGTGGTAAGTAATATGTAATATGCGCTTCGAAAGAAGGTCATAGACCGGCAGATAGGGGCATTCCCGCTGTTAAGGAGGACGGATCGGATAGTATTATGATACTGTATGATGATCGAATCAATTTCGTTAATCTTCCATTTCTCTTGATCGAATCAATTTCGTTAATCTTCCATTTCTCTTGTATAGTCTTTGTTACACTAATATAGAATCTTTCCAGTTGTGTGCAGTATATTTATATGACTTTAGCTATTTCTGTATTTCAGCAGTGAAACACTATTTCTTGATAATAATACCGGGCACATTCCCTGTATAACTCTAGTAAGTACTTCTTTGAGTCAGGATCTTTCCTACTTACAACGGTTGAGTTAAGGCAGCGTTGAGCTCTTTCTGTCCTCTTCGAATCAGGAGTTCCTGACGGCCTTCCACTTTAGCCCAGTTCTCTTCTAGGTCATTTTCTTAGTCTAGTCAAAGTCTCGATAAGCTGTCGCAATCAGGCGTTAAAAGAAAGAGATATATGAGAGATCTGAGAAAGAGATATATGAGAGACTGGAATTATAAGTCCAGTACTTAAGTTCAATACTTACTATCTTCCAGCTTGGGAATCAGTATCTTTTGCAATCGTTCATTTCTTCTGTTCTGTCGCAACTCTAGCATCTGGACATACGGTAAAGTCTTCCCATACCATATTCACTTCTTTCAAAGGCGGGTAACAGCCATAAGCGTCCCATACTTTATGGCAAAAAGTCATTCCCCGGTTATTATAAGTTCTGGCTCTTTTTGTTCGGCTCTAAACTCTAATCCGGGCCCCTTTTGGGGGTAGGGAGCATTGGCTGATAAGACTCTTGTATGTTCATCGTTAATGCTTTGATCATTCGAAAAAGGTACTCCTAAAAGAGCTACTAAATGAAATAACCATCTTGTCTTAGAGTTCAGAAATACAGTTTATGGTCTGAGTGACGCAACAGTGATCATGCCTCTTCTTCTCCCATGCTTCCTTCATAGATTCCGAACTAAGAAACCAGATTTAGGAGTGACAGAAGTGAAACGAAACGGTCATAGTCTCCTATTTATTGAAAAGCCGGCTCTTGGGCAGACTATAGGACAGGACGCCTTTTCATCTAAGATACCTCAGAGCATACGCCCTTCCTTTAAAGAGCTTTCGATAGGTTCCTACTTGCTAGTCATCGAGCTTTCGATAGGTGTTCCTACTTGCTAGTCATCGAGCTTTCGATAGGTTCCTACTTGCTAGTCATCATCGTGCTAGATTCCTTGGGATTGGTAAAGTCCTTCCGTCATAAATGAATGAGGATTCGCCCTCTCTCTGGACTTCTTTAAGAATCTCTGAAGAATAAATGGTACATATCTGGCTCCGCGCAAGATAATGTCAGAGGCCGCGTATTAGCTATATTTGCATCTGGAAGGGCTCAGTAAGGTTTAGGTTTTCCCTTGCCCACTATGGAATCTGGGGATGAATCCGCTCTTAATACAACTATTGGAAGGTGCGTAGCGGAGTGAAGTCAAAGTAAGATAGAGGAAATAAAGAGAAACATCCTTGCTGCCTTTAGTACTTGGTAGGAGCAGCTGAGCATATGCTAGAAGGAATTAGAATAACGCGTAATGATAATGAAGCGCTTGTCTTACTTATCTAAAACATACTCAAACCAACCCTGGGTATTCTTATGGTAGGTGCTAGGAGCTAGGAGTTCTAGAGGAGTAGGGGGCAGAAGTCACTCTATTGAGTTGTTGTGACGGTTACGGTATGTAGTACCTATGGGAACGATAGGTTAGGAGGAACGCTGTAGCTCCAAAGATAGAGGATGTTTTGGATTTGACTCTACCGATATTAGCTGGTCCTTTAGGGAACGAGCTACATAAGGGTGGTAGGCCGAAGCAGGTTCTTGAGCTCGACGGAAAGGCGGATTTCGTACTTACTTCTGAGCTACATACTTTCCGTGAGAAGTATATGGGTAGGTTGCTTGCCTTTTGCGCACTAGGAGTTTTCAGATGCCCCGAGTACAGCGCAATGTCTTTACCTTAATGGACGGAGAGTTCTTCTATAATCTTCATTTCCTTACAAAGAAGAAAGTTCCATGCCATGGCACTTGCCTTCCCTTACTCGTAACTCTTCCAAATTCCCTCACTTCACACTTTCTATAAAAGTAGATTAGTTACACATCGAGTGGATTTACTCAACCTGGATTGTCACAACCCCTCCCCCAACGTTGCTATAACGAACGAGGGCTTCACTTATGATTTCGCTATTTCACTTCCCAGCTCTGGTTCAAAACTAGCTAGGCATCTTCGTCAGTCTCGTTAACACGCTAGACCGGCATTTCTCTTGGAATGGAGGACAGAACACCAAACCTTTATGTCATTAATCTTTATGTCATTAATTAGGAGGACAGAACACCAAACCTTCATTTCATTATAACACCAAACCCTTCATGTCATTCTAAAGAAAGGGGTGAACCGGGCGCTTACCCTTATTTTATAAGCCTTGTGAATCTAATTCATAAAACCTTGCTTGCTTCTCTTTCTGATGAGAAAGCTTTATTGTAGTTTCCGCCTCTTAGAGCACCTTTTTGAAACCATGCCCCACTAGACTGTCTTATGAGCCTAACCCTTTAGTTGTGTTACTTCTAAAACTCACTCTATTCTATTATCGGCAGTTGTCCAAATCAAGTTCACAATCCTAGAATTTCTTACAATAACCGAAACATGATCTATCGAGAGCAAGGGAAAGATTCAAGCTCCTCGGTAAGGATAACTCAAAAAGAATGATGTAAGGCACGGATTAGAAACTTGAGAAATAGCTGTAGAGTATAGGTTTACAGGTCAATCGAGGTCTCTAGCGGACCCCTTGGAAGGAAGGGCTTACAGTTCAATGTCACTGATGGGGAATCTATAGATCGTAGTAGTTCCCTCTCTAACAAACATACGAGACAATTTCACTTCACTTCACGGCCACAAAAAGCAAGAGCGAAGCGAGCTTCCTATTACGAATGCCTTGCCTCCTTTCTCTTCTCTGAAGTCTACAAGATAGGGGCAGGAAATGAATCATTCCCTTCTTTTTATTTGAAAACCTTCTCTACAAGTCTTTCGCTTTTGACCACTCGGCCACTCTCCTCCCCTTCCCGGGCCGAGGCCGCGGGTTCTCAGAAGGAGGGCGGTTTGTTTGCTTACGGGAAACGTCAAACGGACAATCCCATACTCGACAGGAATGGATTCAGTTTCCGGTCTGGTGGAAAGAGCCCATTTTACTTATTCAATCGAGAAATGGTCTGACCACGGAAAAGACATGCCCAAAGAGAAGCCTTCTACGAGGGACAGAGGTAATTGGCTTTCCAGAATAAGAGAAAGGGACCAAACCCAGATGGTGAGGGGGACTCTGGCTTCTCGGACTGTTACTCCTACATCTGCTTTCAAATCCAGTTCTTTCCCTGAGGGCACGGGAATACCTTAAAAACACACCCACCTTTCTAGATTTACATGCAATTTCTCTATGAGCGGTGCCACAGCTTCTACCTCGAGTGGCTCTTCGCGCAAAGCTTGCTTGTCTTTTAGTCATTTCTAGTACAGGTACCTTTTGTTGAAGGTAATTCGAGGGGAGTATGGGAAATTCTTAGTCGACTTCAGCGTCGTAGCGCCTTGGTACTCTTTTCTTTTCTCTTGGTATTTCTCGACCTGCCGATCACCATCTTTCGGCTCACCTAGCCTATTCCCTCGCTACCGGGTCTACCAGGATTCTTCACCAGTTGTCCATCGAATCGACTACGCCTTTCGGCCTGAAAGCCCTTCTTCATGTACGAGAAGCTAGAATAGAATGTCGGCGACACAATGACAACATATCCCCATTCGATACGTAGAAAGAGCAGGTCCTTTTCCGCGCTAACTCCGACGCCCCTCATGCAGCCCCTCATGCAGCATATGAGCGGATCCTCACTAAAAGCCGGGACCCTAACTATGCCATGAGAACAAAGAAAGCAGCACTATCTCCTTGCTACCTGCCGACCTTCGGTGGTATCTAAGGATGGATAGCCGCCTTCGGCCCTTCGCTTAGTAAGCAAGCCCGCCCCTCTTTCGAGCCTCTACATAATTCCGCTCGCCCTAGTAGCGTTGACAAAGTAAACTCCTTGCTTGTGTCGTTGACAAAGGGGAACAGCCCCCCAGTTGTTGATAGAGAGCTTACCGCCCCGCCCTTTCTCGTCGCGACTGTTGTAATGGAAAAAGAAAGAGTGAGTTTTCTGTCAAAGAAGCATGCTTAACACAGCCTATAGCGTAAAGGCATTCGAGCCGCGTCTAAACTCAATTCTGGGTAAGGGCACGTACTCTCTCTTCTGTGGATACGCTATCCCTTCTTGCTATGGCTATCCCTTCTTGCTATGGCTATCCCTTCTTGCTATGGTATGGGGGAAGGGCAGTTCGATCTACCTATGTATTTTCTATTATATGAGCTTACTATGATCGTTCGGGAGATTTCTATAGAGCCCCATGCGCTACACACAAGAATTCATTGTGAGTTATGGGGTCCTTTTTATGCAGGCAGCCTATCAAATAGGATAACGTATTTTGGAATATGTCGTTCCGTCATGTACATGTATTTGGTCTTCAATTTGGATGTTCCTGCTCGTGCCCGGATATAGAATTGGCACTTCTCCCCCTATCCCTGTTCTACTGTCCAAAACATGCCGGCCGTTCGAAGTTCCGTTCCGGGGTTGGGTAGGATAGGACCAGACCAAATCGGCTGCATCTGTGGAATCAGAACGGATGGATCAGATACAATCGGATCTTATCGTAGCTTCGAGTTCAGGTGAACTATCATTCCGCGGCCGGAAAGTAAGGGGTCAATTCTGATTTTATGCCTTCCTTTGTTTAGTTAGTTAGAATATCCCAGTTCTATCAGTGAGAGAGGTAAGAGGGTCCAGTTACACGTCTTGATAAGAAGGCTTAAAAGCCCCTAGCGTTCGAAGTATCTCTGTGTCCTTAAGCGAAACCTATTCGGTCTAGTGAGTAGCTCATTTTGGAAAGTGAAGTGGTCTCGACGCTCTTTTTGAGGTGATTCTACCGAGAATAAGTCTCTACCTATTGCTAGAAACTCTATTCCTGCTAGCGCCGAATAATACTGAATTTCATCTTTAATAATACTGAATTTCATCTTTCTTGCGCGGAAGCTTTCCGATCAGATTGTTTTTTATCTCTATCTCACACCTATAATTAGAATGTTATATACTTTACTCAATGAGCTTCTTTCTATTCCACTTTACCTTTAGCCGACAAAAACTCCTTATCGATTAAAACAACACTTTACCCCGGATACTGATTGACGACACGCTGAAGAAGGACGACTTGGACCACTACAAGGGAAAGAAAAAAAATGTTGTTTCCCTTATACTTTAACTTATACTTTCACTTCACTTTCTTCCTTTCGGAACAGGAAAAGAAAAGAAAGCTTTCCCGAGTAAGGGAGTTGGGTTAGGTAGAGCAGGTTAGGAACCCGTAGAAAGTATTGTTGCAGAAGTCCTTGAAAATGTGATTTGAGAACTTTCGAGCGTGATGTAGAGCTATATGTTATATTAAGCCCATCCATCCAATTTGACATCCTATTCTACAATGACTGGAGACCAGTACTTATAATTCCAGTTCTTTCACACTAGTGTATTCTGGCAGATTATTTCACACTAGTCTTTTTGGCCTTATACCTCCTTTCCTTCTTTCAACAAGAAGCAGCGTAAGTTTATGGATGAAACTCTTATTAAGGATAGAAACAAGTGGAAGACCAGACAGAGGAAAAAGAACGACTGTGTATTTACATCAATATATATTGGGCTCGATAAGAGATATATTCCATTCTTCAAGTTTAGGGTAAGGGTTCAGCACATACTATCTGACTGTTTCAGCGCGGTATCTTCTAGTTGTAGTTATAGATCTCTTTATGTTGCTTGTATTGTTGTCAAGAGAGGTTCGAGTGTTGTAGTCACAGAAGAAGCAAAGCAGTTCTTGTTTTGTCGACAAGAGAATCCGCAATAGCTATTAAGTAAAGGCGCAAGTAAGCAGAAGAAGCAAGGAAAGGAGAGTTAGGGTAGGAATAAAGTACTGGTTCTTGTGTTGGTGCTGTAGCTCGGTAGAGTTTCATCCGATTCCACAATGGATTCGGGTCATATTATTCCTATTTTATATACTAGCTCCGTGCTCAAGAATCAATTAATGATTTGTTGTTTCAGCTAGAGCTAGAGAAAATGTTGTATTTGTTGAGTCAGGAGCGAGTCCAGGCGACCCAGGGCATCTTTGACTGCAATTAGATCTTATGCGCTCGGAAACAGTAGAATCCATTCTTTCTGCTGAAGCTAATGCTGGTAGAGTCTGGTTTCAAGTTGCCCTTACTTATAATGGGAGGTAAGTTATTCAAGTGTAGTTCGAGGTAAAGTTTCAAGTGCTCCAAGTGGGTTATCAGAAAGTTACGTTCTTGTGAGCTACTATTAAGCCCTTAAGTTAATGGGTGAGTTCAAAAGGAGACTATACACTACTTATACTATAATACAAATCCTATATTTCTACTTTTACTAATAAGAATAAGGGATAAGAATATGGTCTTATAACTAGTACTTACCGGTTGGATTCTGTAGTTTTCTACCTTCCGTAGTAGCTTGTTGCGTAGTTGCTTTGTTGGGATGAAAAAGAACGGAGATTGCTCCTTACTTTAACCGATCAAGCTTTGTATTCTGATCTAGCTTTTATATAAATGATCCTAATCCAGCTTATGCTTAAGCCTATGCTTCCATAGTCAAAAAGTAAAGTTTCTATACAAGGGCTCCTGCGTATTATCTTACAACAACACCAGATTCACTGTTTGCAACACCTTTACTCAACTCTTTTAGCTTCTCTATACTCTGGATTCACTTACCTTACAACCCTTCCCTTAACTCCACTACTTAACTGGCACAGCTTCCAAATAGGATTTTCACTAGAACTGTGACTGTCACTGGCAATACTTAACGCTTCAGCAAACTCATCATGAAATCCATCTCGCGCAACAAATCATTAATTCTATGTTTATTACCTATATTATATTATATACTCGGCACGCACCCCTTAGTACTTGCTTCTTTGCAGTCACCCCTTAGTACTTGCTTCTTTCAACTTCCATTCCACTTGCATTTCGAACGGATACATCATTTCATAGCACACCGCAATTTATGTATCAGGGGGCATTCGAAAAGAGATTGGTCTTCTTACTCCGTGGGCAGTAGATATTCCCTTCCTTAACACAACTTGGCCAAGACACTAGGCAAGTCACTACTAACTCAAGGAATCCAACACCCGAACTACACTTTCCTAGCACTGTACCTTTCTACGGGACCTCTCACTTCCTGATACTCCTATTCTCTCGTCGATAGGGCGGCGGTACAATCTATTCTCTTTCTTTCCTGCCCGAACTACACTTAACTACTTGCTCCGAGTCAACCAGGAGAATCTTTTAGCGCAGAAGATTAGAGAACCAGAACATTAGAGAACAGGACTTGTGGAACCGAATTCTTAAATGGAAATTCCTGGGTAGATACTTCATTTCACTTGCGCCAACACTCGCAACTTAATCATGTGCTCTAGAATTGGAATTGGAATCTCTCGCCTCTTACCCTCATTAGCGCATCCCGAACTCATGAACTTGATACTTTCCTTGCAGCATACTTTGGCACAGTACTGTGGATTCTGTTGATCCAGATTATGCTTCTTTCTTTATATGCTTTTGATCCCGCCTTTGAATACTAATTATGATCCTGCTCCAACAAGAACTCTAACCTTTGTTGATTAAGACGGGTACTCCCGGTCCCTGGGTTGATCCCTAACGCTAAGATCCACTACTATCACGATCAGGTCAACTCGTATAAAAATAGGAATATGACAGATCCCAAGCCAACATGCATTTGGATAACTCCATTAGCTTGTGAATCACAGAATTCCAATAAAGCGTATCGAGCACCAACAAGCAACTACTATACAAGTAACTACGCACCAAGTAATGCCATTTTTCTCTTCTCTCTCTTGCGCCTCAAAGATATTCATGACTGGATTTTCTCTCTGGAGCACCACTGGTAGAATGTTGTTACCTAACTACTTCTTCACTTGCGGACAACGAGCTAGAGCACTGACACAACACGAAGATGCTTGGACCACACCTCGCTTCAAGGCCGACCTAAACTGGAATAGCAGCTGACTTGCGAACAGCTGAAGATCATCAAACTCAAACTAACCCTAACGACAAGTCATTCTCAAACTGTTAACACTCTCCCGTTAACGAAGTATATTATAGGGGGTCTGGGCCTGACCTGAACTGTCTTCTGGAACTGGCAATTCTCCATGTCCACGACCTCTACTTGAAGTTAATCTATCTCTGACTCTGTCCGGTTACCAAGTTAGATACTCCACTCTATCCCCTTTGCCTAACACTCCTGACTCTCCTTACTTTCGTACCACTGAAAACAGGACTTGCGAATAACTCTAAATAACTCCTTACTTGCTGCTAACGGGAGCTGCAGAAGTTCTCTACTCGTAATCACTACAAAGAAAAGAGCTCTATCGGAAATTCACCTAGTTAAACGGAAACTCGTGTTAGCGCTTCAAAGCCTGTAATGGATTCTAAAACAGCTACTCTAACCTCTATCTACACTTCTAATTGCCCTCACTCGACTCTCATTGCAGCTTCCTTTTCGCCGCTCCGTGCGTGGGCTTAGTCTAGGTGTAACAACTCTCCATCATATGGTAGTCGTTAAAGAATCAAAGAGGAGGAAAGGGCAATTAATCAGTCTTAATGAATACGAGTTCCAGAATAGAAGTAAACAAGCAAGAGCGAAAGAAGGGAGTTCAGTTCCTCTGCCTATGTCCTGCCAGCTAGTATAGGTAGTGGTTCGTCGATATTCATTCATTCTTCTCTTAAATGCAAGGGCAGAAGGAAGCTAAGCTTATTATTCTTCGCTTCGGGTTAGGAGTTTCAAGTATAGTAAGGGCCTTCTTATCTCTCTTTCGCGGAATTATAAGTACTGGACAATCACTTGCGGATTCTCGAACTGCTGATTCTTGTGACTTGCACACTTATTCTTTACCCGCTTTAACACCTTCTCCTGCTAATTATCCTTTTTCTGATCTTGCTCTACCGATACCGAAGTTAAGGGAATTAATCTGATTAGCATTCACTTATATTCATCTGATTAGCATTCACTTATCTAAGTAGAGGACAGTAAACAACCAGCAAAACCACAAGTTGCCCCCGAGAGTTGTACCTCAATTCCATTCAAAGAACTAAACCCACAAGCACCCCAAGACATACGACATAAGTGTAAGCACCCAACCAAGCACAATAAGCATAACCTAACTCAGAATTCATGTAAGCCGAAAACAGGACAGGAAGTGAAGCTAACCTCTGTGCCTTAACCTTACTTTCTAACAACTTCCACAGCTGATGCAGTTTCTTTCGTATTCTTATCCTTCACTTGTGACTTAATATAAGGGCGACTTAGTCGGCTTTCCCTTATGCTTTAGATCTTGAACCTTATCATCTTGAAACAAAAACTCCACTCTAGCATTCTGTACTTACTGCTTAAAAGCCAATAATCTCTTCTGCCTAGTCAACTCTATCACTTACATCCCTTAGCACAAGGACTTCTGTAACTCGAGTTCCTTCTTCTTCAGATTCTTCTTCTTATTACCAAACACTTCCATATCCCCCCAACGTTAACTAAATCTTTCGAGCGGTACACTTTCTCTTCCACCCAATAGGTGTTTTCATTAGTTCTACGTAAAGAGTTAGTTCAACTACAAGAATGAGTTCTACTACAAGGGGCTTCATCATCATAATAAGAAGGCCATTCTCCAAGACTAGAAAGGTCATGTCAACCGTACTCCTGCGCAGAAGCAAGCCAAGCACCCCTTAAGTAAGATCTGGTTCCTACTGATTCTCTTGTAGACTAGGATGAAATAATTCTACAAGATTGAAGACTTAAACACAAGCACTTGCACCCCCGGATACTCTATTTGAAGAAGCACCAAAAGAGACTACTTTCCAAGCACAATAACTCGACTTGAAACTGACCGTTACCGCCACAAGCAACAACACTGTAAAGTCAACCTAAACCTGCTATCTCTCTGGATGATCTTCGGCTGATGATCTTGAAACTGCTTCTTAACTTGCTGATTCCCTTGATTGTAGCAAAGACGGGTTTACAGCTTCCTGAACCGGCACATTTCTTGAGTTGAGTTGGACTATTAAATAAGGGCAATAAGGCTTTCCCGAGTAGTGGCCTTCCCTTTGCTTGCTTAGCTTGCTTGTAGTTCAGGGTAGTGGTCGACCTCTTTCACTTCTGAGAAACACTCAACTTCTTGTCCTGCTGTAGCTCAAGTACTTTTCATCGAATATGAGAATGGAGTTCAACAGAATGGCCGGGAAGTAGTCAAACACTGAACAAGCAATAAGAAAGAAGCGAGTATAGAATTCAAGTAAATACACAGCATCCCTCTTTTTTTCATTAAAGTCAACTTGAAGTGAAGAATGTCATTGCGGATTACTTGCGCAGGAAACTCTTCCTTGATTTGATACTTGCACTTAATCATTTCCCGACCCAGAGCAGAGCTGCTAGATACGATGAACTAGCAAACTGTCAACCGTACTCCACGACTGGGAGCTTATTTATACTCTAACACAGCTTACCTGAATCATTGACTTAGCGCTTCAACGTTACGAGCTTATTGATACCTTACCAGGCTACTCCACTTTTCCACTTTCCTTCCCACAACAATATGCGTTGGTTGCTTGATCCGTTGTTTGTTTACTTTAGCTGTTTTTCAAGTTGGAAGTAACTACCCACTAACTCTGGCTCATCTCAGAAACTAGGGCTCTCATCGAATCTCACTCAGGATATACCTCTATTGCAACTATACCATACCTCTCTCTCCGACTTAATATAAGGTAAACTAATACAACAAATAAAGAAGCTCAATATAGATAGGCACCTCGGAACCGAAAGTATACTAATTAATAGATTCTAATCTTGGATCTGAAGAAGGCTTCCTTCTGGTCGTATAAACTCTGTGAAAACTTATTTATGGTATTCTCTCCCTTTTTGTCTGTCTCAAAAGCATTAGAACGATTCGTGTTAGCATTATTCTTCTTTCGCCCTTGTTAACATGTATTCAGAAATACTTGGGAACTTTGCTTTCCGAGTGTCTCTGTCCTTTCTTATTACTCTTTTCATTGACTCCTACACTCCAATAAAACTCTTTAAAGAGAAAGAAGCACGCACTGTTTTGTTAGGTATAGCTGTAGCGAGCAAGTCAAGGGTTTGAAGCGAGGTGTGGTCCATCCAATCCAAGCATCAAAGGCGGTTCATAAAGTCAAGTAGAAAACCAAGAAGGGAGTCTTTGTCTTGTATGGAACTCCGTAAGAGGACACTCAACTCGCAAACTCCCGTCACGGTTAGGCCAGACTAGTAATTGACTCCCTTACCTTTAGCCTATAGTATAAGTAGGAGCCAGAGTGAGATGAGATGGAGGCAAGAAGAGAAGAGAACTGAACAGATAGAGGTAGAGGATAAGAAAGGGATATACAGAGTAGGAGATCAGTTGGAAGTAGGAGATCAGTTGGAGAGTACGGAAGGAGTGATAAATTCATTCTTTGTTGACTTCAGATCAACTGGTGCCTAGTAGGGGTTCACTCAAAGGAGGTTGAAGCGCCTGGTTGACAGCCCAGAATCCATAGTTGTACCCTTAAACCCTTGAGTAGAATTCTTTGTTTCAAGGATAGTTCTTGTGCGAGTTAAGTAAAGGTACCAAGCATAAGGGGCTGTTGGGTATCTATACCCAGTACAAAGAATATCTTCTATATGGTGATGCTCGAGAGTCCAATCTCCATTCATGTTTGAAAAGGCGTTCAAAAGATTCAATTAGTTCTCAGGCGTTAAGTCATGCCAGTTCTTGGTTAAGAAGCCGTTCCTCATTTACAAGATGCTTTTCCTAATTGGGGTGTTCAGGGCGGCAGTCAAAGTCAATAATCCCAATGCTTGTTGTTGTTTGTTGTGCTGGCAATAACGCTCTATGGAACTTATTCTTTACTTTGAAGTGAAAGTCGAGAGAAAAGGTTCTTTACCGCTAAGTAGACCATAAGAGGAAGGAGTTGACCCTGGGTGTTACGACTCGTATAACTCTCAGTTAGCGCAACATTCTAGTTTGTTCCTAACGCCAAAGACAGGACTTGCTTCGGGAGCTTCTGCGCCAACACCTTGATACTATACTCTGGCCTGGGCCCGCACTGCTTCATCTAGACACTGTTTCTTCTCGAGTAGACTTTCCCTTACTTGCTTCTTATGCTGATTAACCGAATTCTGGAACTGCATCTAATCCAGATCATGCTTCATATCTTGTAGCCTTAACGGATGAAACCCCTTATTATAATTCATTCCACTAATTCCACTTCACCAAAACACGGGAAAAAAGGAAGTTTTGTCTACTAGCTACGTTGCTTGGCCCTATAACTATACTAGCTCATAGCAGCTGAAGATACTGGTCAAGTTTCTTATCTCTACGACTACACCATTAACTTAAGGCTTGCAACTGGATACTTTTTGGAAACTAAAACTACACTTTTCTTAGAATCTTGTAAGCCTTCTTTCTTATGATCTTGCTCTACCTGGCTCTAACTCGACATAAAACAATGAAGCGGGAGCTTTAGCCACTGACGCTGATGCTTAAAACGGAGTGTTTCTTGCCCTGTTCTTGTTTCTGTCATGTCAACTAACCACAACCTTATTTCTTAGAGGGAACCTGTCCGAGAGAGAACCTGGCCTGGGCAGTAATAAGAGGGTTCAAAATGCATTCTTTCAAATCGGACAGTTGTGAAATAGTGAACTTGAAGCCTATATCTTGAGTTTAGGGTTCCCTTGCTAATACTGAGTTTACAGACCCGAGAAAGCACCCGATACTGAACCTGTGTTTTGCCTATCTCTCCACCACTACCCTTGTTGAATCTGTTTGTAGAATTGTGAGCTCCTGCCGCTAGTCAATTTCATGAAACTCCTCACTCAGTTATTATATAATAGATGGAATCACAGATAGAAAAGAAAAGAGACCGGGAATCACACACTAGAGATAAAGAATGGAACTCAGTGGTAGAAGAATGAACCAAACTTTGAAATGCCCCTTAAAGGAGTAGTCCCCGGGGGAGTAAATAGGCCAAGTCTCCAGTGTTTTCTTCATGCGGTGCTTGTGTTGGCGTAGATAGAATAAGAGAAAGAATCGGTGCATCAAGTACTAGGCCCCATAGTGGAATCCTGAGTGGAATCTGTTAAGGAAGTAGGCGAGGGAGACAATTCAATACTAGAGGATGGGTTCAGAGTTGAGTTCCAGTATTGCCATGCCAGGTCCAAAGAATGGAGTTTCAGTATTGAGAGATATATAAGTAGTTTGATACCTTCTCTAACTTACAATAAGAGCCTATACTATAGAATAGAGTTGTTGAATCACACCAGGAGGAGGAAAGTTTACCAGAGCATCTGCAGTTCTTCAAGTTAGGATAAAGCATAAGTATACGAACTCGATAAGCCAGTAACTCACCAAAACACGGGGCCAAGCTTAGTATAATGTTGCGCTAAGTAGCCCCTGTTCCCCTGCTTGAAGATCTTTGTCCTGTGCCACTTATATATTTGCGGCAGGAGCCCCGGTAGAGCAAGGCAAGTGTCTGAGGGAAAAGGTAGTAAGAACGAAGGAGGATCTAAAGAATCAAAGTATGGAGTTCCTATAAGTTGACACTAAAGTTGGAGTTTCATTCCTTGGTTTTGGGGTTTTTGGGGTGACTTCCCTTGCCCACCTGTCCCATGGCTACTTAGTGAAATTCCCCCTAGTCCCACTGCAAGGGTTCCAGCAGAGTAAATTAAGTACAAGTATTCGAATGAAAAGCACGAGTAACAGAACGAGAGAAGAGAGAGGCATACTCCAACTAAGCTTGGAGCTATGAAGTAAGGCTCGGCATGAACACCAGCAATACGCATTTTATTACACAACGAGCAAGGCCGGATTTACTGAGTCCGCCAAGTCACTACTAGACAAGTGTCACTGTTGGAGTAGAGGTAGGCAAGTCAGATAGAGTTAGTTCGGGCCATTATAGTCAGTTTGTTTTACTTCCAGTTTCATGCCCAGTTGCATCCCAAGCCAATTCTTGTTTCCTATATAAGTAGAAGATCCATCTCGAATCTCATGCCCACGGAGAGGAGAGCAGTCAAGTATCAAGGAACCATAGCGCGTAGAAGGCCAGATGAAGCTGCAAGCGGAAAGTAAAGGGGAAGTTAAGAGCTAGATGACGATGTTCTTTTCTTAGGCGGAAACCAGTACTTATAATTCAAGCAGTTTCATCCACAATAGAAGCTCTGCAGAGGTGCTCTAGCTCTAAGTCTCGGAAAGTCGTACTTAATTGTCTAGTAAAGGAGGATAGGATTAAGTGCTTGTGTTAAACAATGAGTCAATATAGAATATAGGACCCGTACAAGCGGACAGATTAGTAGTTCCTTGGCTCTGGTATTCCTACTTAAGATAACTACTTTCAACTACTGGACAAGCAACTGCACATGGTTAGTGCCCTTCATTAATGCCCTTAAGATATAGGCTAAAAATGCATTTATTGAACGGGTAAGAGAAGATGATAGTGATTTATATCTGATTACTAGATCGGAGGTTCTATGGTGCTGTAGGGGCATCTGGTTGCTTACGAGAGCCAGAAGCTCAACGACCGGGAACGGAGGTACTCGGCACACGCTAAGGAGATGGATCCTATATGATGAGCTCAAAAGTGAATTCAGATAAGTGCAAGCAAGAAAGGCGTTCGGTTCATTGGTCTGGTCTTGAGCTTGTACGTACATCGGCTTGTTGGTGCTTGGAATAATCAAATGCGCTACCCGGAGAAATTGTAGCTTGGTTAAGTTGTTTCGTTAGGTTCATGAGCGGCGGACATGGTAACATGCTGTATGTCAATCACAAATAAGCTGTTGGGGCTCTGGCGCGCGGTACATGTGGCTCTTTTAAGAAAGTTGCTTTTGTTGGTATACAGGCCGGCTAATCGAAACAGTATGGGAAATCTGGGAAAGAGGAGTGGACAGGGGGCCCGGCGCACGAAGCAGGAGGAAATAGCTTTCACTTAGAATATGAATCTGTACCAACAGACTTCAGCGGACACCTGGGATGAAAGACAAGCTACAGTAACATGGTTGCGACCTCTCGTCTCAAAGTCAATTCCTTAGGCAGACGTACCACTGCAGGACAGCTATAGAAATCCCGACCTATGGAATACCACTTTTCTTAGATTATTGTGGCTCTTTGCATCCTACTACTAGCAGCTCCTTCTATGTCCCTTCTTCTCGAATCCATATAGATCCACAGATTACATACCCATTCATACCATCTCAACAGCTCCCTTGCCTTACATCTTCCTTACTCTGTGAATTCCATATCTGTCTCGCCTGCAAAGTTCGTTATTCCTAAAATCAACGTCTACAACGGGCAAGACTTAATAAATAGGGTCCACCGGTTATTATAAGTTCTGGCTTCTCCACTACAGGAATATAATGGCACTGAACACATAATAAGACTCTCTGCTGTGCGCCGAACTTATAAGTACTGGATCATCATTTCTTTTTTCTTTCGTTTGTTAGTAGGTATGGGTTATTTTAGTAATGGTTTACCCTGGAATGTAGCTAGCTAATTCTGTCTGCATAACTAGTAAATGGGATTAGTTAGCTATCAGTATTCCTAAATAAGGAGACGAAACAACTATTTTCAAAACCGATACCACCCATTTCTAATATGGGGACTCAGATCAAGGAGATCAGATAGACTCCAAGTACTTTCCCTCGTATGGATAACTCATCTTATCTGCTAAAGAAGAATTATAGGTAATAAGCTTTTTCTCATCCAGGCGTCGAGCTATTTTTCCCCCCGTATCACCGCTGTAGAGTTTCACCACCAAGTTAGACAGGAGAAACATCTGAAGCCGTGTTAGCTCCCGGCGACTGACGAAAACTTCACTAGTAGTTGCTTGGCCGGGATGAGGACTCTCACTCGAGCAGTACGGACTACCTAGGTTGGCCAGAAGTAGCCCATGGGTTGGTGACGAAGTTAAAGAGGACCGGGTTAGTTCCTTCTTTTCTTCCCTTATACTTAATGAGCTTCTCCCCCTTTGCATCCTTACTTACTAGAAACTCATAGTTGACAGTTGCCAGAGGTATAAGGATTAGAATTAAGGCATGGAATAAATGGGTAATAGGAGTCGGAGTTACAGGATTACTTGTTTCACAAGTTGCATTCTTTGTCGAGAGTGAGGAGTACCGTGCCTGTTTCATACTAGTCCACAAGAGAATAAGAATAGGACAAATAGATTCCAAGACATATACAGATGCTGGTTCCCTTGCCTACCTCTAACTACATCCAGAGTATAGGTAAATAAGAATAGTTCTCAATTCAGAAAGTTGACTGAGGAAAGAAAAGAGGGAAGTGAAAGATGTATTCTCATCGGAGGAGTGAAATAGTGAAGTTTGTATAGGAGTGAAAGAGAAGAGGATCGATATAGGTGTTAGTATGAGTTATAAGCGAGTCCTTTGTTCGGCAACTACTTTGATATTACCTACGAGTTTGGTTCTATACTTACTCATAGATGCGATAGCACTAGAAGTAATTGGCCCATATTATGATACTAATACTTATTGGTAGGAAAAGTAAGCCTCTATTTATTAAGTCTTGCAAACTACAGAATATAAGTAATAAGTGGGAAGCTGGCTAATAGGCAGGAAAGACCCCAGGAGAGCAGTCCAGTTAGCAACAATTATAGGTTTAGCGCGAGGAAAGTAAGAATAGGTGCTATGGGAGGCAGCTTTGGGTTTTCTGTAGTTAAAGAAAGCAAGTGCGGCAGAGCAGACTCGCAGTACTTATAAGTTCAGGGAAGCGAGGTTCTAGGTAAGTAAAGCAAGGTTCGAGATCAGCAGTTACGGAATGAGCTAAAGAGAACTTAGGCTTAAAGGCATTAGTTACAGAATGAAGTGTGTGTGGGGAGCTGAGCTCTCGGGGATAGCACGATAGGCTTTAAGGCAAGGGTTTCGTTATTGCCTTTGCTAGTTCCATTCTTCTAGCTATCAGTTCTATTCTAATAGTGAGTGTAGGGGCGGGCTAGCACAAGAGAAAGGGAATGTGAGGAAGCAGCATTGTCGGGTAATCTGAATCACTTACTTATATGCGATGCTCGAGATAGATTGGCAAGAGAGAGAGAAATTCCTATGCTTGCTTATATGCTATGTGCACGAGATTGAATGGAATTGGTTTGGTTCGGTAATAGTGACTGAAGGACTCACTGATAGGGTACCGTTTCTTACAAAACACTCCAACCTGCGTATCGGTAAGGTAACGACTTGACACTACATAAAGGTTAGTTTGCTAGAAACCCAGATTGAATTCCCGTATAACAGAAAGAGAAAGCTTATTCACATACTGTAACACAAAACACCTGCTTTTTTGTTTGAGGTTGAGGCTGCTACCCACTGTTGCAAATGCAAGTAAGGATATTCTTTCGACTGTTTATTTCTACTTAACCGCTACATGGGCAGTTGATTCTACTGTTCCGAGAGACTTTACCACATTAGCTTCAGCAGTGGATCCGAAGTTAACAAATACAGAATTGAACTAACCCCGCCCGCCTACCTATCTAATTTCTAGGAAATGCTATCTAGCAGCTCATCTCGCAGGAATACTCCCTTTTCCTTGTAGTGCAGATCAATTTCATTGTCTACGGCTTCAATCAAATATGACACCTGTTTCTTATGTCAAGTAAACAAAGAAGAAAAGAAAACAACCTTTACCTACTTATGCTTAAAGCCCTTCTTTCTGTTGCTTCTACTCCTTCCTCTGATCTTACTTCTATGTTTGATCCTTATTCTTAGGAGCACTATAGGTGGGTTGGCGAGAAAGAAAGAAGAGGGGATTCCCCCATGTTTGTTAATTATTACCTTTTAGTATAGAGCGCATGGCCGGGTATAAGTTTGAAAGTGGCAAGGAAGCAGGGTGGAGAGTACCAGAAGCCGATTCGAATTACACTATCCAATTGAATTGCAGAATTGAAGTGTTGTTGAGGGCACTTGATTGGCTCTCTCGAGGTGGTATCATGGGCACGCCGGTTGGCTCCCTCTAAAGGTAGTCTCATTATGTATGAGTGACACGATCCTTACTTCTTCTATTATTCTTTAAGTAGGAATGTGCTTTATGCCATACTTTGAGTTGAATTATATCGTTCCCATAGTTTCATGATTACGTACCTTAGGATCAGAATAGAGTATAAGAGGCGCAAGTAAGGTTTGCTAGCTTCACTTCTGGTTTAGGTGGGGGAAGAGTCAAAGTTTACAAAACACGGGTTTTTTGATAGCTTCGTTTGTGGAGTGGTTGACTCGAGCTCTGCTGTAGTAGAATCAGTATTAGTTGCCGGAGGAGAGAGATAGTTGACAGCTACCCTATTAGTAGTATACGCTTGGTCATAACCTGTTCTTTAGTAACCTGACTTTAGTTTAAGATCCGGAGTTGTTGCTTGGCCTGGAGAATTGGAATTACTAGAAGGTCCAGGGCGAGGTTCAGTTGAAAGGGGAGTTGTATGTAGCTAGTGTTATTCTTTGCCAGTTACATAGTTGCCCTTACTTATAACGGGATAATTGCCTGAGTTCAAAGAGCCTGAGCCAGAGAGGGAGTAAGCCCCTATTTATGAAGTCTTCCCGAAGCTAGCTAGTAGTTAGTAGTAAGCCCTAAGTTAGTAGCTAGTAAGCCCTAAGTTGAAAGGTCAGAATGCAACTCGTCAGTATAAGCTTTAAAGCCCCGAGTGGTAGAGTAGTTAAGAGCCAGAGGATAGTATGAGTTTACAGAGTAGAAGATTAAGTGCTTGTATGAAGCTATGATCCATATGGGAATGATCAATAAGTAAATCAATAAATAAGGGTGTGTTGGATAATAGACTATAAAGGAATCTTCTATAAGTAACCTGAATCCAATACAATAAAGATAATATATCCGTTTGTGATTGAACAAGAAAAGAAAGTAAAGAAACACGAAAAGCAAGGCTTCATTACCCCTGCAACAAACAAGATTAGGCCCACCTATGAATAGGTCTGATAGACAGTTTGTATTGTGGTACTTTTTCGCCTTGGCGTAGTAGGGTTCATTTTATCACTTGATAGAGTTTCATCGTAGGGTCGCGTAGGTACTGCTTTGTTCTTCTTTCTATTACTTAGCTCGATTCTATGCTCTACTACTTACTCTTATTCCTATCATTCCATGCTCTACTACCAGGCAAGACTAACTTTAGTTTAGCCCGCTTAAAAGCTGCCCTTACAGGCTTTGATGCTTACTATCCTTATCTTCATTCTATGCCTAGTGCTTATAGTACTTCCGTCGCTAACTCGCAATCGAGCCACCTATCAAAAGACCTCAACACAGAGATTGAACTAGTCCCACAAGGGTTTCGCTGCTGCTAGTCAGAATCCAAATGATAGATATCAGATTCCAATAATGCTAAAAAGCCTCACTTTTGATGCACCTAAAGCTAACTTCACCTATCAGCAAACTGCCTCTCCTATGTTTTAGTATGGCCCTTACCGGCTATCAATCTAACTACCCTTGTTTTCATTCTCTCTTTTTTTCTGCAATTCCTTCTTTTTCGTAATGTCAATACCTCATTATTGTACCTCGCTTTAAACCTTACTTGCCTGTCTTCTATTCTCTGTATTTGTTCACTCATTCCTTAAGCAGATACACACCTTTACTTGATACTTGCTTCCGAGCAGAAGGATTTTGGATTTCATGCACATAGGTATAGAGTAGAGTACCGTAAACAACCCTCTTCCAGCTATTAGATTATCTTATCCCCGAAAACTGTCATTTCACTTGCTTGCGAGAGCACAGATGAAACTATAACAGAAAGATACGAGTAGTCAGTACAAGGATCGGAAACAGGACAATGTTTATACCCTTCTTATGAATCTGAACCAACAGAATAGAATACCTTGGGCCACGACCTTCACTTTCATAATTTATTGATGCTTTAAACACTGAGTCATTGCCAACACCTCTTATTCTTAATACGACAACTTGAAACCGTACTCCAGCACAGGAGCAAGCCAAGTAACAGGAAATTCTTCATCGCCAAAAAAGACAGATGAAACTATAACAGAGCTATCCTTTTACAGATGAGAAACTGGAACGGAGCTATCCTATCCTTTCCTTCCCGTGATTGCTGCTGACTTATCACTTGCTGCTTCCTTTTCTTTTGCCTAACCTTTACATGGGCATGAGATTCGAGAGTCGAGTCAAACAGTCAAACAATCATTTCTTTAACAACTTCCTATCGTGGTAAACGAAAATGACAGTTCCTAATCCATATCCCTCACCTGCTCTTGAAACTGGAACCCAACTCTACTCGTATTCAATACAACTCGCTTCTGTAGCTCTAGGACTAATTGTCTTTGCCCGGTTCCTATTATAGGTTTTAGAGATTCGATCTCACATTACCTGATTAGAAATCATATTATCCAGTCCAGCGCATCCCCCTACTGTGACCCCGGTCTCGCACCTTAGCTTCCCTTGCTCGCTTTCAAACTGTAATGCCTAGCTTTGGTCTTCCGCTATTCACTAGAAGTATGAAGTTCCTTCCTTCTAGCCTTACATTACTTTCTCTCGTTCTGCTTACTAAATATGAGCCTGTCGATCTCTGCTTTCTCATCTTATTTACTAATGCATCCTATTACTTATGAGTTCAATCCTTTGACTTACGCCTGCTAGAACTTAATTACTGGTATACTGACTTTATAAGCTATACTTACCTGTTTGGTTATTATGCTTACTCCTGTTAGTCTATTGTTAGATACTTAAGCCTCGTACACTGCACAATACTACCTACTAGATTCTATTAGTACTAGATCTTAGGTCATTATCAAAGAACTATAGCCGGGAAGGGAGACTTAAAGTCAAGGAAGGCATACTTGTAGGTTGCTTGGCGAGTTGTGTTTGACTAGTTAATTCCTTTCTAGCTGTCTCATTATCATAAGTAGTCGTTTGGAATTATAAGTACTGGCTCCCTATATGTTAGGATCGGACCGTACCTATGAGTGGAAGGATCAAAGCACCAATAATTAATACACGATGCAAGTACGCAGTGGTAGGGCTACTAAGCCTAACAAACAAGGCGAAAAGGCAAGAATCTAAGATGGAGTTTCAAGATAGGCGGACTGCAACTAACAAGCAGAGATCTTAGGTCTTAGTCGAAGAGTTAGAGTTATAGAAAGGAGGGGTCGCCTTTGAGTTGGTAAGGACATAGTGAAATGCACGAGTAGGGCTTTGTTTGTGAAGTCAGTATTCCATAAGTAGTAGTGGGATCCCCTGTTTTTAGGTTGGTTCTTAGAAACTGTAGTGAAAGCCCTTGTTCCGGGTCCAAAGGGACAGACTCAATCAAAGGGAAAGAAGGTAAGTGAAATAGATATTTGAGATTAGGGGCTTAAAAGCAAGGCTTGGGTTACTACGGTGAATTCTGATTAGTCATAGTGCAGTTTTCTTAGTTGAAGTACAGGTTAGGTTCCAAACAAGAAAAGAAAGATAAAGGGAGGAAACAAGAAAAGAAAGATATTCGTTACCAACTAACACGGAAGCACCCGCCAAGTAACTGCTAATGTGATGTGCCCTTATTGTAAGTTTGTTTGGGTGCAGAGTTAGGTTCAGGCTTAAGTAGAGAGTCGGTGAGTGGAGCTAGCAAGTGATAGAATTCAACTTGGTAGTTAAAGACTGAAACCTGATAGCTAAGTAGGAAGACTAAGAATACAACTCGGTCTTGAGTGCCTAAGAATGGAACTGGTACATATGGAACTAAGAATTTCACTAGGGAGTTAGGGAATGGAGCTAAGTGGGTAGAAGCCTAAGCCTTGTGTTCACATATAAAGAATTGACCTAAGGAGTGAAAGAATAGAACCATTGGCAACTGGGCTGAAACCACTGCTAACAGGACTAAGACAACTGCTACTAAGACTTACCTTGCCCCTATTTCTGAAGTCTTCCCCCATGCTAGTTTCAGATGTAAGTAGTCCACTGCCCGATGCTATAGTTAAGGTATTAATTCACTTATTCCCCCTGTCGTTAGCCTCACAACCAGACTTCACCTAGGTAGTTACAAAATGAACCAAGGTAAGTAGTTACGGAATGCAACCGGGGAGTGATAGAAACGAACCAAGGTAGTGCCCTTACTTAATTTCTATAGCTACTAGCAACAAGTATAGGTAGCTGAGGTATCTAACTAACACCGACTTACTAGAAGGGCATCAACCCGAGCTAACAGGAATGATAGGAGGGAGTGCCAGCCTGAAGCCAACAACTACCGGTAAGTATCAGTTGCGAGCAAGGACAATAACTTCAACTCACACCACTCAGAGCCAAACACCCAACTAACAGATTGATACTGGTGTAACTCAGCCTGATACTAGTGCATCTCAGCCTAATACTAGTGAATCCAAGGCTTCAGCGAGGTAGTCAAGGGCCAAGCAACGGGATGAGAAACTACGCTCAAGAATAAAACCACTTCCTTTGATTCCTGCCTCGGAGCGCTACTCGATAAGAATGAAACTCATCAGTCCAAGAGTGGAACGAGGTTGAGCTAGAGAGGTGAGCTAGTAGGAAAGGTCAGAATCAAACTAACTAGTTGAAGAATGGGACCGGTAGGTGGATGAATGGAACTCAGTAGTCAAAGAAGTGGAGTGGTGAATTACTAGAAGGTCCTGTTCTGGTACTTGTCCAGTAGTGACTTGCACCTGTTCGAGTTAAGTTCTAGTCTTAATCTAGTAGCTTGGAGGCTTGTTGAAAGAAGTAGGTGTAGTGGTTCAGTTGAGAGGTCGGGTAGGCGCAAGTAGGAAAGGAAGAATCAAACTCAACTGTTCTCAAGTCAGCTGCTGTTAGAGTTGAGATCGGAAAGAGATATTCTAGTAGAAGCTAAGGAATTGGAATTACTATAAGGTCCAGGGCGAGATAAAGTATAAAGTGTAGTTGATAGTTGCTAGTGGAATGATTTGCCTGTAGTTGTAGAGTTTCATCCCAGTTTCATTCTGGAATTCCAGGTAAATGGTACTTTCTCTCTAGTAGTGACTTGGCGGACTCGGTAACAACTTATGAGAAAGCTTATTTATTACTTACTTTGCCTTTGTATACTACTGTAGTTGTTTGGCTCTTGCTCTAGTAGTTGATAAGTAGACTTGACGGACTCTAATCTCACTCTTGGCTTGTCCCTTTTGGCCTATGATATACCATTTCATCTTGTATAACTATTGATTGTCGGATAGGATCCATTTCTGTTCTTGTGCCCTATTTGTAAGTTTCGGGGTTAGTTTTGCCTAGTAAAGAGATAGGCTAGTTGACTTACTTGTTTTGGTGGGGGTGCCTATTGCCTAGTTAAGGGGTCGGCTGGGGTAGTTGACTTACTTGCTAGGCTAGGGTAGTTGTCTAGTTCTGGTTCTTGACCAAGTCCAGTGTTCGCGGCATGTGGCGAGGAGAAGTGAGAATGCAACTCGGTCTGAGCTAGTAAGAAGCTAAGTAGGTGTGAGCTAGTAGTTAAGTAAGAGGTGAGCTAGTAATACTAAAAGCCTCCCAAATCAGTAGTTCTAGAATTGCACTAAGTAGTAACTGCCCCTTATTCTAAGTTCCCTTATTGTAAGTTGAGGGATGCAGCTAAGTCAGATTCAAAAGGGAGGAATTCTAGGTAGGTTGGCAAAAGGATAGTAGCAACTATTAAGTCGGAGTGATAGTGGAAGTGAGCCTACCATTAAGGATTGCTAGTATCGGTTTTCATTAGGGTTGAAAATGAGCTAGAACTAGAATACCTTAGGTAGGAAGGAACTGGCCTTTCTTATAAGTTGGGAACTTTCACGTTACTTTCTTTCTTTCCTACAGCAGCCCCAGACTTGATATCCGTTGTTTTCTCCCGAACTTAAGTACTGGACTTATAATTCCGGGCAACTAAAGCAACTAGGGCCAAGCAACCACTTCACTCACTTTGCCAGTACTACCGGTCTGCAGTTTCATTCTGTTATTGCCTTGGCAAATACAGGTTCTTTGACTCCCGAGTTTCATCCGGGAAATGTAATCCTTACTAAAGTGATATGGATTTGATTCCTTTTATTCCACTGGTAGTTTGTGAATAAGCACTACTGGGCCTACCTCTCACCTAGTGCTTGAAGATCTCTATCAGTGGTTCTATGACATTTGAGCCTAACATCCATCTTGATTTGATGGTTCCTTTGCCAACTCGTAGCTAGGAGAGTTTGTTTGCCGTAAGGGATGCAGCTAAGGTATCAAACCAGTAAGTCCAAGAATGAACCAAGGTAAGGAAAGTATTAATTGACCTGCCCCAGTTCCTGTTGACAGTGGAGAATTGGTGGCTCTTATATTAAGTTGGTAGATGAGCCTAATTCCATTAATGCCAGCTGCTTGTTGAAAGAAGTCAAGGGAGAGATACTAAGCGGTCTTCTTCTCTGAGAACTATACTAGTCAGAATTGAATTCATATCGGTCATAACCTGTTCTTGAGTTTGATACCTTCATTCTTATCCTCTGTTTTCTAGCTTTCCGTAGATATAGTAGTTCCGTCATGCCAGATGCTGCTAAAATGAACACCCGCCTCAGTTATTTAGTAGTCAAGTAAAAGGACGGAAAACGGGCTAAAGGACGACGGATTAACTGCGTTCTCGTGGTACTTTAGCGGGTTCCAATATCTTCTATTTAAGATCATAGGAGAGTCTGGGCAGCTGAACGGAATAGCTGAGAACAAGCCGGAAGCAACGTACAGTAAGTGTTGACAGTCAGAGGAAAGGAGCCAGAGAGGCAGAACAATAACGCGGAGAGAAGACGAGCAGAAACAAGACTAAAGAGCCCAATGTGGGGAAGGAAACCAAGAAGGAATCCAAACTAAAGAAAGGGACAAGACAAAAGGGGGGAAAGCGAACAAGGAAGAGATGTCCACAACAAGACCCAACAGGTGCAAGCAGGCAGACTCTGAATTGGAGCGAGGGCGCATGCTAAAGTTGTAGGAAGAAAACAGTGAGCAATATCATTTGAATTTCTTTTATTGAGGAAAACAAAAACCATAAAATGAAGCATTTCTGCACAGAACATGAAGCAGTCGGGAGAAACTGAAGTTCAGAAGTCAAACTTAAGGAAGTTCGGTTTATTAACTTTATCCAGAGCTGATGCAAGCGAGAACAGAGGAGCCGTCACGAGGGAAGAAATCGATCAACGGGTAAAGAAAACTCTGCTGTGTGTAAGCATCATTGTTGCTAGGGAAGAGCATGCAGACAAAGGGCATCATCACTTCCATGTAGGAATACTCATGGAGAAGGGAGTATTAAGATATCCTCATTAAAGGCAGAAAGAGTTATAGCCGAGTCCTATGTTCGCCACCGATTGCCCAAAGTCAGGAGGAAGCCCGAAGTCAGGAGTAAGCCCAGCAGAAGAAGTTATGCAAGTGGAATACCTGTTTCCCAGGCAATGAAATCGGTGTCATATCCTTTCTTAACCACTTCCTATTGTATCCCTCGCCAGCCTCTGCTTACCCAGCTAGCCTACTGGCTATGTGTTTGTTTTAAGAATTAAGGTATATGAGCAAAGGGATGGTTCTTGTAGCAAGAGGAGAGGCACTTATTGTAAGTTTAAGTCGGCAAGGTAGAATCTGTCACCAAGGAATGTAGAGGTAAGCAAGGGGACAATGAAATACCAGAGTCGAGGTAGAGTTCCCATAGGTAGATGAGCCGAATTCCGTTATTAAAGCAATCAATAGTTTTTAAAGATAGAGAAGAGATGGAGGCCAGAAGAGAAGAGAGCCGAATGAAGCAAGTTATAATTAAGTGAGATTAGCCTCATTCAGTTAAGCAGAGGGAATAATTCCGATACTTTTGACTAAGAGAGGTAGGCCGGGGAAGAAAGATGTTACTTTGTTGCCCTTAGTCGCCATAGTTTAGGTCGGGTAGGGCTGGAATTATAAGTACTGGTGCCTATCAAACAAATACTTATTCAACAGCGCCAATCTGAATTCTGTTCTAGGAGCGGAGGTACAATAGGTATAGGAGCGCCATTAGTTGAGGTCAGCTACCAGGTAAGAGGTCTGCTAACGGGTCTGGTCTGAACTTCAAGGGAGTTTAGGGTTCCGGGTACAGGACCAACAGAATAAGTTCTGCCAGTGGAATACCGAGTTGGAAGCTTATAATAGTAAGGCTCGGAGTGGAGATAGCATTGGTGCCTAGCCTGAGCGATAGTAGCCATAGTTTAGTTCGGGTGAGTGGAATTCTTAGTTTCATCCCCATAGTGGAAAGCTTAATAGTCCCCTTGCGTGTAATTCCTATCTGTTGTCAATCGTAGCTAAGGTCTAGTAGCTAGTATGGGACTGATGCCAGTGCTAGTAAGACTGATGGCTAGGGATACTAATGTTCGACTCAGAGGTGAGCTATGGGGAAAGTTAGAATGTAACTCCAAGGTAAGAAACATAAGAATGAGCAATCAGTAGAGGCTTGAAAGCACCTTCTCCTGTCCCTGTTCTTGCTGTTCTTGTTGAATACCGGCCCAAGTCACTACGTTATTACAATAGATGCTTTCGGCACAACAAAGAGGTGGTTATAAACAAGTTATAGTCCTGTGTTCGGGAACAAATGAATATATATTAATGAGTTATGAGCTAGTCCAGTTTTATACGACTAACCAAGCGTATACTAGTGCTTCAAAGCTTTATGGTTTCTTTCTACTCCCAAGAAAGATTACCTCTCATCTGGCGGATTCTAATAAGGCACTAGGGATTATACTCTCACCAATTGAACTTAAGGACTGGAAACAAGGTTTTTGGATAGCAAAGATCACTGATTAATTGGCCCCAACTCGCCCCTTAGAGTACTGGTTGTCTTAGAGAATTGCCTTTTCTTAGGTTTCTCTGTGTTTGTTGGTGATGAGTCTACTTCTGGTACTGGCCTACTTTCTTTTCCATTCCATTCTGAAGCTAGAGCTAGGTAAGTAAGGTGTGTTGGCTTAGAGTATCTTTCCGTTCTGGTTTAATCCCAGTAGTAGTAGTCCCGGTAGTAAAGCTCCTGCTCTGGTTCTTGCTTGAATATTAGAGAGAATCCCCAGTTCCAGTGAGAAAGTAAGATGTCTTTGTTGTCGGTTCAACATAAGTATAGGCCCTTAAAGTCAGTTTCGGGAAGCAGTTAAGTTGGTCGGCAAGGGAAGCTGTTTAGGAGAGGTAGTTAACCAGTAAGTCAAAGAATGGAGCTGACCAATTACAGAGATAAGTATCAGAGGCAATGCTTGACCGAGCTAGTAAGACTGATACTGGATCCAATCAGAATTGAGCTAATGAGTTCCCTTACTTAATTTCTTCACTCACTACCAACAAGACTTAAACAAGGTATTACTGAGACTTATGGTAAGTATACTTAGACTAATGCTTGGGAGTGCCTCTTATTAAGTTCTATAGCTACTACTACTAAGACTGATACCGGGTAGTGCAAGGCTTGAACCAGCGATACTCAGACTTCGCCCTTGCCTGCCGATTCCCTGTTGTTAGAGGTTGACTCCAAGACTTCAACTAGTGCTTATAGGGAAGTAGATCAGATAGCTCCCCTCTGGAGTCACAGAATCCAACTAGCCCTTATTATAATCCTCGGAATGGAGCGAGGTAGTTTAAGAATGAAATAAGTAAGACATAGGATTGAGCTAGCAAGCAGGTAAGGGAATGGAGCTAGTGCTGCTAGGTATGTAGCTAGCCCTTATTATAATTCGAAGCCCTAGGGATAGAATGGGGAGCTAGTAGTTAAGTCCTAGGGATAGAATGGGGAGCTAGTAGTTAAGTGAGAAATAAACCACTAAATCCAGAGTTTCAGACCGGGTAGCTGGGTGTTCGAGATGAAAAAGTAAATCAAGTCTCTTTTCTTTCCCTACTCTTTGAGTCTATCTGTTCCTTGGCTGATAGCAATTCCAGAGCAGAGGCCTTTCTAGTAAGTCGGGGCCAAGCTACAGAGTAAGTTGCTAGGGTAGTTTACATACTTGTTTGGATAGGGTAGTCAGGTGGACTTACTTACTTGTTAGGGTATGGGTAGCTAAGGTCTAGTAGCTAGTCAGGGTATGTAGCTAAGGATGCAACAGTGCACTATCAGTCCGATGCATTCTTGACTGGGATAGAATTGACCTAACTAAATTAAGACTTAAACCAGGAGAGGTAGTTACAGGCTTCGACCAGTACTGCTCGGAATGGAGCTAGTGAAAGTGAGAATTCCACCGGGTAGACGAAGAGTTGAACCAGGTAGACGGAGAGTTGAACCAGTGAATCAAAGACTTAAACCGGGCTGCATCAGACCTAAACCGCTGCGAGCAAGGCTTCAACACTTCCCCTAACAGACTGGTACGCTGCCTACTATGCTAGGTAGCGGCGGTATCTAACCACTGCTACTAAGGCTTCAACTCTATCAACAACTTACTATAAGGGCTGATCCTTCACTGACTTAGGCTGAAACTAGCTACTAGCAGGCTTTACTACTGTCCGCCAATTACTTACTTCCTTCACTCACTACAAACCAGAATGACACCCGTAAGTGCAAGCCTGAACCTATACCCGGTATAAGAATGAGAATGCTATAACTCAGATTGAAACTAGCAACTCCAAGACTTAAAGCAGCGCCAACAAGCCTGATACTACTGACTACAGAACCAAACACTAGACAACCGGGCTGAAACAAGTGATGATAGGTATTCGTACTAAGAATTCCACTGCTAAGGGAAAGAGTGAACCCAGGGAGTTAGAGACTGAAATCAGTACCACCGAGACTGGAACGGTACCCGAGCGTATGGGAATCCCACCTAGGTACTAAGACTACAACCAGCGAATGAAAGGCCAAGAAACTCGACTACCAGTGGTTAATTAAAGAATGGAAATAGCATGTATGAAAATGGAGCTAGTAAGTCCTAGAATTGAACTATTGGGTATAAGCCTTAACTCGTGGCGTGGGGGCGCAGATGATCTTGTAACTACCGATTCTCTTCTTCAATTCCGTATTGGCTCGGTTAAGCCTTCTAAGCTCCTGCTGCTAGGGATACTCAGACTGTTGCGGTGCCTAGAACTTACTATAAGGGCTGATACTGCACCCTACTATGCTAGGTATGATAGCTAAGGTATCAACCCAGTGCCCACCAGTCTTAGCTCACTTACCGCAATGTCGCTACTCCTTTTTAGAATGAAACAACTCAAAACCAGAACCAGTAAGTCAGGGTAGAAATTCTCTGATGAGCAAGTAGTAGTCAAGAGTTCCAGTCTGAATTCCCTTCAGGGTATCAATTCTCTGATGAGCTAGGTGAGCTAGTAGTCAAGGTATAAATTCTCCGATGAGCTAGTAGTAAAGTGAGAATGAAACCGCTAAGAGCAAGCCTGAAGCTCTAGTTTCAGAATGTACCTAAGCAGTATCGGAATTGAACTAAGTAGACTCAGGCTTAACCCAGTGAATCCCCAAGACTGAAACAAGTGCATTACAGACTGATACCAACAGCTCCAAGGCTTACCCCCGACTTAATATAAGGGCAACCAGACTCGGACACCTAATTGCAAGACTTAACCTAGATCCGAGCTAGGAGTGCAAGCCTGAAACGGGGGAGTTATAGAATTGAACTCATTGGTGAGCTAGTGGTCAAGTAAGAGACAAACTCAGTATACTCAGAATTGAACCCACTTGAAACAAGACTTAACCAAGTGGGAACCTTATTCTAATTTCTTCAACGAGGTAGGCTCGGAATGGAACTAAGTAGTAACAGAGTGAAACCAACGACTTGAAGTGAAGAATTGAACTGGTAAGTAAAGGAATACCCTATTTATTAAGTCTCGAACACATCTCTAGTCCAGAGCCCTTATAGTAAGTGCCAGCAAGGTCAGAATGAAACCACCTCTAAGAAGAATCAAACTGGAGACCAGTATTTATAAGTAAGTTCTTGTTGAAAGAAGTCAAGTATTTGTTGCCAGCAGCTGGGCGTGTTGAAGGAAGTAGGCGTGGTAGTCCTGTTAGAGTGAGAGTTTCATCCCGAGTTTCGTCTTCTCCCAATAGTACTGCTCCTGCTCTTGTGGAAGTTTCTGAAGTATTTGTTTCAAGAGGATAGAGAGGCAAGAGAACCAGTGGAATCAGTATTTGTTTACAGAGTAGAGCCCCTTATTCTAAGTTCCCTTATTGTAAGTTAAGCTGTTTAGGAGGTAGGCAATAAAGTCATAAAGATAGGGCGGGTGCCAGTACTGTGATAGTTTCATCCCCAGTTGCATATCCCTTGTTGAGTCTTATCTTCAGTTGAAAAGTAGTGGAATCACAGTATGAGTAGCCAGAGAAAAGAGAGGCAATGGCAGCAGTTAGAATAGAAGTAGGTGTGTAGCAAACTAAGAATTCCACTAGGGAGTGCAAGAGCGAAACCAGGTAGCCAAAGAGTTGGAGCTAGTAAGGGAAAGAGTCAACCCAGTAAATCACAGAATCGAGCGAGTAAGTCTAAGAATGCAACTCGTAAGACTGGAACTGGTGAAGTCAATTCCAGAATGAAACAGCTAAGTAAGCAGTAAGCAGTGCTAGTAAGAATGATGCTAGTAACTACCAGACTTCAAAAGTACCTACTCGGATTGAACCCAGTAACTAGCAGAATGTCCCTAAGTAGTCCAATTAATACTTGCTTCTCTCTTGCCCTATTTATGAAGTCTTCCCAGAAGCTCTAGTACTAAGATCAGCATTTAAGTAATTACCAATCTAAGAATTGAACTCACTAGGCTAAGACTGAAACAAGTGCTAGCGAGACTGAGAGGAAGGCTTTCAGCACCTTTACTTAATTTCCAAACAAGTAAGTGGAAGCCTTAAAGCGAGGAGGTTGTGCCAGTGAATTACCTCAAGTCAAGAGCTAAGTTCCCATCCTACTGGGGATTCGACTAGGATCCTACCAACCATGCTCATGGTCTTAAAGCTTCCTTCCTGGGCCTGGACATGCTTAAGGAGCAACCTGTGTCCTCGTGTTTAAGGCCCTTTTTCATTAAATAGATAGAATGGTTCCTGTACTATCCCATTTATACAACAGTTGGCTTATGTGCTATGTCTACCGAGTTGAATCCTAAATGTCATCAGCATCTCTGATACCTGAATCAGGCTTATCTAACTCCGGCTACTAGAACTAAACTATGGCGAAACTTAATAGTAGGGCTCTTTGCTTTGAGTTGAATTCTTACCTTTGAGTTGCATTCTGATCTTTGGAGCTATAGGCACTGGTTGAAAGCCTTACACCTACCAGCTCCATTCCTTGACTACCTCGTTGAAGCCTGAGCTACAGTGGCTGAGGTCTGCTCGGATCTAGTTGAAGGCTTGTTAGTACCGGTTCAATTCTATCTCTACTTAGCTCCACTCCTTGCCTTGCCAAGCTCGTTCCATCCTATCCCTCACCAGCAACTAATAACATGCTGCCCAGTACGAGTTGAAGCCTGCCGATCCCTTGTTTGAGTTTTGATAGTAATAGTAGTAGTTCCGTTCTGCCCAGCACCAGTATCAGGCTTGCTCGCCTTTGTTTGAGTCTGCCAGAGAAATCTGCCCTTATATTAAATAGGTTGAAGAATAAGTAGGAGAGTAGCTCCATTCTCAGTACCTAGCCCAGCAGTCTGATAATACCTAGCATCGGGCTTGCACTCACCGGTTTGAGACTTTAGAGCGACCCAACAGCTGTCCCATACTACCTAGAGCATCAGGCTTGCACTCACCGGTTTCAGAAATTAGAAGAAGTCCTCCCCAGTATCAGGCCTGGAATGCAGTGTTTGGTTCTTAAGTAGCCATATCAGAAGCAGGGAAGACTTAAGAAATAGGTATCAGTCTCTGGTAGTTACTAGTTTGATTCTGGTAGTTGGGTGTCTTAGTCTCTTTTTTAGTAGTTGCAGTCTTAGTAGCTAGTAGGGCTACTGTTTCATTCTCACTTTCCTACTTACGGGTGTTAGCTCTATTCTTTACCTTAGCAGCTGCATTCCGAGCAGCAATGGTTCAAGCCCATCACTACCACTACCAAGCCTATCACTACCACTACCTGGTTGAAGCCTGAGTACCACTAGTTGTATTCTTACACTTACTAGGTTGATTCTGGTCACTAAAACTAAGGGACCGGTCTGAAACTCTAACTCACAACTATCAACTCTAAACTCTCCTTCCTGCTTCAAAGCCTTCTACTTATAGGTTTCATTCTTATCTACGTAGCTATAGTCTAGTTCTGGTTGTTACTGCTTTAAGGCTGCCTAGCTCACCTCTCTAGCGCACCTATAAGTTCCACTCTTCTATTTACTAGTTCTATTCTGTTACTCACTTGTTTCGGTTGGAGTCTGCCCCGTTGCACTCTTTAACTACCCTGTTTCGTTCTTATCACTTCCTTGGTTCATTCTCTGACTAGAGGTAGTTCAATTCTTACACCCGACCCTAACAAGCAAGTAAGTGAACCACCCTAACTAGCAAGGACTTAATAGAAGGGCCCACTACCACTACCCTAGCAACAAAGACAGATGAAACAAAGAAATCTACTCTCACAAGACCTTATAGTAATTCCACTCTCTACTTGAATCCGGGAACTAGCCTTTCTTTCCTTCCCGCTTCCCTTTCCACTCACATTCGAACCATAACAGTACAACCGGTCCTCCTCTCTGATATCCATATTGTTTAGATCATTATTAGAAGCTATTGTTTAGACAGAGACAAGCTGCTATAAGGCAACATGTGTTTGTGCAAGAGAATCAAGATAAGGGATTTGTTGTCTAATTTGAACTGCCTGCCGCTACACATTATAAGTGACTTGGTGGGTGCTTCCTCTGCACTAACTGAAATGACATCTTATATAAGCCAGAGTTCCATCTTAGTTAGTTTTAGTAGATCCCTTATATGATTATTAGTAGGAATGCCCCAGTTCCAGAAATGAATAGTAAAGTGCTTGTCGTCCCGAACTTAAGTACTGGCCGTTGCTTTACGGTCTTCAACTCTAGTGGTGCTGCGTGGTAAATTATGATTACTGGTTCTTGCAAAGCCCTAAATAATAAGTTATCCACTCTCACAATAACTTTACTACCAATCGGACTACCTGGCCTACCTCGACTCTGGCTCTGTAACTCCCTCGTTTCATTCTTAGTTTCACTAGCTCAATTCTTTGACCCCGACGTTCCATCCTTTAACTCCCTTGGCCGGATTCTAATAAGGGGGACTTCCTTGGTTCAGTCTTAAGTACCAAACTAGCAGTAAGTATTAAGTAGAATCGATACCTTAGTTACCACTGGTTTCAGGCTTTCACTACCCAGTGCAATTCCTTTACTTACTTATTTCATTGGTTTACTCCCTGGTTTCATCCGAGCACCCACTAGCTCTATTCTCAGATTGACTAGCTCCATTCTGATCTCTGGCTCTACTAATACAGATTTCAACAGGTGCTGAAAGCCTACTATACTACTCTAGTTTGGGGACTAGACCACTACTTTAAGGGTAAATTCCCATACTTGCAACTGAGCCTCTATCTTCCACTTCTCCTCTGTCAACAAATACTGATGAAGCTAGAAAACTATACCCTTACTTTAGCCAACTGAAACTATCAAACTATACAACTTCAAAAAAGGGCTTACTAAAAGGGCCCCGATTGCTGCTAATACAGATTCCACACCTTCCATTGCTTCCCTTGTAGACCCAGCTGTAAACAAATACTTTTATTGCTAATCTACCTCTGTAAACTAACTACTACTTAGTGCAATTCAGTAATTCCTACTAAGGGAGGTTGTCTCTTACTTCCTACTTCCCAAACCTACCTCTGATTCCTCTGTAAACTCATCAAGTTATGGCGACTTAAGATAAGGCTACTCGTATACTCAGTGAAATCCTTATTGTCTCCCGCGCTTACCTCTCCTCTCACGGATGAAACTTTACCACTACTAGTTGGTTTCCAGCCTAAACTCGTAGGAGTAGCGTAAGGGACAGTATGCTTAGCCGGGGAGTTTTTAGTACTAGTAACAGAATTGAGCTATTCAGTAAAGGAATGGAAAAGCGTGGAACAAGTCAGTCTGGGCATTTAATCAGTCTACTTACTATAAGGCCTATACAAAAGCAAGAACCAGACTTATACTATACTTGACTTGCACCCGAAACAAGAGCACCTAGCACTTAAGAATTGAACCCGAAACTAGACTTTCCACTCCACTACTATGGAACTCCTCACTAAGTAGTAAAAGAAATAAACAAGTACTACCGGGACTACCTGGACTACTACGGGTCAACAAATACATATGAAACAAGCAGCTGGCATTAACAGAATGAGGCTAATCGTACTCAGGCTCATCTAACTCAGGCTTCTATCTATATACCTCTTAGACTTAATATAAGGGTGATTAATCAGCTTCTTTAGAAAGAAACTAATAGCTTACCTTTCCTATCTATCCTCTGGACTAGAGCATCTCTGATACCTATGGCAACTACTACTGATGCAAATGATCTAATTCTACTACTTGGACTACTACTTTGCTGTAAACCATAGATCATAAACTTGACCAGTATCTTCCGCTGCTATGAACGAGTATAGTTATCGGGCCAAGTCACTACTACACAAGTACAGGACTTACTATAAGCTGCGAACTACAATAATTCCACTCAAAAGCATGGAATTGATTCTTTCCTTAACCTGCAACTTAATCATTTCCTTATCTAGCTTCTGCTTATTTTAGAACTGGAACTTGAATCTAATCTACCTTCTACTCTTTCTACAAATACTGATTCAACAGAACTAGACTCCTTGTCCACTAATACAGATTCAAAACAGGGTTACCCTGCCTCTCTCTATCTCCTCTGTTAACTAAGACTTATGAAACTACTCGACTCTCTACTACCCCTTATTCTAATTCATGAAACCAGAACAAGAGCAGACTTACTATTCAAGCTTCCACTCTCTTGGTTCAGGCTTTGACTACCCAGGTAAATTCTTAGTACCACTGGTTGAAGTCTTGTTGTTGGTACTGGTTTGAGTCTTACACCTGATAGCTGCATTCTATCCCTACGCTCCACGACTAGCTCACCTCTCTTAACTACGAGCTCACCTCTCTTCTTAATTACTATCTTTAGCATGGGTTTCAGTCTTTAACTGCTGTGTTCCATTCTTGCTGGTAGTGGTTGAAAGCTTACTACCACTGGGTTAAGGCTTTGACTCCCTTCCCTGGGTTCATTCCGATAGTTGCTAGGTCAATTCTGCCTACTTAATACACTGGTTCATTCTTAGTTTATGAGTAGTTCAATTCTGAGTCAGAGGATGGGGAAGACTTAAGAAATAGGTATTCCTTACTACAACTACTGAGTGGAATTCTGATCTAGTGTTTTACAGGACTTACTGATACTTACTTGTTAGAAGCAGTTGAAGCCTAAGTCGACCCAGCAACTAATAACATGCTCTCCCTTAGCAGCCCCATTCCGATACTCACTCCATTTCCTTCCTAGTAGGAGTCTTACTAGCTACATGCCCATATCGAGCAACACCGGTAACTGATTAAATGCTTTCCTTTAGTAGCTCTATTCTTACTAGCACTAGCAGCAGAACTTAATATAAGGCGTAACTGACTTCGGGCTTACCTCATAGCCAACAACAAGAACAAGAACAGCTACCTTAATTCTGACTTAAAACTAGAGCTCCCGGCTGGTCTCCAGTTTCATTCTTTCATGAGTTAGGTCAATTCTGAGTTATACTGGTTTGATTCTTTCTCTTACTAGCTCTTTCCCCTACTAGCTCAACTCTTTAACTCCCTGATTTGATTCTGGTTAGCAAGTGGGTATCAGTCTTGCTGGTAGTAGTTTGATTCTTTGACTAATGAGTTTGACTCTGATCTTAGTAGCTATACTTACGAGTTTGATTCTGTACTTCGAGATTCTATATTTCTTCTTAGCTTAACAAAAGCAGATGAAGCTGTACTACTCGTATACACCTCCGGCAACTATCCCTCTTCTCTTGCTACAAATAAAGGATGAAACAACTGAGTCCAATTCTTCCTTTGGGGGGGATTCTTTCAATTCTGCACTTCCATACTTATAGCTTCCTCGCCTCTCTCTCCTCTTTAAACTCATATTTATTGAAACTAGCCCAGTAGTGGGTTCATTCTGCTACTACTTAGGTAAATTCTTCTACCAACTAGCTGCCCTCCCGCTTTTAGGCTTCTACTTACTAGTTCAATTCTAGCTCTCCTACCTGGCTTTTAGGCTTCTACCTACTAGCTTCATTCTTACTAGCTACATATCAATACTAGCTACCCTAGCGACATAACTATCAGCACTAACATAAGTCTGATAATACCTAGCATCAGCCAGCAGGGCACCGGTTAAGTCTTGCACTCCGGAGTTTTCTTCTGATTGAGTAGTCTACAGGCAGAGAATCAGTGGTACTTGTTTCATTGTTTGACGAATTAGAATAAGGGGGTTGATTCTTAGACTCACTACTAGAAGTAGAAGCGGGCCAAGTCACTACTAGGTTTATGCTTTTATTACTTAGTTTCATTCTTTATTCTGATATTCTGTATTTTAATAAGGATTCCATTCCTGTTGAAAGAGTTGAACTAGTGCTTTTAAGGCTCTCTAAACACCTGACCTCCACCCTAACAAGTCAGTCAACTAGCCTAGCATAGTAGGGGCACGTATCAGTCTGTTAGGCAGTGGTATCAGTCTTGGAAGCAGTAGTATTAAGCTCGGAAGCAGTGGTTAGAGACCCATACTACCCAACATCAGTCTTACCAGCTCCACTCCTTGCCTTGCTCGCAACTGATACTTACTTGGATTCCATAGCAACTGATTAAATGCTGAGCATACCAAGTTTCAGTCTTAGTTGTTAACCTAGATGCTTAGCCTTGCTCACCCTAGTAGTTCTATTCTTTGACTCGGGTCGACTAGAACTTAATTACTTACACTTACCGGTTTCACTCTTAGTCTTCCACTTAGCCACCCGGGGTTATTCTGTAACTCCTAGGTTCGATTCTTAGTCTTCTTTGTTTCGGGCTTGGACTCCCTCTGGTTCGGTTCCTGTTGTTAGCATCACTGGTTTCACTCTGCTAGAATTATAAGTACTGGGGTTTAGGGAAGTAAGTAATTGGATGCACCAGTTCCATTCCTGTTGGCACTGGGGTAAGGCTTTGACTCCTTAGCTGCAGTCCCCAACTCAACAGCTCCATTCTTGAACTACTTAGCAGCAGTCCCAGCAACACCAGTATCAGGCTGAGCAGACACCGCTCCATTCTTGCTAACAGTGGTTGTAGTCTCTGTAGTCCTGGGTTAAGGCTTGATAGTAGTAGTCTTAGTTCCAATACCTAGCATAGTAGAGGCATGTACCAGTCTTTGGCTACCTGGGTGAAGCCTCAGATTCCCTGCTTTCAGGCTGAGATGTACTTGTTTCAGGCTGTTCCTCACTGGGTTCACTCTGGTTGTTGCTCGCTTAAGTCTTAGAGTTAGTGCTTTGGTTCTTGCTGTTAGTGGATTGGTTCTTGCTGGCATCAGCTCAATCCTTTAGTTAGTTGTTTAATTCCTAGTTCCAGAGTCCCCAGCTTCCTCGTCTTGCCCTCCAGTTGCTAGTTCAATTCTGGCTGTTAGTGGATTGGTTCTTTGACTCCCCAGCTCTCCAGTCTCAGTGGTACTTGGTAGAGACCTTAACTACCCGGTTTCATCCTTACTTTACCACTAGCTCACCTATCCTGTTACGAATTAGAATAAGGGGCTAAATTATGACTTGCTTAGTCTGCAGAGTGGAATTCTATAATTCAATTACTAGATTGCTAAGTTCCATTCTTATAGGCTCCAGTTCAATTCTCACTTTCTGACTTGTGAGTTTGTCTCTCACTTGAACTGTGTCCCTGAGAACTATAGTATCTCTCCGGGGAAGACTTAAGAAATAGTGGCTTACTTTACTAATACTTCTTGAAACAAGCTGTTGGCTCCTCTCTGGCTCTTTCTACTCTTGCTCCTCTCTGGAAACTATTAACTGCTTCATAAGTAGGAGTAGTTGAAGCCTGAAGCTACCTGCCATAAGTCTGAGAAGCAATGGTTCCACTCTGGTCGGTGTTAGTTGAAGGCTTGGAAGCGGTGTTTGAAGAATCAGTGGCAGTGGGCTCACTCTTGGGCTTACTAGCTCAATTCTCAGTGTTAGTGCTTGTAAAGTTCACTTTCATTCTCACTTTCTGCCCCTAAGGTTTCATCATTCTTCTACTTACTGGTGAAATTATGTAATTCAAGTTGATAGCTTTGACTGCCGAGTTGGATTCTTACCTCCCGTCCTCCCTTCTTAGGCTCCTACTAGCTCACCTATTAGTTTCACTCGGATCTTACTACCAGTGAGGTGCATTCTGAATCTATTTAGTATCATTTTCTTGCCCTTGCTAGCTGTGAAGAATTAGAATAAGGGGGTGCTGTAACTACCCCAGTCAATTCTGAGTCGAATTAGAATAAGGGGTTTGTCTCTTACTTAAAACTAGCACTACTGTTCATCAAAACCTGGCAAAAAGGCAGCAACCCGAGAACTCCTTTAGCGTCACATTAGTAGTGACTTGGCCCCTACTGGCTTCAATGATGAGATTTGTGAAGAAACCCGGTAAAAGAGGCTGCAACCAATAGAGCTCCTGCCGCTACACTTACATAGTTACTTGGCCCCTAATAGACCGATGAAAAAGACATATAAAGTAATGGAAATAGACCGATGAAAAAGACATATAAAGTAATGGAAACCTGTGTTTTTGGATAGCCAATGGATAAAGTGGCAGTATTTAATAAGTTCCTCGACTCTGGACTAGAGAAGCAGGGAAGACTTAATAAATAGAGGCAAGCTGGTTGGTAGTGGTTTAATTCCCAAACTACCTAGGTTGATTCGTTGTGTAGTGTTGAAGTCTTACTAGCAGTAGTTGGAGTCTGATCGAGTAGCGCTCCGAGGCAGGAATCAGGGGGAGTGGTTCCATTCTCTGTCTTATGGGTTTGATTCTTACTCTATGCGGCGAGGTTCCATTCTTCTACTTAATAGTGCATCTCTTACTTTCCTACTTTCATACCTCGGATTATAATAAGGGGTACTACTTAATTCCAGTCTTAGTCTGTAGACTGGACCAGTGAGTTCCATTCTTATCTCTGATCTTACAACTTAGGTACTATAGCATCGGTCAATCAATCGGTGGCACTAGCATAAGTCCCATACTCCCTAGCAGCAGTGGTATCAGGCTTAGTATCCCTAGCTCTATTCTTTTACTCACTTGTTTCGTTCTATCACTGCTTAGCATCAGTAGCGAGGAATAGAGACCTTAAGCGAGGAATAGAGACCTTAGCGACCAATACCAATACCAATACCTTAACTACATAGCATCAGCCAGCAGGCACTGTTCTAGACCTTAACTACTGAACAGCCAAGCGTATACTACTGGACTGGGACCCTCAACCAGACTGGAAGACTCCACTAGGGATGAAACTCCTAATGAAGGGGATTCCACTCAAACAGATACATAATTTCCTGATCTAGCAGATTCTTTTGAAACAGCGAATTCTGTCACAGCATGCTCTCTCGGAGACAACACGGATGAAAGGGAGTAAACTCTAGCAGGTAATTAATAACCGGACTTTCGAACCTGGCCTGGTCGCTACTACCTAGAAGGGATTCCACCATTAAATAAGTCTGGCAGCATCTCTTCTCTTCTTGCCACCGAGTTAAAGCTATATGGAAGTCGTATTCTTTATTTGCTTACAAGGCCCCAAGAAACTAGTGCATCCGCGTCGGTTCAATTGTAAAGAGAAGCTGTGTTGTTTGTTTTGTGGAAGATACCTCGACTCTATCACTCTATTTATTAGTAGAAAGTTACTTATTGTAGAAAGTCACTTAAGGGAATTCCACTATACTTAAAGTTCCTCTAAGCCTCAGATGGATCTTGATCTGAAGCATCCATTTTGTAAGGATTCTGTTGATGACTGTAAACCCTGGGTAATCTGTAGCTGGAGCAGTCAAGTCTATCGGAACAGGCGCAAGGCGGAGGTGCTAGACAGGCCATGTCTTCTACCTAACCAAGTAGTCAACAAAGAATTCCACAATGCCACTCGGAATCACCCTAAAGTATGAGTTCAATACCAGTTCTTTCTCTTACCTTTGAGTGAACCCCTACTAGGCACCAGTGGATCTTAAGTAAACAAAGAATTAATCAACTTCCACCATTTACTTAAGTGCAGGAGCTGGACTACACGAAACTAGGGATTCCACTATAGCCTTACTCTAAGGTCCTCGCCTCTGGCTAACAACCTTGGATTCTCTTTATATTGAGCGCCTATTTTCCTTGATTGCCTAAGAAGATCTTTTACTGCATCAACAGAATAAGTAGGAACATAGTTGGATTAAGATAAGGGACAGGGTTCAGCAAGAGAAGGATCAGTTCTCAAGTCAGCTGCAAGCGGGCTAGTTCCAAAAGAAGTAGGGGTGGGGTTAACTCATTGAAGTAACAAACCGGTTATTATAAGTCACTTATAGTAATTCCTCTCCTCCAACAGTGACACTTGTATAGTAGTTCCTTTTGCAGTTGTCTTTGCGTGACTTGGCTGATAGCAATTCTTCACTTCTTTACTTATAGCTTCCTCGTCAGTAGATAGGAAAGATGCGTTTTCTTTCGGGTTTTCTTATCTTTTTCTTTGATTTGATTGTTTTTCTCATTTCTTGGATTACAATACCCTAGCCCTACCATAACAAGTATTTCGTACCTGCCCGACCCTAACAAGCAAGTAAGTCCACTACCCTAACTAGTATGTAAACTAAGTCAGTAAACAAGCCCACCCCACCAAGCTACTACTAGATGAAGAAGATGGGTAATATTAGTTCCACTCTATCACTCCCCGTTTTCAGTCTTAGGTGCAGTGGTTGGTGTCTCCGTGTTCCTAGCATCAGCCTGTGATTCCCCAGCTCCATTCCGAGCCTGCCTGCTTTAAGTCTTGGATGCACTGGCTCTATTCTCTAACTACTTAGCTTCAGCCTGTAACTCATGGGTTTGGTTCTCTTGCTGCCCTTATTGTAAGTCGGTATCAGCCCTTATTGTAAGTCGGGGTGAACTCAAAGCTAAGATAAGAAAGAAACTACACACATTGAAGTAACAAGCAGGCGCCCTTATAGTAAGTCGGGGTGAACTCTAAGGGTTATTCATTACAAGTTTACAGTTCCAGAGTCCGGAGAAAGTACCAATTACCACAGAATTACAGAATAGAATGTTTGGGAGCAACCAAGCAATGACTAGCTCAATTACATCGACCCTAGTGAAATAAGTTATACTATATTATAAGAAGATAGATTTGTAGTTCCAATTCTCCTATGTTTTACCTTCGAAATGTCTACTATGTTGGTATAGAAAAAGGGGAAGTCGTTTTTCACTGATTTTCAAGTGCTTTTTCACTTATTTTGCATTTTTCCAATTTCTGTAATTTATCACTTTTCTTTCGCTTATTTTTCATTTTTCCAATTGATTGGATTTCCTTCTTTCAGGCTACTACGGAAGGTGGAATGATTTGTTTACTTACTTCTTAGGCTCGGGTAGGCGAGAGTACCATCTTTTCTTTTAGGCTCGGGTAGTCAGGTCAGATAGAGTGAGTTCGGGTAGGGGAAATTTCTTATTCTTTTTGTTTGTTTTCCTCTGCAACCAGTGCTGCCAAGTTTGTCTCTTTCCTCTCGATTGCCCGATGCTAGTTTCAGAATTTCACTAAGTAATAAAAGAATGAAACTCGCTATGGTTATGACCAATCTTCTTATAACTATACTAGCTCATAGGAATAAGGTGCTGAAAGCCTCACTGGTACTAGCTCATAAGAATAAGGTGCTGAAAGCCTAACCGGTCTTCCACTCAGATAAAAATACTATAACCTCTGCACTAACAGGGCTTGCCCATGCACTCTTCACTCTCGACTAAGAATTCCACTAAAGGGTACTCTCCCTATGACTGATCTTGAGTCTGCTCCTGCTTATGCTAATTCTTCTCTGTAAACTGGGGATTCCACTATCACAAGACTTCTAGTAATTTCTATTCATTTGCTTATTCATTCTCATCGACAACTCATTCAACTATAAATAGAAAGAATTCCACTAGCTAGGGAATTGATATCCTTTAACTACCTTCTGAGAATTAATACCTCTGTTAACTACTATTGATTAAACCCCCTCCGCCTGGCTAGGCTAAGGATTCCGTTCTTTAATTCCGACTTCTGAGTTTGCGAATACTTTAAGCTCCTGCCGCGCAACCCATTAATTAAGTGGCAAAGGACTTTCAGAATGAACAGCAGTGACTTGCCTCGTTGCTTGGCCCTTTCCTTTCCTTGCTGCCAAGTCCAATCTCTTACCTTTCTTTGAGTTCACCTCGGCTACTATACCTACATCTGTTCTCTTCTCTTGCTCTTTGAACTCTCACTCGAACAGGAGCAGGCCCACTTGCGGCTGACGACTTAATGGATTAACTACTTCTTGTAGACCTCGCTAAGGCTTCTTTCTTCTTTTATTTACCCACGTAGCGGTAAGCAAACTAAGGATTCTCAACTTGTGTAATCGATTGCTTATTACTTTTGCACGGCGGATTCTATCATCGACTTGTCTAGTTGCTTGTCGTAACAGATTGTCCCGCTGTAGCTCCTTCCCTTGTTGTCTGCAAGAGAGGTGATTTGCTAAAGTGAAAGTCTACTCAATAATTAGCAGTATACCAATTAGAAGCTGTTTAGTCGTCAGCTGGAAGCGCTAAGTCAGCTACAATCGCTGGAAAGTCTCCATAAGAATGAAACTTACAAGTAGGAATTACAGAATGTAACTAGGGAGTCAAAGCCTGATGATAGGGTATTGTTGGTACTAAGACTGATGCTTAGGGTACTCAGGATCAAACCACTGCTAGTAAGACTTAATGAAACAACTAACTACCAGAACTAGACTATAGCTACTGAGACTAAAACTAGTAACTACAGGGCTAGTACACCTAACTACAGGGCTAAGACACCTAAAAGCAAGACCGAAACAGTGCAATACAAGAATTAGGCTGAGAGTTGAGAACCCCTAACAAGAACCAAACACCTAACAACAAGAACAAGTGCAACAACTACAAGAATTGAACTAACTCACTAAAGAATGGAGCTACTAAGGGAAAGACTACAATCACTGCTTCCAAGGGTGCTACTAGTGTTGCTAAGGCTTCCACTCAGTAGTTACAGGCTGCAACCCGGGGAATTGACCTCAGGAGGGATAGAATCGAACTGGTAAGTAAAGGAATTGAGCTAAGGAGTCAAAGCATGGATAGTTAACTGGACTAGTCAGAATGGAACGAGTGAGGGCAAGAATGCAACGAGGTTGAGCTAGAGAGGAGCAAGCAGGGGAATTTCACTCAGTTGGCAAGTAGTAAGTATCGGAATTCCACTCAAACTTACTAGAAGGGCCAATTAAGAAGTTCTATCTGGAACTAGTAAGAGAAAGAATCAAACCACAGGTGGTCAAATAGGGGAGCTCGTAAGGGAAACAACCCATAAGTAACAGAGAAGCTCTAGTACTAAGATCAGAATGCAACACCTAAAAACAAGAATTCCACCAGTGGTCCTAAGAACCAAACTAGTAACAACGAGCCTGACACACCACGCCACTAGATCATAATGTCCCTAAGCAGTCGCAGGCTTCACTCACTACCGAGCAGAATCCAATGAGTAAGCCAAAGAATGAAACCCCTAACACTATAGCTACATCCCCACCACTAACAAAAAGAATGAAACCAATACCACTTTGGGATCAGTTGTTGGGTGGTAAGAGGGAGAAGACTTACGCGTAACCAGAGAATTCCCACGTACCTGATACATAAATAGCGGTGCAAGGGTGCTTGCTCTAGAGGTAGGCCAAGTAGTGCAGTTAAGGAGGGTCGGCGTATTGTAGAGAATTGCCAGTGACTCTGGGGTAGGCAGGTTGACTTCTTTAAACATAGATTCCACTTAATTAGAAAGAAGAAAGTTAGCAACGATAAAGAAGAAAGTAAGCAACGAAGCGGAAAGGATTATCAAAAAAAGGATTCTCAAAAGAAATCAAGTATAGGCAGAAAGGATTCTCACTCTCAATCCGGTAAATCAACCTCTAAATAAGGTGGAGCAGGATCCATAGAAAGATCTTCAGCTAGATCAGTTCTCAAGTTAGGTGTTGGTGCTGTAGCTCTAAGTATGCAAGTGTTGTTGATAGGTCAATTTCAGTAAAATATGAGTAACAAGCAGATTCTCCATAAATGAGCAAGTAACAAAACAACGGAGTAAGAATGGAATTGAAGACCAGGATTCTATATCTCCATCTCGAATTACCCCTTTTTTATTCAATAGAAGACTCCCTTACCCGTTAGCGCAACAACAGAAGCAACAAGCTACGACGCGTGCGCTAGTTTACTTTCCTCGACCCAACTACTTAAGGCTGTAAATCAGATAAGGCAATTCCCTTAGAAAGCCTGTGAACCTAACATTCTATGCTTTCTGCTCTCAGCTCAGTGAGCGGGCATATAGCTAGCTCTTACTTGAGTGAGCGGGTGCGGCCTACGTGGAGCTAAGGCTTACTCTCTAAGTGGAACGCCGACATCATAAATGCAATTCTTAGAGCTAAAGTCTCTAAGGTCGAGGAATATTCTTCATTTCTATACAATAGGTTAAGCGCTTACGGAGTTCCTACTTCCTTACAAGAACGGCTTTTGATCTACCCTTTAGCTTGAAAGCTCATTTCTTATTTGAATCACTAAGCTAGGCCACCGATATCCCTAGACTTTTGTACTCCACTCTCTTAGCGCGTTGCTTGTTGGGGCTCTTCAGCCCTAAGTGGTCCAAGTAGGTTCAGTGAGTGTGCCGCTGACTATTGATTGTATAGAACTGTGCTGATATTATCTGAAGTAAGCCGATATCTCTGAAGTAAGCCGATATCTCTGAAGTAAGCCGATATCTCTGAAGTAAGCCGATATTCTCAATAGTAATAGGAGTAAGGTACCAGTTAACCAGTAAAGTTCATGATATGAGTAAATAACGCTCTAAACTTGTTGAATGGAATCGCTACTTTCCACTTCTCTTGCAACAACAGTAAGTAGGGCCAGTTCAACTTACTATATGGGGCGGATTTCCATATAGCTATCATCTTATATATGAAAGGAAAAACACTCCAGTTATGCTAATAGATAGTAGTTCTCTGTGCTCCTAAAAAAGTAAGTTATATTAATCAGAGTGCTCCTAAAGTCAAGTAAAGTTATATTAATTAAGAATGCTATCCCATTAGAGAATGGAAGTAAGTAGTTATAGAATGGAGCTGACCAATCAAGGAATGGAACTAACCAATTAATTAAAGGCAGACTTAAACTAACACCGGCCAGAATCCACCCACTAACAACTAGCCTCCAACCAATACTCGCAATTACTTACTTACTAAAAGCAGTGCATCTAAGAGCCAAACCACTACTTCCAAGCCGGATACTGGTGTTGCCCAGACTTAACCAAGAGCTACTAAGACTTTAAACACCGCTTCAAAGCCTGATGTTAGTGAGTTACTAGCATCTGTAGTGGAGTACTATGCTATGTATTGATAGCTAAGGTCTAGTATTGGTATTAGTACTACGGATACTGCTTCTAGGTATGCTCGGAATGGAGCTAATCAATCAAAGAATGAAATCGGGTAGTAAGTAAGTCAAGGGGAATTTCACTTCAAACTCAGGAGTACCAGTAATTAAGTTCTATAGCTACTACCAATCAGAATGAGCTAAGTCAGCTACAGAACCAAAGCAGTGCCACCCAGTCTTAACTACTACCCCGACAGATCAAACTCAGTAGTCAAAGTAGTCAACTTAGAATTCCACTCACTCGTCTAAGACCGAAACCAGTGCTAACAGGACTTCCGCCACTGCTAGTAAGAATCCAACTAACTAGTTCAAGACTCAAACCCTAAACTTATAAGTACTGGCCAATTACTTACTTTCTTCATCCAGGAGTAGCAAGACTTCAAAAGTAGTCAATCAAAGAAAAGAATTGAGCTAGGCACACTGATAATGGAGCTATGTAGCTAGGGTCTCTAACAAGGTAGCTGAGGTCTTAAACCAGTGCTAACAAGCAAGCCTGATACGTGCCCTGCTGGTATGGGTTTGTAGCTAGTAAGACTCCTACTCGGAAATGGAGCTAGTGAGTATCGGTAAGTAGTATGGGCAAGTATTTATAAGTTGCTAGTGAGTGCCTTATATTAAGTGCTGATGCCATGTCTACATGGTCTAGAACCAGTGCTATCAGGCATGGAGCTAGTCAATCTCAAACTCAAACTACTCCTACTCGGAATGATGTAAGGCATTTCAAGAATGAACCTCACTCGTAACAGAATGCACCCGGGTAGTGACAGGATAAAAACGAGTACCAGCAAGACTTAAAGCAGGTAGAGGCAGGCTATCCGTTCGTGGGACTGCTGCTGGGTAGTTGGGGAATGAACCTAAGTTGGCAAGTTAGGAGTTTAAGACTGAAACACAGGGTAGCTAGTACTAATACTAGTGCTACTAAGAATACACCCGGCTTCTTCTCTTGTTCCTACTCCGGCTACTGTTGCTTGGTTAGTACTTACTTGTTGGGTTTACTTTTACTGAGGCTTCCGTATTGCCAGGAGTTCACTGAGGACAGATCAGATCTTGATTCTATGATCCTGTTGATTCTGTTACTCGCTCTTGAAACTGACTTGAGCACTGCCGCTAGTGCCACTGAGGACTTCCACTCATACGCCTCAGACTGGAGCTATTTATTGGGTGTCGGACTCAAACCAGTACCGAGCGAGCCTGATGCCACTGTTGCTAAGCCTGCTGTTAGTGAGTTCCGGGCTTATGTTGGGTAGTATTGGACTGATGCTATGTAGTATGGGACTGACTGATGCTCAATAGACTCGGACTGGAGCTAAGGGTAGCTAGTATGGGAGTCTCTCATCTCTGGCTAAGGCTTAAACGAGTGGTAGCTAGTATTAGTATGTAGCTAGCCCTTATTAGAATTCGGTGAGCAAGTAGTTAAGTTAGAATTAAACCTATGAGTAAAGGAATGGCCAAGTAATAATTTTCCCTTATTATAATTCGGGAGAATGTAGCTAGTGAAACCTTTACTTAATTTCTACTTACAATAAGGGCTACTGCTTCCAAGGCTATAACTACTACTACCAAGACTTCAATCAAGGAGTGAGAGAATGGAACTGGCGAGGACAAGACTCAAACCGGTGCATCTCGGGCTGATACTAGTGAAAGTAGGATCTAAACCTCTGCTTCCAAGTAATTAAGTTCTGGAGTGCATCCAAGACTGAAAGAGTTCCCCGGGTAGCAAGACCTTCAACTACTAACTCCAAGGCTCCAACCATAGGAGTTCCATCTAAGCCTGAAACAAGTGCATCTAGGGCTTAAACCTGAGCTAGGCAGACTTCAAGTCAGGGTAGTAAGCCTGAAACATCTAGCAACAAGCCTGATACTAGTGCTTAAGACTTAAACAACTAACAACAACTACTAACAACAACTACTAACAACAGGACTTAATGCAGTGCTAGGTATAGTAAGACTTTTGTTGACATCGGGCCAAGCAACGACTAGTGGAATGAGTTTAATACCGATCAGCAGTCAAAGGATGGAACTAGTGAGTGGAAGGCTTAACCAGTGTCTAGTAAGACTGATGCTGGTGCTAGTAAGAATGCAAGGGTCCACATATGGGTCTGATATAGGTGTTAGTAAGACTTATGCTAGCAACTAGCAGGCTGAACCCAAGGGTAGCAGGACTGAGGCATCTAACTATCAGAATGAAAGCAGTAAGTCCTAGAATGGATAGAAGAAGAACGAGTTAGAATGCACCTAAGGAGTCACAAAATAGAACGAGTGAGGGCAAGAACCAAACTCACAACTATCAGAATTGGCCTAGGTAGCCTCAGCCAGTAATGGAGGGAGTGGGAATGAAACCCATAAGTCTAAGAAAACAGGGATACGCCTTATATTAAGTTCTGATCTGTTAGGTACTAAGAATGCACCTAGTGGGTAATAGCCTTCAAAAGTGACATCCAAGAATGAAACAGTTCACAACTCAGTCTGAGCCTGTGGTGTAGCTACTCAGACTACAACCAGTGAGAAACAGGTTTCACTCCCCAGGGGTGAGAGAATAGACCTAGGGCGAGCAATACTTCAACAAGTGGGCGCATCTACTAAGGCTGAAAGCAAAGGTAGTAAGACTTAACCCAGTGGGAAGGCCGGACTACCGCGCAACACGTTTATGAGCTCGCTACCGCGCAACGGGAACAACTGACGCGACACATTAGTAGTGTCTTGTCTGCTTGGTGGACTTGTTTCTAACTGGCTATACCCTGTCTATGCTGTTACTGCCGCACAATGGGCTACGCCCATTGCTTGTCTATCCGTTGCTTGGTGGCTTCAACTCAGGAGTGACAGAATGAACCTAGCAAGTGGGCAAGAAAGAGGAGTAATCGACAGGATCAGTATCAATAGTAAGTATACGCTTGGCAGTTGCCAGAGCCCGGGGAGCAAGTATACGAGTTGTTAAGAGCCAGAGCCAGAGTCAAGGTAGATTAGTATAGTAGCCATAGTTATAGGAGCCTCATGAAGTTAAGTTCATAGTTGCCAGCTGCAATCGCTTCTTGTTTGTCGAGTTAGAGTAGAATTCTTTGTTGACAGAAGATCAAATCCACTGGTGCCTAGCCTAGTATGGGTTGGTTGCTTGGCTGCTAAGTTCAAAGAGCTAAGCTACTCCGGCCGGGGAAGAGAGCGGGGGAAGTCCGATACTAAGTATTCCCTATGCCTATGAAAGAATGGAGCTAGTATTATAGCTACTAAGATCAGAGATCAGAATCAAACTCAAGAGGGGAGCTAGCAAGGCAAAGGATGAAAGCAGTCCATATCTAACAACCAGACTTAAGCCAGCAACTATAAGACTTAACCCAGTTGCTAACAATACTACAACTAAACTAGTAACAATAGGTATGTAAACAACAAGTAGTAACAATAGGTATGTAAACAACAAGAACAAGACTCAGAAACCTAACCAACAAGACTGAAGCCCTGGGGTGGGGTAGTAAGAATTTCACCAGTAAATCCAAGAATCAAACTCAGAGGTGAGCCAGTGGGCAGCAAGTAGGGAGTTACAGAAGACACACCTTGGCAGTTACAGAGTACAACTATTGGGTAGAAGCCTTAAGTATGCTATCAAGAATCTTAAGTATGCTTAGCAAATACGGAATTGACTTCAGGAGTTAAAGAATTGAACTAGTGCTTCTAGGGTAGTAGATCGGAATTTACAGGGTAGTAGATCGGAATTGACCTAGTTAGTTACAGAATCAAACAGTGCCTGCTCAGCCTGATGCTGGGTAGTTAAGGTCTAGAACCAATGAATCAAAGACTTCAACGCTGTCTAGGCAGAGTAATTAAATAAGTTGCAGTGAATCCAAGACTTAACCCAGAACCACTAACAACCAGACTCAAACCAGGCATAGTAAGAATGTAGCTTAGGTTACTCAGACTGATGTTAGTAGGCCAATTACTAGAAGGTCCTGTGTTCGGGGCTGCTAAGGTCTAGTAGCTGGTATTGGCTTCTTGGCTGCTAAGGGATAGAATTGAGCTAGCGAGTTGCAGGCTGATGTTGTGGCTGCTAAGTATGAGTATGTAGCTGGGTAGAATGGAGCTAAGTCGACTCAGGCTTCAACTAAGTAGTAGCAGGCTTTAAGTAGTCCCTATTTCTTAAGTCTTCCCCGAAGTGAGTAGGAAGTATCTAGTACTAATATTAGAATGAAACCCGTAAGTAGAAGACTTTGAAGCAGGAATATAACCAGTGAATCAAAGAATGAAACCGGGGTACCACCGAGAATGAACCTCAGGAGTCACAGAACGGAGCTAGTAGTTGGAAGAATGGAACTCAAAACTAGGAGTAAGTCATTTAAGAATGTAGCTAGTGTCACTCGGAATGAGCTAGAGGAGTGCAAGGCTTTAACCACTACTAGAAAGCCTTAACCCAATCCAAGGCCTAACCGGGGTAGTTTTCGACTTCAAGCAGGTAGTCCAAGAACGAAACAAGGAGAGGCAAGACTGATACGGTGTCCTAACCAAGATAAAACGAGGTAGTGGCAGGCTTATGTTGGAGAGTTGGGGAACGAAGCTAAGTCGACTCAGACTGATGCTGTCCCCTACTGGTCTAGAGCAAGTGCCTATTGGAATGAGACTAGTGGTACTAAGACTTAAAGCACCGAGTAGCTACTAGTTGGAATTGAAGAAGCTAGTCAAAGAATGAAACCAATACTATAGCTACATTCCCCTATTTCTTAAGTCTTCCCCGTATCAGTAGTTATAGAATCCAACCAGGGAGGGTCCAATCCAAGACTCCAACTAGTGCATCTAACCCCTACTTATTAAGCTCTGTCTCCAATGCTAGTTTAAGAGTGGAACTAAGGAGTCCAAGCCTGAGAGCGAGGGCAGTAAGACACCAACCAGTAAAAACAAGTAAGTATCAGTGGCCTTCTATCAGTAGATCAGAATCCAAACCGGGGGCCTTCTATCAGTAGATCAGAATCCAAACCGGGTAGACTGAGAATTCCAGTAGTAAGTGTAAGGCTCTAGCTGCTGGTGCCGTAGTCAAACTATTCCCAGGGTCGGGTAGGCTGGCTTCCTTCTGTATTAGTAGTGGTAGAGAGGCACTTTTTGTAAGTTTAGGCAAGGGAAGCTGTTAGAATTGAACTAAGTAGACTCAGAATGGAACTACTACTAAGTATCTAGTACAGTTGGCAAGGATATTCTACTAACCGGGCTTCTTCTCCGCATCTAGTACTAAGATAAGAATTCCACTGGATTGTATAAGAATGGAGCTAGTTCAAAGTTGAGATAAGAAACTCGGGCTTATGGAACTCCGGCAAGGGAATAAAGAGAATAGCTCTTGTTTGAAGAGCCAGTGGGGAGCAATAGTAGTGTAGTGGTAAAGTTTCATCAGTAGTGGTTGACAGAGGATAGGGGTCTCATGCTTGGCTTGTTTCATCCAGTATTAGTTGCCCTAGGTATGTCTAGGAGCCATCAATTGCCAAGTCCTGGTAGTACTGTTAGTGTAGCTCCACCGCTGCCTTATTCTTATAGTATTTGCCCTGTGCCTTAAGTTAAGTCTTGTTTCATCCCTTGTTTAACCCCCAGTTTACGAGTTGAGGCAATCAGATCTTTGCTATCAGCCAAGTAACTACGTTAGTGTAGCGGCAGGCGCTCAACAAAACTAGGCTTCAAGTTCACTTTAACAGCACTTATTTAGTTAGATGGTCAATCCTTCGAAAAACACCGAACACAGAGCGGCAGGAGCCCCGGGTAATATCCATTCCCTTACTTATCCATTCCCTTACTTGTCTACCTATTCCCTGGCTAGGGAGGTAGTACTTAAGACTGAAACCAGCAACAACAAGGCTACATTCCCAGGCAAGTAAGAATTGAGAAACTAACACTAAGAATTGAGCGAGTAAGGATAAGAATTCAGCTAGTCATCAGTCCCGGAATCGAACCAGTCAATCACAGAATTTCACTAAGCAGCATCGGGATGAAACCCGGGAGTGTAAGACCTTAGAGGCAGGCTAAGAATTCCACTAAGTAGAACTCATAATGAAACGCATAAGGTCGAATTACAGAATCCAACTCAGCAGTATAAGGCTTTGAAGCGGTAAGGAAAGAAAGGGTAGTTCGCGGGCTAGATTGGTCGGCTTGGTCATTAGCAGTGTATTGGAAGCTAGGGGTTGTTTTGTTTACTTACTTGTTTGGAGTGATAGCTTTGATGCTAGGGTCTTTACTGACTTGTATGGAGTGCTAGTGGAAAGTCCCGTTCTTGTGCCTTATTATAATCCGACAACCGATTCCCTGTCTGCTAGTTGGTACTTAAGCTGCTAGTTGGTACTTAAGACTGAAACCAAGGGTAGTGGTCTTGTCCAGTTTCATCCGTAGTAGTTAGTGGAATCCCAAACCAGTATAGTAGTTCTGTTGAATCAGAGGATTTAGCTATCAAGTAGAAAACTCCATTCTTAAAGGAAAGAGAAAACTCCATTCTTAAAGGAAAGAGAACTGTAGTGCTAGTCTAGTCAAGTTGCACTTATATTAAGTCGGTGGGCAAGGTAGAGACAACCTCAGAAATAGTAATTAAAGACTGGAACTAAGAGTGGACTTGATTAGAATTTCCCTTATTAGAATTCGGAAGAATAGAACTGCTAAGTATCAGGATGAAGCTAACACCGATAGGACTCCAGGCTAGGAATAAGGAATTGAAGAGCCTAAGACACCTAACAACAGGACTTAAACCAATACCAGCAACCAATACCAGCAAGGCACCAACTAGTGCCCCTTATTATAATTCGACTTCAACAAATGCATCTAAGACTGGAACTACTACAGGAAAGAACCAATCCACTAACAGCAAGAATTAGCCAGGTATTGCAACTACGTTCGAAACAGAAGAATGAGCCAAGCCAGGTATGATAGTTCCCAGCAGCTGTCGTGTCTTTTCTTGTTTGTGGAGTTAGAGTTATTACCTTGACTACTGCTCCTGTTCTTGTTTCATCCCTAGTTTACAGAGGATAGAGATTAGCTAGTTGCAAGAGGAGAGAGAGGAAAGGGAAGCTGTTAAAAGAGTCTCTTGAGCACCAGTGTTAGGTTAGTTGAAATAAGTAGACGTAGTGGTTCAGTTGCATCTGTATTAGTTTACTCCCCGGTAGATAAGCCTGAGTTATACAATAGTCGTGGAGAATAGCCTGGAGAGCCCTTCTAGCCAGATTAATAATCTTCCCTTATAGTCAGTTTCGGGGTGAACTCTAAGGTTAGAATTGACACTCACAACTAGGAATAGGGAAAGTGGGAAGGAAACCAGTGAGTCAAAGAATTAAGGTAGATGAGATGCTCTAGCTCTAGTCCAGAGGATAGATAGGGAAGAGAAGCAGAGAGGGGTGTATCGGATAAGAATGAAGTTAGCTGTGAGATGCTTAAGTTTCTTCCCTTGGGCACAGGGCGAACTATTCAAGTCTAGTTATTGCCCCTTCAAGTAGTGCTCCAGTTGATTCAGTAGTGGAATTCTTTTTAGTAGGAGTGATAGCTATGATGCGATGCCCTGTCAAAAGTAGTGGTTTTCGTTAGGAGTGATAGCTTTGATGCTCGGGTAGTTGTGTCATTCCTATGGGCTTGGTTCAATAAGTCTTAGTGGTGGTCCTGTTTCATCAGTAGGAGTGAGTTGAATCCGAGTCTCCAAGCCAAGAGAAGTCTCCGGGTCCGAGGGAAGTGAACTAAAGAAGAGAGTTTACTGAACCAATTACTTAAGTTCGGAATTGATAAACAAAGGCGAAAACAAAGAGAGATTAGAGTTCCATTGACTCAGTACTTACATAGTATAGGAAATCATAGGATCACTTTGACTCTCCTTATATAGGAAACCGAATGATAGGAAAACAGATGATAGGAAATAAGAATTAGACCTATGGCTGGAAACCCACATTCCAGTAATTAAACAAGTGTGAATTGAACTAAGGTATTTAACTAAGTCATACCCAGTAGTTGATAGTAGATAGTTGCATTATAGAGTCAAAGGCGGAGGCTTAACCGAGTAGTAGTAGGCTTTCCTTCCCTTTGCATGCTGGGCTCATTTCATTCTGTATTTGTAGTTGTAGCTACCCCAGTGGAATCTGTATTTGTAGTTGTAGCTAGAGGATCTATATTGGCTGTTTCAAGTCGAGTTGAGGGTGTTGGTGCTGCCCCAGTTCCTGTTCATAAGTAAGGTTATTAGAGGTCGGCTTTGTTGCGAGGTGTGGTTCGACCAGATAATCAGTAGTTATCAAGTCAGTAGTTTTGTAGTCCTGTTTCATCAGTAGTTTTAGCAATAGGATAGTTCTAGTAACAAGAGGAGAGGTCTGCAATGCGGTAACAAGACTTATTCTTTCTCTCTTGCTTCTGTATCAAGAGCCAGTCCTGTTTTGGGGAGCTAGTTCCTCCCCGATCAAATGAACAAGGCTTACTCTCCTAACTTTCTTTCTTTAACTACTTACTTTTCTTCTTTTCTTTAGGTCGTGGATTGAACCTAACATTCCTTCCTTTAAGAAAGAAGAGAGTTGATCGGTATTGAACTAAAGAATGGAGCTAAGTAAACTCAGAACGGAGCTAGGTAGTTAGAGGCTACCCGACCCAAGTCACAGAACGAAGCGGACACCGATGGGAATGGAACGAGTGAGTGCAAGCCTTATACTGGTGTTGCTCGGACTACAACCACTGAGCTCCCACCAATTACTTACTTCCTGGAGCTAGTCAATCTCAGAGTCAAACTACTAACTATAAGACTGAACCAAGTATCACTCGGAATGGAGCAAGGTAGGTTTCTAGTGAAACCACTAACAAAGAGACTTCAACACCTAGTAACAGGGCGACTTAGTCGGCCAGTGCATCTCCGGCTTCGACAGTGCCCAACGAATCAAACTATGAATAAGGGAGCGAGGAATGCGGGTAAGGAGTTGAGACTGGAGCTAAGGAGTAGGCCTCCCAATCAGTAGTTATAGAATGAAATCCGGGAGTGAAAGGCCCAGTAGTTGAGTAGTCTAGGCCAAGCAACTAAGCAGACAGAGGTCTTAAACCAGTAGCAGCGAGAATGAAACCGCCCCCAACTAGAATGAAACTAAGCTTTAGTAGAGGCCCTTCTAGTAAGTTTGCCAGGGGTATGATAGATGATATGCTATTCCTTAGGTCTGTTATTCTTATTGGAATACCAGTAGTCCTGTTGAATCAGAGGTGTAGTTGCCAGCAGCAGGGCGTTCTGCCTTTGTTGCGAGAGGAGAGATGGGCAAGGGAAAAGCTAAGCTATAAGTCAAGAAGTCAAGAATGAACCTAAGCTGGCAAGGGATTGAATGCTTCTTAACTAACTCAGACTGAAACCAGTGACTGATGCTAGTGGTATTGATTCCCTGCATGACAATTGGTACTTAAGCCTGAAACCACCCGCTAACTAGTCTTCACTCACTCCCTATTTATTAAGTCTTACCCCCGAAGCGAAGGGAGTTACTGGGCTAGGTCAGTTACTAAGATAAGAATCAAAACAAGTAGTCTAAGAATGAAACCAAGACTCTAGATCTACTAAATCAGACTGACTCCGCAGCAGTCCAAGAAAGTAAGAGACCAACTCATAAGGTCGAATTACAGAATTGAACTCACTTTTATAAGATAAGAATGTCCCTAAGCAGTCCTAGAACGCACCTCGGTAGGTAAGAATGAAACTCCGGTTGAGCGAGTAGGCAAGTAATCAAGTTAGAATTGAGAAACTCACTCAAAGAATAGAACTAGTAAGTGCAAGAATGTAACTAAGCAGTTTTAGGATGAAACAGGGAACAGCAGGATGGAACTAAGCAGTAGAGGAATGAAAGTAGTAGCTTGGTTAGTGAAATACCAGAGACTGATGCTGATGCCACTCAGAGCCAAGCAAGGGCTAAGGGAATTGAAGAAGGGAGCCTTATTATCATCCGTCAACTTATGAGTAAGCCCGAAGTCAGGAGCTCGTACTTAATTACTACCGATAGTACTGGAGTGGTAAAGTAGCATCTAAAGTAGTAGTCCTGTTGCATCAGTAGCTTAGGTTGCTTAGGTATAGTATCCGAGGAACTTATGATTTAGGGCTTTGTTGGGTAGGCTTCAGTTCTTTTGTTGACTTACTTGTTTGGGTGTTAGTAGCTCCTTGTCTAGTTTCCTTGGGAAGTAGGTGGATCGGCCAAGGCATAGTTTGGTGGCTGTGGAAGGATAACCCTGCGAGTAAGCTGTGGTTAAGGGTTCTGATTGAGCTAGAGTAGAAGGTTGGTTTTGAAGGTCTTTGATGATCTCCATTGGGGAAGGCTCGAAAGCCATATCAAGGTCTACCCACGACGCATCTCCCTCATTGCATCTTTTAGCAAAGGATTCTACTGGCACTATTAAGTAAGTCAAGGACTGGGATGATACTTGACTTATGAAATGGCGAGAATCCGGATCAACCAAGGTGAGTACGCCCGACCCAGGCCTTACTTAAATAGGGAGTGGGGAAGGCCCCAATAAGATCAATAAATTAGTGATAGCGGAACTCACTCTACCTCTTAAGGAGATCTGTTTGAAACAATCGCTAAAAGGTAATAAGCATCTTCAAAGTATGTATTAGTTGCGAAAGAAATAGAAAAAGAAAGAGTGCGACAGGGAATAGAGAGTTTCACTGTTACTGGCAAGGCTGATACCACTGTTATGTTAACTCAGAGTGGAGCTAGTACATATGGAACTAGGAATGGAGCTACTAAGTACAGAATTGAGCCACTAACAACAGGAACCGGTGCTACTCGGAATGGGAGCTAAGTCGACCAATTACTTACTTCCTTCAAGCAGTACCACTCGGAATGTGCCCCATACGGCAAGAATCGACTCACTAACAGAGTTAGACTGCTAACAACCAGACTGAAATCAGTGCTAGTAAGGACC